>NDXB01021344.1:0-19471 GCA_002631895.1 Agapornis roseicollis
AGGCCTGGCGAGGATCTGGGGCTCCCTCGGTGGCTGTTGCCTCTCTGAGGTGAGGCTCCCGGAAGCTGAGCTTCCCCCGCTCCGGGGTTGAAGGCGTCCTCTCTGGAGCTGCTCACCTCAGGAATTGACCAAATGAAGCATATAGCTTGAAGCTGTCTGAAGGGCCAGTCTTTGATTCCTATGGCTATATGTTTGTGGTTCCAGTTCGTGTAATGCACCCAGGACCTTTCCCAAATGAAATCCAGTGCCTACCCCTTAGGACTATTAAAACAGTTCTGAGACAGGATGGTTCTGTCTCAGGTTCTGAGACACAGGTTGAGGACACTCAGGGCTTCCCTTTAGGTTCATACTGTTGTTCCACCTCAAAGTCCTAATGTAGATGAAGCCACAGACTCTGAATGAAAGGAAGGCCACTGGAAGTATCTGCCTTATGTTTGAAAAGAACAGAGAGACATTTTATTGGGTTAGCAATCAGTGTGACATACTAGATTTCACATAACTGTAAATCTTGAAAGTCTGAAAGACACCATAGTCAAGACACATACCAGCACTAATGACAGTAGAGCTGAAGAGAAAAAATTAATCTGATCACAAAGAAAAATTCCACAGACTCTAATATTTTTGCTAAAATGCTTTCCATTTTTTTTTTCATACAGCTAGCTATAAATGAGGAATGTCAGGCAGGGAGAGGAAGCTGGTAAGAAAATATTTCAGTTAACTCTTACAGCCATATTTCTTTCATGTGATCCTAGGAAAGCAAATCCATGAACCCTACCACTCCTTCCTCTGGTTCTTCCTTCCTTCTACCACTTCACAGCAAACACATAAAAGAACCTAAAGCTGTCCTTCTGCTGAGATAGACACTGAGACCTTCAATTACCAATATATCTATTCCTCACCATGGCTTAAAACATGAGAGATAATATAAGCCTATTAATTTTGAACTGAGACTTACAGGTTTGCTAAAAGGAATAAATTATTTTCTGATATGAGATCTTAATTTTAGGAGTTATTCATTAAGGTTTCATAGAATCATAGAATGGTTTGGGTTGGAAAGGGCCTTAAAATCACCTAATTCCAACCCCCCTGAGATGGGCAGGAACACCTCACATGAGAGCATGTCACCAAGGCCCAACCTAGCCTTAAACATTGTTTAAAGTCTCCACACAAGACTGCCAGGACAGTTGCTAAAAAACATCAGTATTATATAACTTTAATGAAAATAGAGTTCTTAAAGAAAATCAGAGTGGAACAGCAGTTTCAGGGGCAGTTTACAGAGCGGGACTGAATACTTTGTTTCTTTTTTTCTCTCAAGTCTACTATGCCTAAGGAAAATCACATATACCTGCATTGTAAATCACTATTCAGTGAGGTCAGATGTTCTAAGATTTTCCATCTAACATTGGTTCACATTAATTTTTCAGAGCAAAATAGCAGAAATAATTAAATACTTATTCTATTGCTTGTTTAGTTTCTTTTTGTGGCTATTTGGAACACAATCATTAGCTGCATATCTTAAAGAGTAAAAGGTGAGTAAAATTGGAAGCTTTTTGCAGCCCTAAAAAAAATTTCAATTAATAACATGAGAATATTGGATGACACTTTCATGATACTGGACAATAAAGGCAATAACATTTATTTCAATTCCTCTCTAGAATTTTAGATCATGAAATAAAGAATAAGACCAATAGCTATATTAGTTTCAAACTTCAAGTTCCTGTGCAGGTATAGTAAAGAGAGGAAGACTAGTGAACTTAGTGGTGTTCATGGGACTACTTGTAGGTGCTATAACTTAGATTTTCAAACAGGATAAATCATCAGATCTCACAGATCCCATTACAGCATTAGAGATAATCTACAGTTTGTCATTCTGAGTGTTTAAATCTCTTATTCTCTATGGACCATTCCCTTGCTTTTAAAAATAGAGTGTTTAGTTACTATTAATTACTGTTTGGTTGGCAAAGGAAAATAAATAGCATCTGTGGTGATTTTGTCTTCAATAGTGCTCCCCACTGGACTTGGTCCATCTTCCTATCCTGTCAGTAGCCAGATGTGACTCAGTGACCAGATAATAATACTTGGTCAGTTTCTTTGAGTGTTCTGTCTACAAAGCCACTGAGACACAAGACATCATACCCTACATGTGTAAGACGAAGAATCAAGCCTCCAGTAATTACTTTCTATTTAAAGTGGGTTTGCTACCAGGCTTCCCTATCAAGGCATGTTGTGTCATTTAGAAATGCTGAGTCAATAATTGTGCTTAATGTGTGCAGACAGCAAGTTACCAAACTTACACTGTCTGTCAGCTATTGGTGGCTTGATACATTTGGGGATTTGAAGGTAGAATGAGCCTCCCAGACCTCTCTAATACAGAAAGCCCCTGAGTCATGGTCTATTTTGTTTTCCATACCTGCTTTCCAGTTGCTCCAGACTACTACATTCAAGCCAATATTTTTTTTTTTTTACCTTAATCAGACTAAGGGAATCAGTGACAGTGACTAGGAAGTTCAGGACCATGGGGACCTTGACCAAAGAAGTGGGGCCTCAGAAGCAGTTGTTCTGGTGCTGCTGGGCAGTTGTCAGGTATTTTCATGGATATAGAAATGTGGCCTCTTTGCATTGAAGAAGGTAGGTTTGGATAAGAGGATATGCCTGGTTGCCCTATACCTACAGAGCAGTTCCTCACGGCCCTCTGCTAGAGCTGCATCTCTATGCAGGTAAAATGGAGCTGGGCCATGTCCATAACCTTGACTGACATCTGGGAATTTGGGGAGGGTGAAAAGGAGCATGCAGGCAATGCCTCCCCACCTTTCTTCCAGAAGTGCATCTCTGTCTCCAGGCTTAGTGCAACAGCAGGTTGGTGCCTATCTCTGCTGCCTGCTGTGCGATGCAGTGAGTCCAAACAAGTCTAGTCCAAGCAAACCCAGGCACTGCAGGTGCAGCAGGAGGCAGAAGGACCTCAGTGAGGGGTGAGGGGCTGATTGTGTCAGACTTGCTCCCTCATGCATGAAGCATGCCGGTGCCACCACATAGGGTGCCCTGCAGATCACTCAGGGCAGGGGTATTAAAAGGAGTCAATGTTGTCATGGCACAAGGATTGCAGGATAGCCAAAGCAGGGACAAAGACCTCTGTCATGTGCCAGACAAGCATCTTTACAAATCAGACTGAGGTGTTAGGAGTATGGGCACACACAGAATATGTCCCACGGCTTGGGAATGACAGCCCACCTCCCAAAGGCAGCATGGGGCAGTTTTCCCAAGTGTTATGTTCACATAATGCCAAATAAAAAAAGATCTGCTCATGAAACTTTTGTTATGCTTGTGCAGAAATTTGGTAACTATTCCAGTCCAGAGTTTGGCCCTCAGACAGGATGGAACCTGTCAAAATAGTCTTCCTCTCTTCTGTGTCACTCTTGTTCTACACCAACGGATGGAGGATCAGTGACCCAAACTTTAGCGATTTGTTCTTGCTATAAGGGTAATACTTTAGCGCCCATAGAACCTGCGTATGTGTTGGCACTGGCAGAACACTTGTGCTCTCGATCCCAGTCTATGCAGGTTGTGTCTAATGTACAGAGACAGGAAGGCTTTCTTTTATGTACACAGTCTCAGTATTTAATTGCTTTGTCTTTTTATAACCTTGAGAGTATGTCAGATACTCACTTTCTAATTTCTATGAGGTTATTGTATTTTAGAAAAACAAAGGCTATATAGTGTTTATCCAACTGTCAGACTCCTCATAGTGTATATACTCAATGAGAAATTCCAAGAGACCTCATTTTAAAAATAATCTTAGATCTCCAGTTTGCTGCCAGTGGTTATATATGAAACATAAGTAAAAATATCACCTGTATTAAAAGTGACAGGATGTTTGCAACTAGTTCCCCAGAATGTAGAATCATGAAAAAGTATCTCATTTCCAAAAATGCCTCCAACTATTTTCAAGGAAATGTCTTATAACTGTTAGTACAAAATCCAGCTTTGAACTTCTCAGTTCTTGATTGTAAAAAAAAATTATTTTTTTTTTTACTGATTTGTAATAAAATAAATGTTGTCAATTTTTAGATAAACCAGCAAGTGAAAATGTTACAAACTGATATGTTGTAATTTTTTTATAAACTCAAAACAAATAAAATAAGGAACATGTGATGATATTAATCTTAAGTATATACAGAAAGCTGTTTCTGAAAAATTTTAGCCTCTTTGTACTAGAAAATACAGAAGGTATAAATGAGTAGTTCTTCATTGTATACAAAACCAGGTAACTGCAGAAAATTCAGATTACATGGCTGACACTCTTTACACCCTGGGTAAAAATTTCAAAAATATATTAATGACTTACATGAAAGTCACTGGTAATTAACCTTCTTCATTGCTTGCATGCTTTTGAAAATACATCAGGATTCAGGCTAGAATTTTTATGAGCTTGGAACTTACGTCTGGAGCTAGATTTTCAGAAGAGGTTAGCATTCACCTCCCACTGAAAAGCTAGAATAAACAGTCATATTTCAAGAGTTCAAGAGGACAGCAAGTCAAGATCTGGCAGAGCTTTCAAAGGTTATTTGAAAGAGCAGCAAACATTTCTCAACTGTTTTAATTAAAATAAAGCAAGGAAAAAAGAAATTTGTTGAGAAGGTCAAGATTAAATATAATCTTGGAAGGTCTTCAAAAGTAAATGAGCACTTGCTTCATTTGTCAATACAGATAATGATGTTGAATTTTGGGGCACAAGCTGAACAGATAATGGGAATGGAAATTATCTCAAGTTGAGTGGAACGAAAACCCCAAGATATTAGTGAATTTGGATCAAAGACAGATGTCTTCCAAAGCTTTGGAAGAGCTGCCATATCAACATGCAGATTCTGCAGCAATGTTTTTCTAGCAGTGCATTGTTTACCTTGTTTAACAAATGTTTACCGTATTTAAAACAACAAAAGGAAAACTCTTGATGTTGGTAGTTTGTTTCCCCTCATTTGTTTTGTGGCACTTAAAGAATGACTTTTTTTCTTTTAGTGCAGATCTTAACTTTTTTATAGGGAATCATTCTGTGGATGACTCGCACAGTGAGTGTGGGGGCACATGAGGTGGCTGTTCTGCAGCTCCTTCTGAAATCAGTATCTCATGCACAGCTACCCAAAATTATGGGAACTGGAGAGTACTACCCAGGCAGCCCAATGTTCCACACCTATTGTATGGAAAACAATGTCCCAGATGTCTAGAGAGTACTAAAAGTAATACCCATACTTAAGAAGAATAAAAGTGATCTGGGTTACTGCAGGACAAACTGAAGGAACTAGAGGGCATGAAGGAGAGATTAAAAGGAGGCTGGAGTAGTTAAGTATTGAAAGAGAATATGAAAGCAGATTTCTTGCAGATTTTTCTGTGGATTAGAACTCAGCCTTAACATTTTTAATGTTTCCATGAATGAAACTGGCACATCTTGTGCTGGCAAATATGCTGGTGATGAAACATGAAGAAGCAATGTTGATACCAAGGGGGATCTTCACCACTTACAGCAGGAACTTGAAGACACTAAGAGCAGGGATCCCAGGTTATGAAGAGGTGCCGTGTACTCAGATGTGTGTCGTTCACGTTTAACTAAGACATCTCACAGAAGTCTTTCTCCCAGAAGTCAATAAAAAGAGACAGAAAGAGGCAGTTCGGTTCTGAATCCTCGCTGGAAGTGGTCTACACAAGGAACACAGCCCTACGAAAATTAGTTGGCTGGGATGAATCCATGATTTGGAGACAGGTGAAAGGGACTTGTGCTGCAAGTTAGAATGTAATGAATGGAAATGATCATAAGGGGAGGTAACAATGGCTGTCAGTCTGAAACAACAAAATACAATAGTAACCAGTATTAGCTGCACAGGTAGTAAAGCATCAGTCATGTTGTAGAAGGTGCTCATGACACCTTATCTTTGGTATGGCATGTAACGCTTGTCTCCAATGTTTAAGAACAGTGACTTCTCACTTGGAAAAGGTACAGAATAACACCACTGAGATCAGGCAGAGTGTGAAAGGCTTTTCTTGCTTGGCCTGGCAAAATGCAGGCTGAGAAAACATGTGGCTCCTTATAAATATATGTTAAGAGCAAATAAAACTGTTTATGCTAAAGAAAATATTTGCACAAGTACAACTGGTGGTAATAAACAGGACATGAGTATCTTTTAACACTGAACTTACTGAAACAAATCTATCCACAGACCTGCCTGAAGCAACTTTCCAGAAACAGTAACAGGGACAAAACATTTTCACATGTTTAGAGTTGAATTAAGTAAGTTTATGAAGGGGATTTGTGTGTCTTATTTGCCTGCAAGGGCAGAGAACTGTCTGTAATGACTAAGGAGATCTTATCTTCAGTGCTAAGCTCTTCTGACTGTCTGTCAGTGAATATGGGAATAAGAGTTGCTGGTTGCTGAATTATCTAGAAAATCCATCCCAGCTGGGCTGCTAAGCTGATTCAAAAAAAGCAGTCTGCAATTTGAAAATAAAAGCCTGTATATATTTGGATATAGAATAAAAATCAGACAAAAATTACCATAAAAATATAAAATTTCCTGTATATGAAGCTCATGATTTCTGGATTTGCCATTCTGAGGACTGTCTCTCATTCGTACTTGGAACAGACGCAGTTTATCATGCCACTGCAGTAATCTCACTCCAGCAGGAAACTTCAGATCCTTTGGTCTCTGTGAAATGAATCATATAACCTGGGGACTACGAACAATCTCCATCATTATGGACAGCCCCTCTCTACTTCCCTACATCTTTTGCCCCAGAATGAAGCCATGTGTTCACACCATGTTTTCTTCACACTATCATGGGAAGAAAAGAGATTCCTTTGAATTATTAGGAAGAAAAAGTATTTTCCACATTCAGAGTCAAGATTGGTATTGTGGTCTCTATCCAATGGCATTTTTATGTTATTTTATATATACATATTATTTATGTTACTAAGTCAGGACAAGGTAGGGAAGATGGATGTTAAGGGAGTTGGAAAGCTGGGGATACATTATAGAGAATAAGTTTATGTTAGAAGTAGAAAATGAACAGGTAAATGAGAGATTCAGACAGGAAGATTCAGGATACTTTAAGAAGTAGGAAAAACTAATGGCTAGTTAGGAAGACACCATCATTAAGGATGTGAACTATAGCCTTAATTGCATTGATACCTGTGTGCTTTAATCCTTTTGGCAGTCATCTGTCTTTTAGACTATAAACTCCTCAGGCAGGACTATCTTTCTAGTGCCACAGTCAGACTTTTATCAGAGTAATTAAATGTTTACAAAATAGGGAAGAAAAAAGAGTAGAAAATGTCATATTTGCCAAATAAATAGCACTGACGACAGGTTTTTATTATGACTTTATGATTGGCATAATCTTTTATTACTGTTAAGGGAAACACCTTATTTAGATTGTCTGCTAGGGGTCTGACAACAAATTTTGTTTTCAGCATTAATTTCATCTTATAACCAGTTAATATCAGAGGATGGAAAGCTTTTGTTGCATAACTGAACATTTTTAAAAAAAAGAAAAAAAAACCCCTCTTGAAATTAATTTGTAAAAAGGGAAAGAAATATTTGCAATTTATAAATTGGGTAACTTTATAGCAGTGTTTCAGCACTGCAGACTTTGTGTCTATATTCTGGTGCTACTTCATATGAATAGTCAAAAAGAAAATTCCCATACGTATCTGGCCTTAGGAGAAAACTCTGATGTTTTTCTGAATGAAATCCTTCCTAGGTCTAAGTGCTAACTTAAGCTTCCTTTTTCAGCAGAGATAATAACATGCTAATAGAAACTTCTGACAAGTGACTTGTATGATTTAACAATTAGCAACTGTCACTGTAATAGAATTGAAACATCAACAAGGATAAAATGTGGAAAATTATTTTCTTAACTGGAACAGTTGTTTTACTGGAATGTTGTGCTCCTGAAACAGAACCTTTGCACAGTTGATTTGATGAAGATATTTTGAAACATCTGAATAAATTAATTTTACCTTTCTCATCAGCAGCTTCAGACAGTCCAGGAACATCAGTAAATTTATCCAAATTCTGTATTAATTAAGAAAGATAATAGAGGAGACCATAAATATAACTTTGCAACATAAGAAAAATTGTTTAGTCTCAAAATGCAGCTGAAGAATTATCTGTTGCCTAAGACTGTATATTGCTTGGCATGGAAATTCAGTGGCTTTCTCACTTTTCAGGTATGGTATCTTAAATTAACCAGTACAAGTGAAATTAGGCATGAACACAGCGCAAGAACACAATTCAAATAATGCATCTCCTTTACAAGTCCTGTGTGGATTCCCGAATGCATTTTGTTTGCTCTGAAAGAAACATGACACATCACCAGGGACATGACAAGAAGGTAAGAGTCATAGTAGAGAAAGATTCTGCTTCATCCAGTCACCCACTCTGCTGCTGGAGAAGAAAGCTGCTGCCTCCTGCAGCTGTACACTGTGCTGGAACTGGGTTGCTAAGAAGCACAACAATTGTACAAGTGGCAGACAGCAGCCCATGACAGCTCACGATAACCTGATAGAAGTATTTCATCTCTTCCTTCAGGAAGTCCAGATAAATATATATGTCTTTTCTCAAGTAAAAATACAAAATTTGGTTTCTATTGCTTATGACAACAGAAGGGTCAGGGCAAGTGCGTTCTTTCTTCCTGTTGGACAATGAACAATGACAGAGCAGTTAAACACCTCCCTTCAAAAAGATTCTGCCTTCCAATCAAGAACAGAAAAAAGAAGTCCTGTTAAGTGCTCATTGCCATAGAATCATAGAATCACAGAATAGTTAGGGTTGGAAGGGATGTTAACATCATCTATTTCCAACCCCCCTGCCATAAGCAGGGATACCTCACACTAAACCATGCCACCCCAGGCTTCATCCAATCTGGCCTTGAACACTGCCAGGGATGGAGCACTCACAACCTCCCTGGCCAACCCATTCCAGCATCTCACCACCCTCACAGGAAAGAATTTCTTCCTTAGATCCAATCTAAACCTCTCCTGTTTTAAGTTTGAACTCCATGCAGCCTTCTCTTCCCCAGGCTGAACAGCCCCAACTCTCTCAGCCTGCCTTCGTATGGGAGATGCTCCAGTCCCCTGATCATCCTCATGGCCTCCTCTGGACTTGTTCCAACAGTTCCATGTCCTTTCTATGTTGAGGACACCAGAATTGCACACAATACTCCAAGTGAGGTCTCACAAGAACAGAGAAGAAGGGCAGGATCACATCCTTCGACCTGCTAGTCATGCTTCTTTTAATGCAGCCCAGGATACAGTTGGCTTTCTGGGCTGCAAGCGCACACTGCAGTCGGCTCATGTTCATGTTCCCATCGACCACCACCCGCAAGTCCTCCACAGGGCTGCTCTCAACCTCCTCTTTGCCCAACCTGTAGCTGTGCCTGGGATTGCTCTGACCCAGGTGTAAGACCTTGCACTTGGCATGGTCTCCAATTTAGACAAGGATGTCGTGTTGGACAGTGTTGAACGCTTTGCACAAGTCCAGGTAGATGACATCAACTGCTCTACTCCGTCTATCAGTTCCGTAGCCGCATTGTAGAAGGCCACCAAATTGGTCAGGCAGGATTTTCCCCTTAGTGAAGCCATGCTGGCTGCCACCAAACACCTTGTTGTTTTTCATGTGCCTTAGCATGCCTTCCAGGGGAATCTGCTCCAAGATTTTTCCAGGCACAGAGGTGAGACTGACTGGTCTGTAATGCCCCGGGTCATCCATTTGCTGGTTCTTGAAAATGGGGGTTATATTTCCCCTTTTCCAGTCTTTGGGAACTTTCCCTGACTGCCATGATCTCTCAAATATGATGGCCAGTGGCTTAGCAAAATCACTCGCCAGCTCCTTCAGGACCCGCAGATGGATTTCATCAGGTCCCATGGACTTGTGCACATTCAGGTTCTTAAAATGGTCTTGAACCAGAACATCTCCTAGAGTGGACCAAAGGTCTTCATTGTCAAAGTCCCTGCGTCTGTCTTCCAAGACTTGGGTGGTGTAGTCAGAGCCTTTCCTGTTGAAGACCGAGGCAAAGAAGTCATTCAGAACCTCAGCCTTCTCCAAATCCTGCATAGTCAGTTCCCCCGATAGCTTCCGGAGGGGGCCTGCGTTGTTCTTGGTCTGTCTTTTATTTGCAATATACCTGTAGAATCCCTTCTTGTTACTCTTAACATCCCTTGCTAAGTTTAATTCTAACTGGGCCTTAGCTTTCTTTATGTGGTCCCAGCTTCCCAGGCAACATCCCTGTATTCATCCCAGGCTGCCTGTCCTTGCTTCCACCTTTTATAAGCCTCTTTCTTCATTCAAATTTTTCTCAGCAGCTCCTTATCTGTCCATGGAGGTCTCCTGGCCCTCCTGCTGTACTTCCTTCTAGTTGGGATGCAACACTCCTGAGCTTGTAGCAGGTGATCCTTGAATATGATCCAGCCGTCTTGGGCCCCCCTGCCCTCTAGGGCTACATCCCATGGAACCTTACTAAGCAGGTTCCTTAAGGGCCCAAAGTCTGCTCTCTTGAAGTCCAGGGCAGTGAGTTTGCTGCACACTCTTCTCACTGTCCTGAGGATCTCAAATTCTACCATCTCATGATCACTGCATCCAAGGCTGCCCTGGAGCGTCACATTTCCAACAAACTCTTTTCTGTTGGTGAGCACGATGTCAAGCAGGGCACCTCTCCTTATCGGCTCCTCTGTTACTTGCAGAAGGAAGTTGTCTTCCACACAATCGAGGAACCTCCTGGATCGCTTGTGCTGGGCCGTACCATCACTCCAACAGATGTCTTGGTGGTTGAAGTCCCCCATGAGAACAAGGGCCTGCGAGTTTGTATTTATCAAAGTTTTAAACTGTAGAAAAATCCTGATTAACTGTTCTAAATTCCAATCAGTGTAACAGAACTGAGTCATGGGGCACAGAACCCCAAAGCCCAGGTCACTTTCCTCCACTCAATAAAAAGTACATTGGCACAGGTGCTTCTTCTCAGTAAGCCTAGAAGGAAACAAAGCACAGAAGCAGCAGGAAAAAATCTCCCTTTGAAAAGGTAGGAATAATTCTGGGGTTGCTTGAATTTTTATTTTTTTTTTCTTTCCCTTTAAATCTTTTCACAACAGTGTCACAAATATATTGTGATGAGCAATCCAGGTTAAATATGTCCCAGGTGGTTCTTCTGGTTCAATCAGGTTCTGTGGTTCATTTTAGCTCCTCTTTATTTCTTTTGATACTTACATACTCTGATACATTTTCTTTCATTTTCTATAAGGAAAAAAAAATAAAATCTTTCAGCTTCATTTTTGGACTTCATTGTGAGAACCCAAGAGATGTGGAACACTTTGTGACATGGGAATAAAATAAGATGTTCATTCACTTCAAAATCAGTCTTGGGAAACAGCATTGATACTGAGAAAGTACAGTGTGGAATTTTAGGTGGGAGCAATGGATGACAATGCTGGGTCTTCTTTCTTCTGTCCAGAGGACAAGGTACAGATAGAGGCATTTCTACCTTCAGATGGGTTCATGATAAGAAATTTCATTTGTAGCAGAATGATTGTCACTGAAGGGTAGATAACCAATCTACCATTAATTTTTGTGGCATTTAAAAATATATGCAGTTTTTAAGTTCAATTCTGATACTTGCAAGTTTTTTCACTAGTTACCAATTTGCCTTCTTGCAATGAAAAATAATTTTCAGATTTTCATTTATTAATTTCTACACAAAAGAAGGGTTTGATAATTGAGGATTTGTGGTGGTTGTTGTTGCCAGTTAACAGCCTGAAAAACTAATTTAGAGACCCATCCTGCAATTGATGATGTGTAAATAGGCTGTTGCATCCTTGCAGAGCTCTTATGTATGTCTGCACAACTTCTTGACGCTTTATTGTAGAAACAACATGCTACTAGATCAAGACCCTGAAAGGAGCCCAACCCATGTTATTTTAATAATATGGACTATTTTTAAAATATATTTTATTCAGGTACTGAAAACCTGAAAAAGGGTGAGGTTGGTCAGTTGCTGTATTTCATTTGCCATTTTGAAAGGACTGTCAGTTTTGATAATCAGTTTTAATTATATTTTTTTAACTTTAAAAGGAAAAAAAAATAATAATGCAAATTACTCCTTGAACATGAAAAAGACTAAATTGGGAATATGGAATGCTGGATGTTTAAATATTCAGAGGAATCTTCCAAATATGGAGAAGCTTCTACCAAAGTATCACAGTTTTGCAAGAGGTAGGATTAACAGCTCTTTGAAAGTTATCAAAACTCCCTGGGTTTTGCAGTGGTGGAATAAATTAGAGAATATGAAAAAAAGGAACAGATTTTATGGTTGTACTGCAGTAAATTAGCATTATAGAGTGTGAAGTCAACAGCAAATTAATTTTTGTTAGCAAAAGAGATTCAGCTTCCTTTGATTTATGTGTATGCCACAAATATGAAGAATTTTCTTGATTCATGTAAGAATTTTTCAGAATTTACTTTTTTCTTCTGTTTAATTAAGGCAGCAAGCTTGGGATCATGTCTGGTGCACAAGTTAGGACAAAATCTTAAAGATGTTTTTAGCAAAGGAAGAAAAATAAAATTCTATTTTTAAAGGCAAAGGGAGAAAAGGGAGATGATGCTAGTACTTGAGTTTAGTATGTCTTTTATAATTAGTCCTATCATTTTTACAAATATTTTGATATTTCTCATTATGTTTTCCTTCTCCAGCTGGCAGTCTTCTGCTTATTACAAAGCAACTCATAAACTTCAAAAAACAGGAGTTTCTCTTATTAAATGGTGGTGTTATCTGGTAAGTGTAATTATGAAGTCATATTGTATCTATCTATGTTCTATGACAGTATGAGTTGTCAATGTTCTGTGGAGATTATTTTTCCATATTTTGAGTTTTAGAACATATTTCCAGTATCTGCAGTCTTACAGGAGGTAAAAGTTTGCTAAAGTGGAGCAAAAATATGATTTTTACTTGCTTTGGGTTTTGCTTTTCATATCTGACCAAAGCCTTATATCCTGGGTACTAACTTGGCTCCATATTCAGTATGTCATCAAAACTTAAGATAATTAATGAGTTTGGAAAGGTCTGCTAAGATGTTTGGGTGGTTCTCTGTGACTTGAAATTTGGTGGTAAAGATGATGATCCTTCTGGAAAGATGTGTTTCCAACGAGAAATTATCAGTTTGAAGCAGGACTCGAGATACCACTGTAGAACTGCATGATTGGTGTCAGGCAGTCAGTCAAAATGGTGATCAAAATTGTCTAGTTTGCCATTGAAGTCTGTGGGGCAAAATGCAAACATTATTAATAACTGCAGTAGTCCAAGTTGTATACTATGTGCTTGGCTCACTAAATCAGATAATTTAAAATATTTGCAAATTCTATAGAAAAATTATATTACCATTTATACAACCCTTAATATTACACAAGATGTTCTGCTTTCAAGTACATTGTACTACCAATACCAGAACATTATAATTTAAATTACAAGCTTTGCCATGTTCTGCTTTGGTTTGCCATTGTACTGAATTTGCATTATTTTCACAGCCTGCTATAAGGAAGTTAGTACTTATTCAGGTTACATATATCATATGATATCAAGTAATGTAAGCCACTACTTTCTGCAAAAAGACTGATAACTCTCTCCTTGAGCACAAGGACATACAGTGTTTTATTTATCCTGTCTTTATCCATGCTCTGTTTCTTAAGGAATAGCAAAAGTTATTTATTCTTCTAACCCCTGTGTAAGCAGCGTGACTGAAGTATGGCTTTGACTCAACAAAACCATTAAGGATGAGAGATGGCAGGACAGGTTCAGGGAAATACTCTGTTTTCTTATGTTTGAATTCTTCTGATGATTTAGTACGCAAAAATGCCACATCAATTTGTGTGGACTTCAGGCAGTACAGCTGGTATCAATAGAGCAGAAGAGCAAGAAGAGCAGGATATAAATATACATAAACCCCCCATGTTTTCTCTGCAGAAGCAAAGCCAGAGACTCTTTGGAGATGTGAAGGTGCATGGTATTTCAATTGTGAGAGATTAGTATCTCATGCTAACCCTGCAGTAACTGTGTTTCATCTTAACAAGCTTCTTGGACTCCCTCTAGGTCAGTAAGAAGGGACGGTCACCACATGGGGCAATCCTTTCATTCCAGACATGACAGCCACCTAAAATAGGTGGAATGGATTCCCACTGCGGCCTTTCTACTCCACAGAAAGAGACTAAACAACTATTTTAGGGTAGAACTGAATGTTTAAAGAACTGGCCTCAGAACTCTATGTTCCCAAGGATGGCTACATCTTGGAATCTAAGTCTACAGCTATGATTAATGTAAACCTCACATGTGAGATGATAAAGAACCAGTTAAAAACTGCAGTGAGAACAATTTTGCTATTTGAAAGCTTTGAAACAGTTTCACTTCATCTCTGGAGCCTAAGGAAGCAAGACTGTATGAAGTCCTACTTTTTAATTTGATTTTCCTTTTGTTATATGAGTCATCTTTTCATAATCTTTTACCATCACTCTGTAACGAAAATAAAGCATCTGTCAGAAATGTATAAGGTCAAAGATGGGCTTTGATGATGTTTGAAATTTGATGGAATAAGCAGGTTTTAGAATGTACAGTTTTCGGTTGGATTGTTAGGTTAGTATAGAAGACTTGATATTCCAGAAAAAAATAACACTTTATTTTTAATTAATTACTTAATAGTTAATAATCAATTGTTAAAAATACTTACTTTATTATATCTAGCCACAGTACATTTCATACAGATCTCAGCAATTTCTAAAGTACATGGGTAACTTAGAAGACTAAATCTCACAGAAAGTTAATATCTCTTATGCTACTAAATCGCAGACAGGTAGTTTCAATTTCTGTTTATTCCAGTTGAAACTGCAAAACCTTTTTTTTAGGTGACCACAGATTTCACACCTAATTATTCATAGAATCATAGAATAGTTAGGGTCAGAAAGGACCTTAAGATCATTGAGTTCCAACCCCCCTGCCATAAGCAGGGACACCCCACACTAAACCATGCCACCCAAGGCTTCATCCAACCTCGCCTTGAACACTGCCGGGGATGGAGCACTCTCAACTTCCTTGGGCAACCCATTCCAGTGCCTCACCACCCTAACAGGAAAGAATTTCTTCTTTATATCCAATCTAAACCTCCCTTGTTTAAGTTTGAACCCGTTGCCCCTTGTCCTGTCACTACAGTCCCTAATGAAGAGACCCTCCCCAGCATCCCTTCAGAAGGGGATAGGCCCCCTTCAGATACTGGAAGGCTGCTATGAGGTAGTATCACAACCATCCTTATCCAGTTTTAAGTCATCTGGACCGTTGTACCCAAAGCCTCCAAGCAACAGATCTATTAAAATGAATCTGTTTCTTTTTGATGTGTAGATTTTGCACAAATATATGCACAATTATTACTCTTGAAGTTGGGCTCAAAATGGACCCAAAGCTCCACAACAAAGTTCATTTCTCTTCAGAGAATATTTTCAGACAAAGACCTTTATTTTTCCATTGAAATTACACAGACTATAATGAAGCCATTATGTATGATTACAGTACCCTGCACCAAGAGAAATAAGCCTTCAGGAAAAAGGAAGATCCACCACACAGTCCTGATGATCATGAATACTGCTGTAAAAGCTTTTTAATAAATTTGGTGGTCAGATAACCAGGAGATGATTAAGTAAAATATTGTTAAGGCGTAAAAAATTATTGGACTATTTTTAAGTTGATTATGGATAAAGAGTTTTGCAAGATTTCCTTGTTAGCTGGAAATATTTGGGGCCCAAAGAACCTGACCAGCATATATAGATAAGATCAGGAAGAAAGAAGCAGGACTTTTTCTTCATTCTGTACAGACTTGGGAAATGGTCCATTGAGGAAAAGAGAATTGCTTACAAATAATTTTGAAGAGATCTGGATGATTGCCCTATTTGACCTTTTGACAGCAGAACCATGGCTCTAGTGCTCATCAACAAAGGCAGAAATCTTCTCCAGACTCCCAGTACACCTCTGTTAACATGAAAGTCAGAAACTAAAACAGCCTCTATCTTTCTGTTTCTTTTCCACGATCAAATCCACACTTTTTACTCAAGGATTAATTAATTTTAAGATTATACAGAATCACTTCTGAAGACAAGCATTTATTTTTGGTTACCGATTTTTCTGTTCTGGACTCTGTTCATGTGAAAACTTCTTATAAATGGAAAAACAGTGGCTGTTTTCCTTGTGCAATGTTGGTAATTTAATGACAGTGAAACTATTTTTAAACAAGATCTTCTATCTTATTTTTTTTTTCTATCTGTTAGACTAATTTAATCCTTTCTTACAACTGATAATAAACTAAGCAGTTTGTAATTTCCTGCTACATATCCTTAGGACATTTAATAAAATGCTTGAGTTGGCCTTCTTCTAAAGTTTAGAAATCACTTTATCCAAACTGGACTTCAAAATGTTCATTTAACTCTTCACTCTGCTTGAGCCTTCCAAGAACTATATTGTTTCTTCTTAAAACTGAGATACAGTATAACCTAGATTTCATAGAAAGTCTTTCAATTTTTCCAAAGATGCAAATAAAAGAATTCTTAGCAATAAGGTTAAATCTGAATTATCCAAGAAACTTCTGCATTAGGGTAACTAAATAACTTATTTAACCCTACTTAGTTGCATGTTAATAAAACACGTACTTGTAAATACCTTTCCTGAAAAATATACGGTAAATATTTTATATGTGTGTGCGTGTGTTTGTGTGTATACACAGGTTATTTAAGAAAGCCATGAGTATTTGAAGGTTTTTTGCTGAACTTCCCTGAGCTGTAAATGGGAAGCAGAGTGCTTTGTAAGCATGTGTTTTGAAGTGTGAGGCAGTCTCTTCCTGTTAATAGGCATTCAGATTTGATTAGTTTGAAAAACATAGCAACATAACAGTATTCTGAATGGTTAATGTAGGAATGCAAAGCTTAGGAAGCCATTGCAAAGTTAATTTATACTTCTCTATACTACACTGTTAAGAACCTGAATTCCTGAAAGAATAATATGAACTTTCTTTATTTTTTATTTTTTTAAACCTAAAGGTGGTCTTCCACATCAGACTAATTGGAAGGTTGTAGACCTGGACATCACAGTGTTTTCTAATGCTGT
Source organism: Agapornis roseicollis (assembly GCA_002631895.1). Classification (NCBI taxonomy): domain Eukaryota; kingdom Metazoa; phylum Chordata; class Aves; order Psittaciformes; family Psittacidae; genus Agapornis; species Agapornis roseicollis. Next base: position 17,167 of record NDXB01021344.1, read on the forward strand.
GAGTTCAATAAAACGAGTAATGCCTACTGGGCCATTAGTATCATCACTTTTGGGAACGTACATTTTCTGTGACAGATACATACGTTCCTAGATCATGTACCTTACATCAAGGTGATTCGACCTGTCAAAACTTTGTTCTAATTAAGAAAACAAACAAAAAAAGGTTTTGCAAGTTCATCTGTTTAATAGTGATTATATTTAATTGCTGTTTTCTTTAACTAGATGACAATAAAAAAGATGTTGCTTTAATGTTGCAGAGACTGAAATTAAGCAGAATTTAGGCAAAGAAGCTTTTCTGTTTGTACTCATTAATTAACTACATTATTTTAGAAGGCTTGACCCAAAATAAATACATTAATTTGCTAACAATACCAGATACAATGTAGCATTAGAGGCCTTTATTTTGAATTTCAGATTTGAACAAAATATCTTTCACCTTCTCTTGAACTAAGAGAAAAGAAACAGTCTTCTAGATTATGGGGGGGGGGGTTGGGGAGGGGGACAGAAGCAAAAGATTAAAATAATTTCATTTCTCTTCCTTAGCCTGCACATCTGATCTCATCCAGAACTGTGTTCCTCTGCCCTTTTGGGAGTTACTGCAAGGTGGCTGGTAGACAAGTTAAGAGTACGTACTCTAGCTCTCAGGTGGGCAAAACTGACCATGGGTGTACCCAAGAAGTATTACACAGATTCACAAAATGGCTGCTTTTTGTATTTTTTTCAGATCTATGGCTCTCCAGCAGTAGTCAAGCTCCATCACTGGGTTTCAAATTACTTTATTATAATATTAATCAGCCATTAGCATGCGTAAAATCTAGGGATTTGTTTTTATCGTATATCATAACCAAACAAAAACTGCTTCCATACAATTGAACAAAGCAGAGAAGAAAATTCTGAGACCTTAAACGACTGTTAGGTGAGTTTTATAATGTAGGTAGACAACAATTTAAAACTCTTTGACTACAGTAAGGATTTAGGGATGGTTATTATTTCATTGTCTCAAATTGCAAAGATTCAACATCTTATTGTAGAACAAGATAACAGGAGTGAAAATACTATTGAAAGGCAAAAACCTATTTTTTATCAATTACTTGTTCTCCTTTGAGGATGTAATCCTGATTAAGAAAGAAACTAGTAAGTGGAAAAATAAATCCTTCAAAACAACTTTCATAGCTACTCTCAGTAGAATAATCTTGACTAAATACCTCATTATATTAATGCAAATTAGTTTTTATTATACAATGGATACTTTTAAATAAAACCTTGTAATTTAAATAAATTCAGGAACTGTCATAATGCTTAAGGAATGTATAAGCACCCTACACACATGAAAGGAGACATGAGTTTCATATGCCTTTAGAACTGAGCAAGAAGATATAAATAAATGTAGTTTACTGAATGTAGGTTGTGTGTAGAATCATAGAATTATACCTACATGTAGAACAGTGAAATGGCTTGGAGGCAATCACTGTAGACATTTCAAGATTTTCTTAGGTTCATGCTTTAATACTAATTACCACTATTATTTTTAATTTCTCTTCTGCCAGTAAAATATTCAAGTTCTCGTATCACCTTAAATATTTATACAGTCTTGTTCTGAAGAGCTTAAAAAAGAAGCTGTCTTGTTTATCATACACACTTTGCTCTATTTGCCACAAAATGAAATGCATTTTAAATGTTGATTTTTGCATCAAGTGATTTTCATTTGTTTTCAGTTAATGACTGATATCCATGAGAAGTAAAACAACCTCTTACGTCTCCTTCAAAAGACTCAGGTATTTCCTTCTTGTATGACACATGGGGATAATATGAATTATTATAAGCTTAAAAATCATTGCCAACAATTATGTTTAATTCCAGCACAGCATCTATTCCTCTAGTTTATTGCTATTTTTTTCAGTATTTCTGTTGTATGATTTCATCAGAAGTTTCCCAAGAAACCACCAAACTACAATCTAAGTACTAAATATCAGCTAAATGACAATCTAAGTAACAAGTATAGTGTATTTTCTGTCTTCAAGAATAGACACTTTTTGTTACAGTTAACATTCCTCCAATACTTACAAGTAAGTACAGGCATAAATTAACTTTAGGACCCATATAATATGGTTCTTTAAAAACAATTAACAAAAAGAGTTTTGGCTTTTGCCTTGGGGGTTTTTGTTTGTTTTGGTTTGGTTTTTTTTGGTTTGTTTGGGTTGTTTCGTTTTTTTTTTTTTTTTTTTTTTTTTTTTTTTTTTTTATTTTTTTTTTTCCTTTTTTTTTTTTTTTTTTTTTTTTTCTTTATCTGTATCCTTGGCTTCAG
>NDXB01021346.1:1244-26560 GCA_002631895.1 Agapornis roseicollis
TTTAGTTAACATCTGGACAGTCAAAACATATTAGGACCATATAGGAATTTATTACATTTATTTGTAAATTTAACAATACTTTACAGTGTTGCTTTACAGCACACACTGGCCAAAACAATATTGGAGTTGAAACAAAGCCTAGTCTTCTTGAAACAGATGTTAAAAAGATGGGAAGTCAGAAATAAAAATGACAAGGGACTTGCAATGTTGTTTTTTTATATCTTGCACAGGAAAGGGAAAAAAAAAAAAAAAAGATGAAAAATTTTCTCATGTAACATTATGGATGAATAAACAGCCTTCACCTAATTGCAACTGCTATTTAAAGAAAAGATTATATACTTAATACATACTGGAAAGTGTTAAAATTAAGTGCAGAAGAACTGGCTAAATGTTAGCATACAATCTGGGAGAGGTTGAAACATAGGTGCTCTTTAAGAGAAGCCTGGAAAACCATTTCAGAAAAAGTTGATACATGTTTACTATAATGCTTTTCAGTGCAGTCCAGAAAGGTTAGAAAGGAAGAGGAGCTGAAAAGGCAAGACTGATCATGCAAAGAACTCATTTCCTCTACTTTGCACAACAAATACATAAGAAATGACAGTTACTGCACTGTGTAGAGGTTGTCAGAATATATTTACAGATTAAGTCAGGATCAAATTATCTTGAGTATTTATTGTTAATTTAATTCCAGCCCATGTCTCCAGTGGAGCTCCACTGAGGAAATCAAGCAGCTCTATCTAAGCCCCTGGTTAGGAGGGGAAGCAGGGAGATAGAGACAGGCTTAGGTCAGGTAAGTGTAGGTGTCCATTTCCATAAAAAGAAGATCCAGTCACTGATCGTGGGACCCACACAAGGAGTTCAGCAGAGAGTGAGAAGGGGAGATTCTGGGGTACTGTTGAGGGTGAAATACTGGGATACTGAGAAGGTGACACTGGAAGAGCCACTTCTGAATAAGCTGCCCTCTTCTGAAGATTATTCTAAAACTTTGCTGAGAGTGACACATATCCAATCATGCTGCTAATTGGAGCACAAGTACTCAGCTAATTACCTGCTTTACATAATGAGTGAGGGACATGTCAGTAAGAATGTTTTCACCCAAGGAAAAGCAATAAAAAGAAGAAATAACACTTCCTATAAACATCACAGGGGCTGTATTCCAAATCAAATGACAAGGCACAGCAGACTTCAGAGAGATGTGTCAAAACACCAAGTCAAGTAGAAAAGAGAACCTTCCTTCCCAGACTGAGAGAAGGCAGCAGTACTAAGATCAGATCAGCTCCTGAGCTGAACTGCTAGTATGGATAGCTGAACCAGTTCTGGAGATCTGGAGGCACTCAGGAAGGTATCTGCAGCTAACAAAACTAAACCACTACTGAAATAAAGTGGTGGCTTTGATGCCAAAGAATTGTTACCTTAAATGTTATGTTTCTGACTTAAAAACTGAAAGCCTTAATCTGACTAAACAAACATGTACTTGGTATTAAAATAAGGCATCTTCAACATGTGCTGACTATAATTTCAGTTTATAAAACCAAAATAACAATTTTCTTTAATTTTTCCATGAACCTTGGGAAACCCATTCCAAATGGACTAATGCCGTTCACCACCTCTCCTGACTCTGCCATCCAGCCAGTTTTATACCCAGTTAAGACTACACCAGTCCAAACCACAAGCAGGCAGTGTCTCCAGGAGAATGCTGTGGGAAACACTGTCGAAGGCTTTATAAAAGTCTAGTTTGATAAAATCCAGTAAAGGATGGGGATCCTCCTTAATCCTCCTTTTGTTGCTAGTGTATTTATAGAAACCTTTTTTTATTAGTCTTTTATAGCAGTAGCCAGATGAAGTTTTAGTTGGGCTTTAGCCCTTCAAATTTTCTCCCTGCTTAACCTCACAACATCTTTGCAGTCCTCCTGAGTTGCCTTCCCCTTCTTCCAAAGGTCATAAATTCTCCTTTTCTTCCTGAGTTCCAGCCAAAGCTCTCTGTTCACCCAGGCCAGCTGTCTTCACTGCTGGCTTGTCTTTCAGCACACAGGATGCCTGCTCCTGTGCTTTTAAGATGTCCCTCCTGAAGAATGTTCAGCCTGCCCCTGCTTATGGCAGGGGGGTTGGAACTAGATGATCTTAAGGTCCCTTCCAACCCTAACTATTCTATGATTCTTTGATTCCTGGACTCCTCTGCTCTCCAGAACTGTTTCCCAGGAGACTCCGTCAGCCAGTCTCCTAAACAGATCAAAAGTTGTCCTCCAGAAGACTAAGGTAGCACTTCTGATAACCCCCTTCTTACTTCATCAAGCATCAAAAACTCTATCATTTCATGATTGTTGTGCCCGAGACAGCCTCCAAATAAATAATGGCATAGAATGCCATTATAGTACAGAAGACTTCCCAGGAAAAGGGCTTTTCCCTTCGAAAAGCTTAAGAATCACAGAAATTAACAACATAATTAAAAAAAAACAAAAACAAAAACAAAAAAACCAACAAAACTAATACAATAAACATAAGCTAGAATATCCCAAAGCTTTTCATTAGAATTATGACTGCTACTCAAATCACAAATTCATAGAATCGTAGAATAGTTAGGGTTGGAAAGGACCTTAAGATCATCAGGACAGTCAGAACAATGTCCCAGAACCAAGAACTAATGGAGAGATTTCACTGTCAGTAACAACCAAAACTACCAAATACCGATACTATGAACACTGTGACTTTGGAGCCATGGCAGCATTAATAATGATGTAATCAATAAAATAAATCTGACTGTAAATGCTCCTGATAAAATTGATCAGTCATTAATACTACATTTCTTTTGCAAAATTTGCCTTTGGATAAACCTTGTCAGTAAACATGACCATTACTGGCAAGAACAGCTCTGCAGTTATGCTGCTGAATATATCATATATGCTGATATATGTATTTTATCTCTATTAGTACTCAGTCATAAAATAGAATAAAATAGAAGTGTCCTCTGTGTTCCCTGATGCCATTTGAAAACTACTTTCACCATTTGACACATGATCTTTTTCCCTTTAGGCGAAAAGAGTACTGGAGAAAAGTAATGAGGGGCTAGAACAATTAAGGGAAACAAACACCATTCTGCAAGCCTACATTTCTAATAAGATTTTGGTTTTGTGACATGATTGAACACCTCTTTTCAAATGCAATTTATGCTTGCACACTGAAAATCAGATCATTTCATACCTTTACAAACTCATATTCTCCACTGTTATTTGAACAAGAAATATATATAGAATATGACCTTTGACATTTTAATTAAAACCTATTAAAAAGTCTATAGCAAGTAATAAAGTACAAACTGTCTCCCTGATTTTAACCTGTGCTGCAACTGTGTCATGAATTCAGATGACCATAGATAAAAGTCTTTCACAGCTAAGAGCATAAGCTGAGTAAAAAATTCTGGGGCTGACACCTAATTAAGATATAGTTCCCCTGATGAACAAAGTTCTTCATCAGTTACTGTCTGTTACAGCGGTTCAGGGCTATATTTAAAAGGCCATTAAAAATGTACCTGAAGGCAAAGTTAATCTTTATATTTGACAGATAATAGCAGCTTTTTTTTTGCAGTAAGTAGAGAAGTGAATTTTTTATTTCTTTATGATCTAATGACCATTCTGCTTAATCTTAATGGAGTACAGATGAACAAGAAAATATGCTTAAGGGACATACTAATACATCAATTATGGAGAGTGGGAAAGTACTTTTAAAAAAGTAACAGCAATCTATGGTAAATGAAGATCTTCATAAGCACTCCTAGCACACAGGGAGAGCTAAAAGAAATGCATTTAAAATCTATCCAGATTCTGCTCATTACAGATATGTTCTTCTCAGCTCTTCAGCAATGCAGCAATCATGTAACTAACTTTTGAAAAGGCAAACATTTAAAACAACTGTGTACGTATGGAACACAGTAGGCTTTCCCTTATTTTGTTTAATGATAATGAATTTTTCCATCTACTTTCCTTAATATTGTTGCAGAAGTGCTGAGACTGAGGCACTGAAGGTATTGCAAAAGTAAAAATGTGATTCCACAAACAAAACAGGAGCTAATTTTTGGCCAAAGGAACAAGAAAAGTAAAGGCAGACATATAAATAAACTCTGCTCCTGCTTAACTGCAAACACACTATATATCCCACATAAAATTCCCCTGGAATTTCACTCTGAAAAACAGACCTGAACTTTATATTGGAAAGTTTTTTCTTTTCAAATTGTTTTGATTTTTGATTTAGACCTAAGTCCTGTGAGGTGACATGAGATGACACACCTCAAAACATCTGTATGCCCCAAACCCACATACTGGCCCTCAGAAGAAAGTTTACAGAATTTTCTTAGTGAAATAACTGGGACTACAACCAACAAGGACCCCAGCTGTGAAGCTTTGAAGGACTGATTCAAGTCCCATTAAAGTAATGGGCCTTTCAATTGAATCTAATGAGCATTGACACTATATGCTGTAATTTCAAGGAAACATGTCTTAGTAAATCTCAGGACAGGGCACTCTGGATTCTTCTCTTCTTATACACATGCCCTTGTAACTTTGAATTTGCTTACAAAAGCCCAAGGAGCTACTGTAGAACAGATCACCTATGAGAACTTACTCCGTGCTACAATTGGTTTGTGCTGTTTTCTTCCTTTGTTTGTTTTTAGTGTGTTGAAACATCACAAAGCTAAAGTGCAAGCAAGCTACCCCTCCAGAACAACTCAAACCACCACCTATATCCAAAAGCTGCCCCAGGAGGATGAGTCCCAAATGTGCAAAGATGCACTGACTTTCATACAGGAAGGCTTCTGACTGAATTAAGAAACATGAATATCACTGATATCATATGAATAATCAAGGAGTAACCTGCTTTTTACGTTCTTAACACTGCTAAGCTGATGTTAAGTTCAGAACAAACAATATATTCTCCTGCAGACACTCATGTGCACACATACAAAACTGAAGCAGTAATCTGTAAAAACATCTACTAAAAGGATGCAAAAAACCTCAGGTCTTGGTTTTTCTGAATTTACTGCATTGTTTGTATCTATCTGATCAAAACCATTCTGAGCATCACACACAGTCTTGGGGCAACACCCTACTGACAGCAAAAGCCTAAGATGTGTTTGAGAGCATGCTATCTAAAGCTTTTGGAACACAGGGCTGACAGTGACAACAGACCAGCAAACACACATTAGGTACTGATGCAGGGAAACCTAGTGTCTTCTATACTGCAACTTATGCAAATTAAATTAGTTAAAGATTCTTAAATGAATACTGTTAGATTATATTCTAGGATTTAACACTACTGTGGGTAAAGTGATGAAGGGATGTCTGTTATTTCCTGAGCCTTTTTTCCCCACTTTGTCCATGAACATATATGAAAAGGACAGAGCAAAAGACGAAGGAGAGAGAAAAAGTACATCAGAGATGCACATGGGCACTATTTCTGCTCAGTCTTCTTTTGGGAGGGTGGGAAGAGGGGTGCTGTGAATGTGAAGCACTCGGCGCGTGTTTAAATGGTGCATCCCATTTCGGTGCAGCTCCTTCGATTCCCCGGANATATGAAAAGGACAGAGCAAAAGACGAAGGAGAGAGAAAAAGTACATCAGAGATGCACATGGGCACTATTTCTGCTCAGTCTTCTTTTGGGAGGGTGGGAAGAGAAGAGATAGAAAAGAAAATTACCAAAAGGGTGGGGGAAAAAAAACCCACAGAGAGGCAGCTAACAGATCATTTACTGGCAGCTTTTCTATCTTAGAATAGGTGTTTAGTGTGGATATTTCTTTGCCTGTAGAACTCAAATGAAACATTTTCATATGACTAATGACCTACCAAATTTTTAAACCTTAATTTCACAGGGTGATTATCGAAGTCAATTTATATGGGTTATAGAAAAATTGCATTTCCAATTGCAAAATGAAAAGAAAAAGGTTCTGTAATTATGTTTCTAAGAAGGTCTCTGTGTGGGATTCAAACTCCTATACTTATAAGGAAATCATGCCTTTTTAATTTGCTATCAACACAATCTGTTTCATGAGTCTTACAGCACAAAGTCTTGTCACATATAGTTCAAATAACCAAGAGATTCCATTTATTTGTAGTATTGTCACTTCTTTAAGCCAAAGAAAAATGAAGAGTTAGCAACAGACTTTGGTTGCAAATTATTTTTAGGAACTTCTGAATTATTTTTTTAATCTAAAGATTGGGGAAATGCGCACATCTTGTAAGAAAGAGAACTCTGCTATTAATTTCTGTGTATTATATGCATTTTTGTACACATACATTCCTCTTTTTAGATATATATATTTTTAAAACTAATGACCTATTTATTCATTTGGTTTTTATTTTAAATGCAATAGCCACACTAAATTTTTCAGCAGAAAAAAATGCAGCTATGGAAAACTGCTTTTAGAGGCCCATTCTCAGCTGTAAGAGGAATAAAAGCAAAAAATGATACACGTAACAAACTGTGTTCTGAAAATTGTTCTGAGGAACTGAAGCTGTGAGGATGGAACAGGGATGATTCAGCTGAGTGTTTGAATTGATCTAATTATTTTGGAAGAACACTAGAAGCAAATGTTGCATTTTAGTGTTTTGGAGCATGAATGTAAGGAACAACAAAATGCCAACTGAAGAGTCTGTAGATATTAATCAGTCTTAGATTCATGTGGGACTAGGTATACATGCAAAACTGTAGCTAGAATCTACATTGCTTATGTTAGAAGTACAAGGATTTGTCTTCAACCTCCTGCACAGCCTCAAAGCACAGCTCCTTCCTCTTAGCAACTTGAACATAAATGATAAACCATCATTTTGTAGACCACAACCTCTCTGACTACAAAGCCAACTAAAGATTAAGTCCGTTATAGATAAAAAATTAATGAATCCCAAACCAATAAACTTCTTCCTCTGTGGGCAAAACACTAACTGTCCATCTATCTCTTCATCCTCCTTACCCTCAAAGTATGAATCTTCTTTCAAAATGAAATAAAGTAGGTACAGTTAATAGATTAATAAGCATATTTGAAATGGAAAGTTGCAGTTTTGATTTATGTATGCTCAAAATGATAGTCATCAAGAAATCATTTATCATTCTGCTCTCAACTAATATAGGAATTTATATCTAAATAGAAGCAATAAATCCCATCTCATGTCACATAAATTAAATTGTCATATAGCACAAACATACTCACACTTATTTAATCCTTGTTTGTAGGTACATCTGTCTGCCAGATACTCAAATAACCAATCCCCAAATCAGCAACTAATATGAAGAATCTATCTGGTTTGCATATCAAAATAACTTTATGAATTATGTAGTATAAGTGTACTTTTAGTCTAGAACAAAATATACACAATAAACTCTTTCTCTTTTCCATATTTGAATGGAATTTACAAATAGAGGCTACTTTAAAGTGTTCTGCTTCCTATGTTGATATTTATTCTTAAATAAGATGCTTTTAAAGTATTGAATTTATTAAAAATATTGAAAGTATTCAAAAAGTCAGTTATAAAAGAAAGGGAGAGAGGCAAAAATCACTGTATCCTCAACATCTAAATTAGTACTATCCATTTATAAAGAATATGGACCAGATAATGATTTTAAGATGCATTCAATTTCTGCAAATGATTTACCCAGTCAGCTCTTTCATTTTTTTTTCTTTCCCAAGATTGACTAGTACAGTATAAAACAGAATTTTGTAAAAGGAATAAACTGACTTGCCCCAGTTAGATGACTCGCTATATAGGTAAGGCATACAGTGTCTAAGAACCCCATAGACCACTCCAGGTACAGTGCTAGCCTCTTTTCTTTCATAAAGAAAAAAATAAGCATTTGAGGTTCTCAGTGTTTTTTGTAGTAAAGCATCAACTTACATGTTGTCCTACAGGTTACTATCTCACTCAAATTTCCAAGTTGTTACTGGAAAACAAATTTTCTATAGAAAAATATCAAAATTCTATTACTGACTGAAGCCAGAATGGCAAATTAGTGAAGTCATGTTTAAGGATATAGCTGACTGACAAAGACCCCAGTGACATCTTTTAAAAAGGAATTCAGGGAGTTTGTAACCAACAATTAATGACAATAACAGACATTACCATCTGAGCCATATGTTAACTCTTGAATCTGTTTCAGGTTGCAGCATATGTTACAGTTCCTAAATTAATTCATGTTTTATTTCATGTTAATGTTTGACTGGTGAACTTCAAAGAAACATACAATCTGCAAGCATGCTGGTCTTTCCTGAGCTAAATACTAGTCAAGAGCCCTGACCTTCCCCTCACTAAAATTAAGTAGCCCTGCTTCTGTTTTTCACTGACATAAGCTACAAACCAATAGTCCTTTCAAATTCAGACTGAAAAAGCAATCTAAGAAAACAAAGTTAAAAGTTTAAATAATGACTGATGACTATCCTCCCTATTGGACCAGTTGTTTCATTACATATTAACACATATGTAACATAATACCCAAATATGCTTATTCATTGCACACTAAATGCCATAAGACATTTTTAAATCAGCATCTGATCTAGATATTTAACTGGGATGAACTGTCTTGGAAAATGTCACCTGACAAGTAACATTCATATATTTGCATCTGTATTTTGTAAATATGTCTGATATTTGTATGTGGTATTTTGCTGAGTGTTCTGCTGGAATTTAGGTTGAAATAAGCATTTGATATAATCACAGTAACAGAGTTCTGAACTGATATTCCCAAACAAACAAACCAACCCCTAAAAAGCTAATGCTTTTAGGATGATGAACTTGGCACTGTGGGTTTTCTTCCTTAGTGTAAGTTGAACATTTATCTAAATAATTAAGCATTTGCAAGTCAAACGAGCTAGTAAGACTCTTTAGCTTCAGCTGTTACATCATGCTGTTCCTTTGAACATTTTTTAAAATGCATCAAGAAAGAAAAAAACGGATAATCCCGTGGTTCCTGCCAAATGCTGCTAATGAGACTTCAGGCACTTCTTTAGCATTTGCAGGACCTCCTTGATAGGCAGCTGAATGCCACCAGCTATGCATCCACTGCATTTTAACCACAGGTTAAGCCACTGCAGGTGAAAGTATTCAGGGAGAAGTCAGCTCTTCCTAGTTTAATTTTGAGGGGTACTCTGGACCCTTAAAAACTAGACTTTACTAAAGTCAAGAGGAGTTTAGGCAATGTCTCCCAGAGTAGGAGGCGCTTAAGTGTCCGCTCTACATGCCTGACAAGCAATTTGGCATTAGTGGTGTTAGCTCTTCTACAGTTTGTGCTACTCAACGTTCTGCTTGTGTTGCTGTAAGACAGTGCCTGAGTGCCTTAGAGTCACTCCTTAAATGAATCTGTTGTTTCTTGTTAGAATTTAGATCTGCCATTCCAAATAGTAATTTGAACCAAGTAATAAGACTGCTTCTTTTGACCAAAGTCAAAACTGCTGAACTGCTGTGCCAGATAGAGTTTGTCCATCAGCCTATCCACACAAGAAAAATCAATTCATTGGAAATGTTTATGTTTTAAAAATACTACAACTAGTAGGCTGAAAGAAAATAATCTGGAATTCATTCCATTGCATCTTTCCACTGGATGAATCTGCTACAGTAATAATTTTGTGACAGCAGAACCACATGATAAAATCCAGCTGCAGGAAATGAAAAGGCAGGATATTTTAAAAGCCTTTAAAACCAGCAAATAATGTCTAGCAATCCAATCATATTGTCTTGATCAAACAACATTTCCTAGTGACTTTTATGTGTGTGTACTGGAGAACAAAAAATACTGCATACTGTCCAAAGGAATGAACCTACCAGAAGCAACTATTTCCCTCCTCTGCCATTGCTCTACTGATATCCAGGTATCAGAGATGCAGAGAAAAATTTTATAAGCTTTGATGGGCTCCTCCAGCTCTTACAGACATTAAAAAGGGGCAGGAATTTCTGCAATATTTATCATCAGGATTCACTGAGAAAAGACTAGACTTTGAGATAAACCTTGTCTTTTGCAAAAACAATTCTATCTTTTTTTAAGGGTTTTTTTATGCGAAGAGAACCAGATTATTGGATTTTACTGGAAAGTATTTTTTCCTCTTTCATATTAGAAATAGATGGTCTGTGATAATTGGAAGAAAATAAGCAGCAAGGCAAATTAAGGTAAATGAAAAGGAAACTAACTGTTAAAACCTTTACTCGACTGGCTACACAAATTGTCTTATACTGAAACTGAGTAATTATTCAGAAGGCAAAACTTCAAAGACTCCCACACAAGTTAGAGGTGTGAAACCTCTGGAATTCATTAGGAAAGACTGGAGCTCCATTTGCATGCAGTGTGTGCAAATCAACATGAGATTATTTCCTAAGGAAACAACACCCTAACAGGAGACTGCTCAGTACTGACAATTTCCAAAAACATTTTCTAATTTTAAATAGATGAAAAAATGTCCTGCAATGTAACATTAGACACCCACACAGTATATTGAGACAAATTTCTTGAAACAACAATAGCAAACACCCATCCTCTTTCTCTGTGGCATGAGTGCACCATATTGCACACAGATTGCAAGCACTATTTCTTGCAAGGGGAATACCTATCCACCACAGAACTACAGTGGTTTAACAGTTTGTAGATCACAAGTGCAAAAATTCTCTGATTTTCACAGATCTTTAACAGCAGAAAAGACCTTCATTTCTCTCTGACAACAAAATGCCTAGCCTAGCTCTGCACAAAAGAAATACAAGTGCACTAATGACATGCCAAAAATCCAAATAAGCAACGGTAACCAAGATGTTTCACTAAGATTTTACAGCTCTACTGTCAAAGGGTGAGTGTCCAGTAATTTTAAAGCATTTTCCTGTTCCTTTAAACCTGGTAAGCAGCAACTTGATAAAACTTGAAAAAGCAATGTTAACTGAGATGAGGAAAGAGCCAGAAAGATAGAATGAAGGATAGCTTATTGTATATAGAATGAACCTTTTGCTTGTAACTAAGTGACCTGGACCCAAGGTGGACTCTATAACAATGATAAGGCAGAGGACACTTCAGTTAATGTTTAAGGAAACTAGCTAGAACTAGCTAAGGAGCTGGCAAACAGACAAGGCAGGGCAACTCCAAAGTTCAGCCAAAGGACAAAGTGATGAAGATGAAGACGAAGATGATAAAGAAACAACCACCAGGGTTCCCAAAGACCACTGCCACATTATTGTGTGCATGTGAGAGAAATTTTCTAGAAGAATGAGGTCATGCATAAGTAGTGTTATGAATATGCATGTAATGTAATGAATATGTATATTTGGTGACTATATAATCACGGCTTGTTTGGTGCTGCTCAAGCCAGGCATGCTTGGAGAAGCTATCCCCCGTGTCTCCCTGCACCGCAATAAAGAATACCTGATTGTCTATTTAAGCTTTGTTGGTGAGTTCCTGGAGTTTTTCTAGGAATCATAACCAAGCCCCTGTTTTGCAGAAGTATTTTGGCTTGAAGTGTTATCATGCTCACAGCAACTAATCATATGGCCACAGAGAGCAAAATAGCACAGCATTCGAAATCAGCTTTCTTACTAGAGAAGCATATCTTTGTTATCATCAAGTACTAAAAAAAAGAAGGTAATTGGGAAGACTTGGGTTGGTTTGTTTGAAGACAGCAACACAAATTGTGAATCATCCTAATTACAGTTTCCAACAGTAGTCTTATTAAAAGATGTAAGGCACCCTAGGAGAGTTGTTCTGAACCCTGTTTTATGAGTTATTTGCTGATAGGTAAACAGAGAAACTTCCCCTTTATGATATAAATAGATATCCATTTCTTTTTGGCAAGAATACTTCATGAAATTTAGCACAATAAACAGGCATTTCAAAACTTGATTAACAAGAGATTTTACATTATTATAGAAGGTAAACCTTCCAAAAGGAAAGGATGGAAAATCTACCACTTGACACCTGCAAAAGCCATTAAAAGTACCGTAATTCACAGTAGAGGTTCATGCACAGAGCAATAGAAGAATCTGAGCAAACAAATTCCAGGTACAAATTTAAAATCAAGCAGCTTGATCAGTCCAGAATTAGATTAAACACCACATTAAAAATATTCTGTCAGACTGTATCAAAAGCAGAAAGCATGCTTGGACAGTGTTTTACCATTTCACTGTTAGTCCAAGTCCAAATTCTAATGAAAATTTCTATGCGCTTTGCACAGAAACCTAAAGGGGTTTCGGGCTATTTTCAAGAATAGTGACTATGCTTTTTATATCTGACTTTATGGCCACACCTAAGCGTTCCTGTCTTTTGAACAGAGAGACCAGACAATAATTTGCCTAGCACTGTGACAAAAAAGTAATCAATACACTGTAAATCTTACTTTGTAAGTCAGGTGATTTACCAGCTTCAGTCAGAAAAACCTAATGACCCCATTTTTCTATGAAACAACATCTTGCTCTGTTACAAAACAAGTAATGAAACATTCACAATTTGATTGAAATACTGAAGTTATATTTATCAGGGGAGGGATGGGAGGAGGGGGTGAATCAATTAAACAGGATAAATCCAACAATGAAATTACTTTTATTTCTTTTTTAAACTCATTTTGTCTTTTAATTACATGGCTATATTTAAATAAATAAATAAATCCAAACCAGAACTATTTTCTAAAAATAAATGTCTGGAGAGAATCATAACAATATTATTCTGTAGAACATTCAGATATTTCAGGTTTCATCTTCAATTAATGAATGCAATTTAAATTACCATGTGTCAAAACATTTACCAGCATCTTTCTTGAAAGCAGAACTTGCTCTTCTGAAAGGGCTGGAGGGATAGTCAGCTCTAATCTGAGGTCACTAAAGACAATAGAAAAAGTCATCCTACTTACTGGCATTTCAAAGAGCATTAAACTAAACCTGTAAGAATGGCATCTATGCGTCCATAGGAAAAAGCAAACAGTACATACGTTGTCTGGAGATAGCAGCAAGGTACAGAATATTACTTATCATGTTTTGCCTTTTTTTTTTTTTTTTCCCAAAAAATGGTGGCAAAATAAAATAGCTTTTATCCTAAAATAATTAGGCAAAACCAAATGATCTCTCTTAAGGTTCAAGACATTTAAATCAAAGAGGAACGACCATGTCTCTATTTTAACCTCATTTCATCTACCCCAGGTTGTCACATTCAGCACTATGCTTTATTCTTTCTGGTTCATGTTTTGGCCACCTGTTTGTTTGTTTAAACAGAGCAATCACAATATGATTGCAGAATTCCCCTTTCAAATTCTATATTTGATTCTGTCCAGGAAGTTATCAAATATCAGGTTCTGGAGAAATCAGACTTTCTGAAAACAAAGTGAAAGAGTGAATACATTTCAGAGATACATGAGGTCAGTGAACATTCTTGTGCTCACAAATTCCTTTTCCATCCTCTGTTTGTTCATTTTTAACCCCTGTAGTATAATGCATGAATTATCCTATTGCATACATCAACCACCTGATAGTTTGTTTTACGAAAACTCTCATTGCTGTCAGGAAAAGTTTAACAAAAAAGGCTGATTAGTTCCTTTAAGTTCTCCCAGACAAACAAACTACAAAGGAAGTTTACAGTACCCAGGGCCATTCATGCAAAAATAAGGCAGAGGCTCTTTACAGTAACAACACACATCAGAGCACTTGAAGGTGCTCAGTCAAGAGGAAAAGCTGATGATGATTCAGCAGTCTGTCAAATAGAGAGCAGAAATGTTCATGCTTGAGAATCTTTAGTTAATGACATAATTGTTAGAATGCTTCTTAAGAAAACTTTACTTAAAGAAACCCCTTTTTCTTTGTTTCATAAATGGATGGTAATTTTTTAGTAATAATTCATGGAAATCATTACTTTTTTTTCCTTAATAAAATCTTAGATAACACAGACACAGATACTGGTTACATAAATATGTGTTTATGTATCCCCCTAAGAAACTGCCTTCAAAACACAGCAGACACACAGCAGATCTCCAAATCAAGTCTGGCCTTGCGAGCAGTACACTAACCACTGCAAGCATGCTGCAGCCAATGGCTACAGCCCCAGCCCCATGCCACTGCACAGGCATCTGTGTCCAGGTGCCAGAATTAAGAACAGAAATTGCCTTTCTTGTGTCTTTAAAAACCTCGAAGGCAGCTTGGATGAGTGGTTTTAACAAATTGCATCCTCGCACCACCCCACAGCAGAAGGCTGTGAGGACAACAGATAAGGGAAATAAAGGTAAAATAAGAAATGGAAAATGGGCGAAAGGATTCTGAGATAGACTGAGAAGTGTGAGGGAAGAAACAATGCTGTCAGATTTCAAGATTGGCAGGGATATTGGAAGCCTGAATTAAATGCTGGCAAATTAGCTCCTGGCATTAGTAGCTCTGCTGTCTTCATTCTAGGACTTTACCTCAGTTTCTCTCAAAACTATTAGCACAGCTTTAAGACATGTTAAAATGAAAGAAAAAGTGAAATAAACTTAATAAAAATGCATGGCATTTGTCAATGCACCATGTTGTTCTAGGTAATATCCAGTTACAGCACTAGGTCACTGCTTGGATTAGACTGAACCAGGAGAATTAATGGAATTATTGCAAGTCTGATGCAATCAGACAAGTCTGATGGTGATACAAACTGTGGCATTCATTCATTTCAGCTCCAATTTCAACAGCCCCTGAAACTGTAGCCCGTTAGCTATTTTATGTACTTTGGAAGTCACAATCACCTCTGATTTGAATCGAACATATAAATACACCTCCTTTTTGCAAATACATAATGATAAAGAACTCAGAATCTGGATAGCAGAGTGTCATCATATTTATTCTTTACCAGATTCTCTTCATTCACTGCCTCTTCCATTGATGCTCAGTATGACCTTTCATAATTGCACCTCTGCTTGTACTTCATCACACACTCTCCCTATGCCCCTGCTACTTCTGGAGCAGACCTAATCTTTGTATAGTAGCAGTTCTGATGTTCCAAACCCTTATTTATAAGGTATTTATGATGACTGAAAAGAAATTATCTCTTTTAGTATAAAGATACTAATTAAGCTGAGTTTCTTTATTTCATATGGACCTGTTATGAGAAAATTTTGATTTGCCAAGCAAGCAGCAAAAATGACAAATCACATGTGGTACAAAGAATACTAGAATTTTCCCCCATCTGGGTTTATATAGGATTGCTAGGATAAAATCCAGACATTTCTCTGTAAAGTTGCAAAGGCAATTATGTATGAACAAGGCCTATTTTCTTTCCCCTGGTACATCAATATTTATTATGAGAAAAAGAGTAACATCCCCATCATCATATATCCCCTTCCCCCCAGTTTCTCATTGCTTTTCCCTTCCATATTCCCCTACATATCCCCTGTAATCTATTATGTTATAAACTGGTTTTAGTTAATTTTTCTTGAATCACTAAATTAGTCTGGGGGGAAGTCAGGAAAAAGCAGATTCAAACAGAGACTGCATTAAACCAAACCTGTCTTCAACTTTTAACTCTTCTTGCCAAATGCACTTTCCTTTCTGTCCTGTTTGTACAAGGTGATACACTATTGGGAGCACCTTCTATATTCTCTCCCATGTGAAGCAATGATAACTATATATTATATATGCACTTACCCACACACATACATATACATAAAATCATTTGTATAGCTCTATTGTACATAATAATATTTATATACAGTCTGTCTTACAACTGAGTTTGGTCTCTAGCGAGTCCTTAAACTTCATGGAGGTAGACATCCTAATAATAATCATCACCATGTCCTGGTAGATCTTATTTGGTTGCATGTTATGCAACCAAACATAACAAAATGAAAATCATCTATAAACTATTGAAAGATTGATTTCTGTTCAACTAAATCAATCCCTTGCAAGATGATAAATTGCAAAGGCTCTTCTGCCCTTAAACCATAAATCCTGATTCATTAATTTTTATTAGCACAGTTGTGTAAAGCTCTTCTACTTAGCAACAAAAATCACCTCACTTTCCTGTAAGAGCATTTCTAACTTGAGTGGATCTGCAGAAAACTGCAGATAAGGTGCATACCAGCAAAAAAAAAAATTATATACTATAAAGTGAATGTATATTTATATACTATAAAGTGAAAATCATCACTTTAAAAAGGAATAAGGAATCCTGCTAGCAGTCTTCAAGGTCTTCCTTTAACAAATTATAAGTGCCTCCATAATTAAGCCCAGAAAGATGAATTTTACTTTTCTACCTCTGATTTATGTCTTACATTACACACAGATATTTCTAAATTCAGAATACTGCAACTTACTTATCCTTTCAGAGGCAAAAACTTCTGCCAGAGTAGGAATGAGCCTAGAAAGAAAGGCAGCTCTCCTAATCTGCTTAACTGAAAATAAACTGGCCAAATGACATTCACAGACATTGCCAATAACAAATCATTTGCAGGCCAAGGCAGGATGCATTTTTTTAAATTATGTACTAAATCACACCTACTTGTTGTCGAATTTCTTCTTCCATCTTAACTGGGGATCCCAACTCTGCGACTTGTTTGACACCTTCACTAGCATAGCCTCCATACTCCCAAAGGATGTAGTTTTTCGAGTGAGAACTACCAATGATAGCAGACCAGTGGTTGGTGCGTCCTATGAGGGGAACAAAATAAAATCAATAATCCAAACAACTTCAAAGCACAATTCCTAATTTTTTACTCAAGTGCCCGGTCTTCACAAGCACCAAGTTTTTGCATGCTGTCAATTCCCACTACATCAATACACCATATCTTTAAAGTAATAAGAACAAGATAATGAACTACAGAAATATAGTATAAAGTGTCAGTAATTATTGGATATAACAACACAGGCAGCAGTGATGAGAAAGATTGTATTCCAACTAGCAAAGCAGCCTCCCAAACATTTTTTCTCTGCCAAAGACTTCAATTCATAAAGTTTAAGTAATTTTAACTTTCCATGTAAAATATTGTGAGGGATGGAACTTGCAAGGGAAGACTTCAGTGGTCACTCAAAGGTTAACGGCAAGTTGTTTCCATTAGTAGAGGTGCTCATTAATTTAGGAAGAGAGCAAAGAAGTGAATTTTGGTGCATCTCTATTCACTGAGTCTGCTTGTTCAAATTTCTCAGTGTAAGAGTTGTAAAGCTAGGCAAAGGATTCCTGGTTTGTTTCTTGTTTTTCTGAACAGAAAAAGAATAAAATGTCAAGGTTTAAAGAGAAAAATCTTATAGAAGTCTGATTGAATTGAGAAGAGAGTCAAGCAGAAATAAGGAGTCACACAAGTCCCACAGTGCTGGAAATAAAATTGAATTCACTTAAGTGTCAAATAACTTTGCAAAGATATTGGGGAAAAGAATGAGAAAATTAACTGCTCACATAAGCAGACAGTCTGGTAACAATGCAAAGACTGTAGAAGATGAGTGAGACAGAAGATGGAGGGAGATAATATTTAACATTTTTCTTTGCAATGCAAAATGTAGAGAGTAGCAGCAAAACCAGCTGGAAACTAGAATAAATGAATGAAAAATGAATAATGAAGTAAATAAAAGGAATGCAAATTTAAGAAGTGAAAGGTGGGACAATGAAATTGAAAAAGACAGTGTAGAGAATTGAGTAGATAAAGTCAGATTCAGGAACCTAACCACAGAAAATAGATTAGAAATAAAAAATGAAAACAAACGGTAGGGGAAAAATCAAGCTAAAAAAGCACAGCAAGCAGAATAGATATATAAGGGATATGGCCTAGCAACACAGCAGAGCCTCTATAATTTCCTTAATGCTAAATTTGTACCAAAGAACACTTACTGAGCTCTGATATTTTTACAGGCTTTTACATACCCAAAACAACTAAACTTTCACTCCCCCACAGGTAATAGCTCAGGAGACAACAGTGTCAAAAGATGGTTTCTTAAATCTAAAACCTAGTAGTTCCTTAAATACACACTGGCACCTTGTCAAATCAGAGAGAGATACTGTCATTCAGGTCCAGTGATGGGACCACCAGTTTTGCCCATTCTTTCTTCCTAGCACACAGTTCTAACGATCTCGTAAGTCACAGACAGCAGCTTTACCTGAAAGACTGTGACGCTTAAGCTTACTGCAAGGGAAGGTTTCACACAATCCTTGCAAAAGAAAACTGCAACACTACAGAGAGGAACGAGAGTGCCTTTAAGTCTTCAGTAAAATGATAATGAACTGTTCCATGTGCTCCAAAGCTTCTCTCCCTGTCTTGAACAGGACAAGAAAATTTGAACTTTTTGCAATCAAAGCCCAGTCTCTTCCACCAAACACCTCTCCCTGAAGATACTGGCTCTGCAGAGCAAAACTGTTTCAAGAGTTAGCTTTTGAACCCTTTCTACAGCTGTGGTATATCTCTCTCCATTCAGTCGGCACACCCAGAACAAGACTGTGTTGCAGCAGTTTCATTCTAAGCAATGTTTCATAGACACATCTGATAACTCTGAAAAAGTCTTTTAAATTTAATGGAACAGAGGTATTTTAAATGCAATAGTATTATAAATGTGAAATTATTGAAATTATTGAGGATAACCTCAGAATAGTTTCCCAGAATTAAAAGGGTTGTGCTGTACCTTGCAGGAATATTTCTGTGTAATAGGAAAAGAAAATACTTCATTTGGCAAAAGCAGTTCTTTGGAGAAAAGCTAAGCAATAGAGTACCAATTATTCAGGGATTTTTAAAGCAAACCAAAAGATAAATAAAAGGTACAAAGTATAATGGTCTGCTTTCTATTTCACCCATACTAATCTATAGAGAGCAGAATTTTTTGTGATGCACTGGCAAATAATTAGTGATTTACCACAGTGCATCATGAATAACACTTTAATGTAATTACTCCACAAGTTCAACATTTTAAAGAATAATGTCAATGACTAGTTTTCATTATTAACATCATTAGATCTGGATGAGATATTTTTCGTGACTTTCNTTGGCAATTAATTAGTGATTTACCACAGTGCATCATGAATAACACTTTATTTTAATGTAATTACTCCACAAGTTCAACATTTTAAAGAATAATGTCAATGACTAGTTTTCATTATTAACATCATTAGATCTGGATGAGATATTTTTCGTNCTGGCAAATAATTAGTGATTTACCACAGTGCATCATGAATAACACTTTAATGTAATTACTCCACAAGTTCAACATTTTAAAGAATAATGTCAATGACTAGTTTTCATTATTAACATCATTAGATCTGGATGAGATATTTTTCGTGACTTTCAGAAATTTCAATGTAAAATCTTATCAGTAGTTCTTACTGGGCTTAAACCCGTCAGTATTACAGGCTTTTCATTTGGACTTTTTTTAACATTAATACTATTCATGACTTTCTCAGTGGGGGGAGACAGTCTACAGAGTCCAATAGTGTGGCAAATTATTACATCTTGCTTTCTTTCATCCATGCACCTATACTCTTTATGTGCTTACTGACTTAGTTTTAAAAGAAAAGGTCATTTACCCCAATATTGCATCATTAAGTCAGTAATTTCATAGTTTTCAGTCATTTTCTCATACTCTATTTCTAGCCACCTTCTGAATCAATACAAATACTGCAGATAATGTTGCACTCAGCAGATATACAAATAATGCAGCAACCTAAAAGTGCATTCCTGCAATTATTGGTTTTGCTTATTCATCTCCCATGTATTATGCTGACAGTTAATATTTGAACAATGCTGCATTTGACTTAAAATTATGAGACTCGACATAAGCAATCCTTCTTAGGCTGTTAAGACCCTGAGATGACTAACACAAAAACTGTATTTGAGTTATAATTAACATATGAAGTCTATATAAGAAGTATCAGCTACAGACAACAGAACAAAGTTTAAAGACCAGTAAAATGAGACTCATGTTCTCAAATTGTTTCCCAACCCTTATTACCACAGACTGTGGAGTCAGTAATGAAGGAACAAATATATAATACACGTTTTTGTAACTTTAGCTCTTTACAGTTACTTGGTTTACTGCAACAAGAATACTGATTCTGTAGTTCAGAAACTTAAAAAAAAAGCCAGACACACAAAGCTCAGATTCTGTATTTTATCTGTCTATTAAACCAACAAAGACAAAGAAGATGACATTATAAAGGTTTATATACCTAATTAGTGTCCTTGGGCAGCAAGATTCAGGGCTCACCAAAACTAACTAAAATCTTTTAGAAAGACTTTGAAGGAAAACATACTGGCTAGATTGGCATGGGTGTATTATCAAAACGTCAGTATGCTGTTCAGCCATGGTGGCCTTTTTCTCAAAATCTCATTTCCTAACTGTAGATTATAAGACAGAAAAAGTAACTTTTCCACCACAAAGAAATCTTGAAATTGTGATCTCATACATACCTCCATTCAAAATATCAGACAAATCAATAGAATTTATTTTTAACAGATAGCATTCACAGAAATATCCATGGATTTTCAATACCGAATTTTTTTTTTATATATTCCATATATGTCATAATTTGCACTGCTTGAGCTGTAAATAAGTAATGTGTCTTCACAGTCCCTATATAGTACAACAGTAACAAAAGAATAATACTCACGTGGAAAATCTTTGGGATGTGTTTTTTCTGACCAGTTTCCATAAAAAGTTAGCCTGTATTTGGCTGTTCCACAGGCGCAACAATCTAAAATTGGTTTGTCAGTTACACCTTCTAAGGCTGAGTCTGAAAAAGCGGCAACACATGCATTGAAAAGGGTTACACTTAAACACAGCAGATGACCGCAATACTGACATAATAAATGTGACTCCAACACATCATCTTTTTTGTTTATTTTTAAGTTGGGCTACACTAGCTTAAACTTGAACCCTGAAATACCTGGATCTTATAAATAACTGGATGTAATAATTGAAATCTGCATTTTTCAATAAGAAGACACTACTATTCCAGTCATCTTAGATTTGAAACAGATTTGTTTCTAGTTCTTATCTGATATGGAAAAAAACTTGGTTGATCTCAAAACACAATAGGCTTTCAATTTTCTGGATGGCCAAAGCACATAAATAACACAAATTTATTTCCAAAGTAATAACCAACTGCAATTCTTAGGTTTAGGAAAGGATGGAATAGCCCAGAATTCAATAAACTAAGTTCCCCAGAAACAAACAGATTTCATATGAAAACCAGATAAAAAGTTGCAAGCATCACATTTAGGGGCAGATAGGAAAAACTGTAGGAGGAGCAGTATATGTGATGAGGAAGAACATAATTAAACAGAAGATCCCAAATTAGAACCTGAACTGTTCAAGGTCTAAAAATTTTAGTTGGAATTAATGAGTTCAGAGAAATATGTAGAACACAACAAGGAGGTCAGAAAGATGTTTTACTTTACCCTACCTTGTTCACAAATTTTTTTGGTGAGAGAACCCTCATCTTGAAAATAAATTATGCGCTTCTGCACAATACTGGCCCTATAGGAGAGAAAAAAGAAAGAAAAAAAAAAAAAATTTTAAATACATTTATTCCTTAAAGGAGGGAGAAAATGCATGATGAATTAACAAAAGGACAGAACTGGACTGCTAAGACCTAGGCATATTTCCATCTTCTGACAGTACATATATATACAGGACTACAGATAGGATATTTTTAATTCAAACTGCATTTGAATTTCATCACATTTCCAGAACCTTGGAATGTTATTACCTTCAGAGAATCGATCACAGTCATAGGGTGAAGCTCTCTGCTCTTGAAATGCATGATGGTCACCTGAATATGCAATATTTCAATCAAATCTTATATTGAAATACTAAAACTGTATTCAATTTCAGAAACAATAGTACAGCTAAAGCAAGCTGCTGTTTGTAGGAAATTACATGGCATTGTGAAGAGACAAGTACTTTTGATATATGACAGCAATTCAGCACAAGTATCACGTAACACAGAAAAAAAGGTAGCATAAGCTAAGGGCTTTGAAAGCAATTCAAAGGTTCCAGAAGACAAGACACTTTCAAGTAATTAAATGCAGAATAATTTATTAAAGCTTATAGTTCAAACAAAATGTGAGTTTGTGAGCCCTAGCAGGTGGAGGGGAAGGAGGCTGAACCTGAAAATGATCTAGGGAAAACCATGCAGGTTTATTTTTCACAGCTGGAACGGTACAGATGAAATTTGGCTGATTTTTAGACTCCCATCTTAAGAGAACATAAACTGAATTTTGCATCAAAGATCTTCAAGTCAGCAAAGCATGGAACCCAAGTTCTCCTTAATGATTAGGGTCATGTAACCACCATATGACAAATATCAAAACCAATAATCAACTGGAAAATAGGTTCAAATGCCTCGGGTGACCTCTTCCAGTACTAAGCAAACTTATCTGGCTTCTTTGACTATTTTTTAACTATAAAAATGTAATTTGCATGTAAACTTCTATCTTTTTTCTATAAGAAAACGGAATTTTGTTAAAGTCAAAGACATTCTTTGGACAGACTTTTCTGAGAACCTTCTTCAGGAGCTGGCATTCTGTGCTTATCAGTGAGGGTGCACATTCTTCCAGCAACATTGTACCATCACTCCTGTTTAAAACTCTACATGGCAAGGGCCAGATTCTTGTCTAGCTTAACTTTACAGTCAAATATTTATCTTGTGATAACTTGAATTACTCCTCACTCATACTAGCTGAAGTGAGAAAAAAACCCGACATGTGGGGTGTCACATGGGCCTGCCACTTCACTGCTGCTCCCACAGCTGATGTCCCAATGACCCAGCGTACACCATCACTCACCTCCACAGGGACGGATCTCCCCTTGGTCAGCTCCCAACCCCAGGCAGAGCCCCTGGCTGCAGGACCTCAGCTCTGGGGAGCAGCGGCTCAGGACGGCTGCCCCGGGGGGCTCCTTCACACCCTAGGCCAGTTTGACCTGTGACAGCTATGGTCATGTACACCATGGGCTCAGCGCCTGCTTCCTGCCTCTGCACCACCAGCACCACTGGGTGGATGGGACAAGATCTGCACATGGCGGAGTTTTCCCTGGGGCCTGTCTCAGGGGAAGATTTGGCGGGAATTGGCCAAGGCTTTAGTTGGGGCTTTGGCTGAGAGACAAGTGCACCTGCCACCTCTACTAACACGTACAGAGGATGATGAGCATGGCCAGGCCAGAGCTACATCCAGTTCAGAGCCAATACCCAATAAAATCTTTTCCAGGTCTTTAGAAAACTGACTGAGAACTTGGCAACTGTCCCACTCCATAAAGTTACCAAAATTAAGATGCAGTATTACTGTGCTTTCTTTGCCAAGGTACAAGGCTAGAGTAGGAGTGGAGGGAAACCTTTGTTTCACATTTTAAAGCACCTGGGAGAATATGTGGGTTTTGTAAACCTCTCAAAGCTAGATCAAACCTGAATGGGTGCACAAACTATAGCTCGCTCCCATCCATAGTAGTGCTGGCAACTCCTAGAAGAAGATGTAGCAAATGACAACACAGGCCACCAATCAACACTGAAAAAACTGTGAAACAGGGAAGAGGAAGACTGATGTTTGCAAAAAGCAAAGACATGATCTGCCAGTGTTCGGTGAAGGGCAACTCCTAGGTCTCATCTTTACAAGGCAGTGTTTACACTAGGGATAAATACGAGCCTGTAGCAAATAATAGAAAGTAAATGAAACCTATCTGTCTTTCATATTAACATGAGAACTATCATGGAGCAATTTAAAGTGCCAGAAGAGACTGACCAAGTATGTGAGAGGCAGAACGAAAGCTTTATGAGAAATTTTTTTCAAAGTTTCCAGTAGGAAACAAGCTGAAAAATAAAACAAACAAAACCACCAAAAGAACTGCTGGCAAGAATATGAGCCCAGTGGCCAGCCTGTGAAACACTACCTTAGTTTTTCCAGTCTTGGTATTGAAAACCAAAGACAGCTTTAAAGACTGTGTGCTACACTGCAATTGAAAACCAATACTTGCATAGGACTCAGTGGAACACGTACTATTTTTTATACACCATCAATCAGGTTTTGCAAACACTGCAGTATACAACTGGAAAATCATGTATGACAATTAATAAAATGCAAAGTAAGAGTAATCTGAGCTGCAATGTACATGCATTGTCACAACTCGCACATTATGAAGATGCTTTAATTTCTCATACAGTGGCCAGTTACCAGCAGCCATCTTCCAGGACTGACAGTAGGGGCAATAGCATCTTCATTAATGTCCTGGATGAGGAGGTAGAGTGCAACCTCACAGGTTTGCAAAGGATATTGAGGGAGCAGTTGACATGCTGGAGGGTAAGGCTACTACTCAGGCCAATTTCCAACAGATTTAAGAAATGGATTGACGTGAACCCCATGAAAAGTCAGTCTTGAACACAGGGTGGGATAATGCAGTTACAACAGCACAGTATGGGCACCTGCCAGCCAGAGAGCAGCTTTACAGAAAACACCTTGGGGGTTCTGGTGGACAAGCTGACCATGAGTCAGCAGAATGCCATAGCTGTCCTGTCAGGAGCCACCAGCCCCCTGGGGAGAGGGGGGGAGTGTCAGCAAAAGCCTAGTAACCTGGTAGAGGAATGGGATTTCTTCCCCTCCATTTGATAATTGTGAGGCCACATCTGGAATATTACATTCAGTTATGGGCTGCCCAGTTAAAGAAAGACACTACATTACTAGGGAAACTCCAGTGAAAGGCCATTAAGATTATTAGAGGAATGGAGTCCATGATGTTTGAGGAGAGGCTGAGAGAAGAAAATGCAAAGGACAGCTCTTACTGCTTGTTGTCTTCAACTACCTATAGGAAAGATACAGAAGAGGTAGAGCCAGATGCTTCTCAGAAGGGCATGGTGGTAGGATGCAAGGCAACAGACAAGCGTGGACACAAAAAATGTCATTGCAGATACAAGGAAAATCTTTCCTACCACAAGGATGGTCAAAGTGATCAAACACTGAAACAGGCTGCCTAGACATTCAAGACCCCTGGAGACATTCAAAACTTTATCAGATGCCTTAGCAACCCACTCAAGCTACCTGACGTAACAACACCTACTTCAAGCAGGCAGGTAGATTAAATGACTTCCAGAAGTCCATTCCAACCTACAGCATTCTATGATCCTCTGCTTTAAACATAATTTTAAAGAACACATTTACCAAAGCTTACTCAAATAAAAGAACCAAACAAGACACCACTTACAAAATCCAAGCAAACAGGAAATCAGGTGCTTGATAAAGGAGCTCCCAAATCTGCAGATAACATATTATGAGTATTTAATCTGAGAGGCAGTTATTTTAGAAATAAAACACAGAAATACAGTTTGAAGCTGAAAGTGTACTTCTATTTTTTTTTTTTTTTTTTTTTTTTTTTTTTTTGTTGTTTTCCTTTTTCTTTTTTTTTTTTTGT
>NDXB01021346.1:30797-53206 GCA_002631895.1 Agapornis roseicollis
CCAGGTTGGGGGGATAAAAAAAAAAAACAGAAAACAAACCCACAAACAGCTCCTTTTTCTATATTGTATTTAAATAAATACATAAATAAATAAACAAACAAATAAAAGTTAAACATCAACATAACTGTCCAGTCAATGAAGCTTAAAAAAAACTCCCCAAAACTTTAGAAAAATTGTTCTAAATTTTTAATATCTGTAGGGGATTCAGGAAGGAAGGAAGAAAATTTGTAGATATAACCCAAAAATATCATAGCTGTCATTCTCCAGCTATTGCTTTGGAAGAGGTGTCAACTAGCAATGTACTGAATTATTTGCTTGTACAGACAAAAATAGGTCAGAGAAAAATCCTAAGCAGGTCCACCCACTTGTGAAATACTGATTACTGGGTATTCAATAGCAGGAATCCAAACTGAAGTAAAGTGTTTGATGTCTTCCAATCAAGAAAAATCTTCATCTCATTTCAGTTGACAGAAGCTTGAAGGCTAATGTGCCACAGTGAACAGAATACTCACTGAAACTAAGATAATTTCACTTGATATTAAAATGCTTAATAGTACTTTTAAAAGAGACCTTAAAATTATGAATATATCTGCCTAGAGTACTATTATTTGGATGCAGTACCTTTAGTACTTGAAGTTAAGTCTGTCACCACATATCCACTGGAACTGGATCTGAAACCATCAGAAGAAACAGCATAGCTGAGACACACGTTTCAGCTATCAAGAATTAATACCTGTAATATCTGAATCTTTTCTACCTGGGCTTTTCTGCTGAGATTGCAGCCTACCAAACATTCGGACAGCTCATGTCAAGATATACTGCCTGTTTACTATGGAAGACATGAGTGCAGAGAAATGAAAGGAAAGAAAGGACCAATCAAGATAAGAGGGCACTGATCTGTTCCACTTTCCTCATTCTGGGGGGACAGTACATGGGAAGAGGCACATTCAAATTGTATTTCAGAAATAGCTGAAAGACCACCCTGTTCATGCAACTTACAGTTACAAAAGAATGATCAAATTAATCCATGAAGTTATTCTACATCATTAGGCAGGTTTTCATCAAGCTTCTCCTCTTTGTTCAACACCTGCTGCAACAAGTTTGTAGCTGAGGACAATGCCAGGTAGTCTTTAGTTCATACAATTGCTCTGGTTGCAAAAAATTTGTTGCAGTAAGGATTTGTAGCCAATATTATTGCAAAACATCGAGGGGTAGATTTTTAGAGAATGCAATGCAGGGAGCCTGTACAGCAGGGTTTTACTCTTCCTGCTTCAGTTATAGAAATGCCAAATTGAATATAACCTTCTTGTATCTGATTAGCTGCCACACC
Organism: Agapornis roseicollis; assembly: GCA_002631895.1. Lineage (NCBI taxonomy): Eukaryota > Metazoa > Chordata > Aves > Psittaciformes > Psittacidae > Agapornis > Agapornis roseicollis. The sequence goes on from NDXB01021346.1 coordinate 32,128, forward strand.
AGCAGCAATAGCAGCAGTTTTGCTACAACAGATCAAAAAAACAACCTGACCCCAGTAACATACAAATAAACAAAAATATCAATACCAGAGTTGTGCTCTTCATTCTGTGTTTGGGAATACTGAACAGCTGCTTGGACAACACAAAAATGAAACACTCACATGTACTGCCCCTATGAATGATGCGAATAAGAAGTTGCCTTTAAAGTATACTCTGCCAGGATCATTGAGAGGAAGCACAGAGCTTCCAATACTTCTACTGTTTCATGGACATTAATATTAGCAAACCACAGATTAGCCTCAGACAAGTTCAGTAACCTGATCTCTTTTATTGTGCTCTAATCAACGTGGGAACAGAAGGCCAATGCCTAGTCATTTAGACACAACACCTATACATGGGACTGAGGAGATTTTGAAGGATTTCATTACAAAGTTACAGCAGAAATCACCTTTGGCTTACTAGTGGAATTTCAAAGTATATTGATGGAAACCATGTACAGGGCATGCATGCACTGAAGTTGAATGGAACAACTCTAAGCAGGTCAGCCCAGCGAACAGACCACAGTAATCCTTGAAGTTTAAAGACAACAAAAAACTGAGTCTGTTGTGATTTTACCCGACCCAGATTGTTGTGCAAAGGGAACACAATATTAAATGTTTGACTAGATTAGTAGAAGGTAAAGGCTGGGTGACAGACCTGGTTTTTAATAAGAATTGATGTAAAAGAGATTCATAAGCATGAAAACTGATGTGGGGATCACTTATGAATTAGGTGTCTAAAGGCTAAAAGGAGTAAGGATCCAGAAGCTGAATGGGATGATAAAGAAGATTCAACAGCTAAAGCAGCACAGACCTGGGACAGTGAAATATATAGTAATCACTGTTACTGGAGCACAGCAGAACAAAAGGACCAAGAAAATAAATGGAGAAGGAGTTGCTAAGCACACTATGTGAAAATCAGAAAAATACCCTTAGGGTTAAGGAAATAACAATGTTGAAAGGTACTAAAAAAAAAAAAAAGCATTAGGAAAAGAATCAAAAAATGTCCAAGATATGCATAGGGAGGCAAGAACAAATTCTAGTCCTCTCTCTTTGCTGAGAATTGTGGATGTGATTACATATACATTAAATACAATTAGCTCCCCAAAATTGTCTGGGATAATGAACCTCCTTGGAGGTGATTGATTCCTTCTCAAGGTGGTTGGTTTGAAGCTTTTTCTATAAAACATCATTCAGCAGCAGGGAGAGGAAAACAACCCAACAGTATCAAGAAGCCTTTTGTCTCTGTGGTGCTCTTGAAATCTTGTTGATCTGGATAAAGGTCACCATTTCATGGAGGAAGTGGTTACAATGATTACAACTACGCATAAAGGACTAGGGATTAAGGAAACACTATGCAGTCTGTATCTCCCTCAATCGTCAGGACAAGAAGAGCACACAAATAGCACTGTTAAAGGAGCACTGTGAACAGCAGTACGTAGAAAAGAAAGGATTAAGATGATGAATTACCCTTCATATTAATAATAGCAGCTTTGAGAAGCAGGCATAATCTAGGCTCTAGAATCCAGCCCTACCAAGTTTAATGTGGAACAAAAGTGAAGTTAATTAGATTAACTTAATTAGAAACTCTGAGAAGGAAATATCTGAATGTGGATAACTGAGATGTACTGCGCATGATTACAGACACAGGAGGAAATAGAGCAAGGTATCAGAGTTGAAGAGACAAGCAGGACTGCTCCTCCAGTACTGTGTATGGGAAATATGAGAATCAGTTGGGGTTTTGTGATTGACACACCAGCAGTGCAATTCGAACTCTTCCAGTAGCTTGTTTAGATTTCAAAACTGAAGCAACAAAGAAAACAAATGTCTTGATCTTCAAGACAAAACTGCAAGATACCAATCTGATACTGGTTTTCATATCAGGCAGTTATTTGCTACCACCAAGCATTTACACAGAGAGACAGAATACACACATGCTTTGAAAATTAAAGCATGCAATGATGTTGAAGGTATTTTGAAAACATAGGTGCACTCTGCAATCTTATGCTGCTGTTGAGATGACATTCCATTCAGAACTGACCAACCTTTCACTGAAATCAATTACCAATTTCAGTTTCACTTAATCAGAAGGCAATCACAGCCTGCATTTCATCTGATGCATGAGTAGCCACTGGAAAACTGAAAAATTATAAGGACAGCACTTAAAAATTTATTCTTGCTGAATTCAATGGCTTACTGACAACACACATTTCTGAGTACCTGTGAAATTTGCTTCCTGTTAATGAGTTTATTTAGTTGCCTGAACAAATTTAGTACTTTGTGCATAGACCTATGTGCAGCAAAAATGCAGACAAATACTATAAAAGTGGGAAGAATGAAGAACTACATGGGTTTCTTCACTGCATTGAAAATAATGTTTTGTCCACAATTTATACAGAGCAATTAGATAAATGACTGTTCATTAGTATCTGTTATCTACATTAACATTGATGAACAAGACAATTCCTTTATGAACTGTCATGAAATGGTGGCATCTCAATGTATGTCATCACCTCTGCAGTATGGAACATTGTTCTATTTTGTAGACAAGTTTCGTGTCTCATTGTGTATCTACTTCAAAAAACTACTGCAAGGCAATTGCATCATGAGAGATTACACCTTTTTCCTATGTACCAAGCAAGCGTATATTCAATTTTCAGAAATTTGTATGGCAAGTAATATTAGATGTACCAAGCAAGCATATATTCAATTTTCAGAGATTTGTATGGCAAGTAACATTAGGATGGGTAATCTGTAGAATTTAAATGAGGTGTTGGTACATATTAAGTGCAACACCAGGCTAGATACAATATGCAGTAAGCCAGCATCAAGCTCATTACCTCCCTAACAGACACAGTCAATTCCTTCTTCAGATACAGGACCTTGGCATCTGCAGCTTATATCCATCCTGCAGCAAATGAAAAATCAGGAACCACTGAAGGAATCAAGCTTGCTTTCTGGTGCATTGCAAGACTTCAAACTACATTCTGCTGAAGCAGTGAACAGACTGAGCAACAGATCTATTTATTCACGAAAGCAGTGCAGAAAGCATTCAGGCAGCAAAGATACCTAATGCATGCCTAATGAAGGAGAAAAGACAGAAGAAGTGGGTACCTAATTACTGCAAGAAAAAAAAACAAAACAACAACTATTGGTTGAATTTAATGTTTCAATCCTTTCACAAACACAAACCCCTTCAAAACACTGTCAAACCAGGTAAGCAGAAAGACAATAAGAACCAATTCATTAATTTACATGAAGATCAATCATTATTTCTAGGTGCGTTTTTCCTTTCATAATTTCTAAAGGAAGCCACATAGCAACTGCTTTAAGGAAACAAATCAGAACTGATTTAGTGATGCTCCATATGGGAAAAAAAAAAAAAAAAAAAAAAAAAAAAAAAAAAAAAAAAAAAAAAAAAAAAAAAAAAAAAAAAAAAAGAATTCAGATAAATACAGTGTTCAGGTTCTGAACACTCTTAAAGAGTCTCCCGTTAATATATTTAAACCCACATGAGAATTTAAAAACTATTCACTATGAGTACAGATGGCAGGATCCAACACTTTGTAAATTCAGGATTTACGTTTCATCCTGAAACACAATTGTGCTAGAAATTTTACCTGTAAAATGTAGTCTGCAGAGCTGTGCTGGATTCTTGCGGCACGCAGACAGTTCAGCAAATACTGAATTTGGCATGCTAGAAAAATTTGGCGAACACAGAAAATTTCACACAAATCAGCACACCCAATATACCTTCTTTAATTTAACTGCAGGCTTTTTGTACACCCTCATAGAGACACAGAGCCCTGAAACACCTAACAGATTGGATTACAAAGGAGCAAATGACAAGGAAGACGTGCCATCTTTATGACTAATTTACATTAGACTTTGTAGCATCCAGGAATTGCCAGCATTTCAGTATTGAGACCATAAACTGCTAATTTTATCTCTCTTGTCTAGGTCTATAAACATTTTGAGTAATAGAGGATCTTGCCAAGATATTCTAAAAGCACATTTTACTAATGCCTCCTAGTCACAGGGCATATGGTGTACAAAATCATTGGTCACTAAAATTAAAAATTAGTCACATCATGTTACTTAACTCTTTCATTATTTCATTTCATCATTACTAGACCCATTTTGCCCTTCACTTTTGTTGATGTGAAATGAGAATACCGTTAAACTGCAGAAAACAGAATTATGTTTGTATTCCAGTGGGCTCACTGGTGCCCTGGGTTTAACATAGAGGCAAAAATCTCTTCATCTATAAACTGTAGAAATAGTATGATATTTTGATTCATAAATAATATTTTTAAAATGTAGCACACTATATTACAATAACACATTCACTTCCTGACATAATTCCCTTCCTTTACATGAATTACCATACACTGAGAAAGCTTAGTTTCTATTCATGGAGCTAAAAACCCCACTGATTCAAAATACTCAGTAAAACAAAATGAAAACGTTTGAGATTTCATCAATAGCAATTCTGCTTTACTTTTTGAAAGGAAATCGAATTATGTCTATGATGATTATTATTATTCCTTTCCTCTCTGTGTTTCTCCTCAAAAATTGACAGTGTCATTGAAGTCAAATATCTGTTTATAAAATAAGCAGGATTGCTCCTGACAGCTGCTGCTGCATGGCAAACACTTCACAGCTGTTGGGCTCTAAATTAACAACGATTTTCATTTACAAACAGCAAACAACAAGAAAATTATGGAGTCTGTTTATTCATTATATTTTTAATCATCCCACTACTTGAAATTTATGAAAATACAGACTCTACACTAAAGACTTGGTCAGAAAGAAATCAGAGTTTACTGATTTATTTCTCCACTAGCTGGGAGCAAAATTCAGACAACATCAGGTTTCAGTGCAAGATACTTCAGATATATTCCTTCCTTACATGTCTTAAATCTTTTTGCATTTTCTCTCTCATATATGTAAATAGATGCAATAACTCTTTGAGGATTTGTCCTCCTTCAACACAAATTTTGTCAATAAAAAAATACTACTGAATAAAATATTTTCTTGATTTTTATTTTATAAATCTAAGATTTCTAAGTACACAGACCCAAAATCTCAGATTTTGTCTTTTTTAAAAAAATGTTTAGACATTAATTACATCAGAATTAGATGGCAGCGTTTTTTGGGCAGAAATATTCATGTGTTCAGAACAAATGAATTTGCTTTTTCATGTGCTTAGAACTCAGGTGTAACTCACTGAAGAGTTTCAAGTTCAGTGTAGCTATACACATACATCAATATTTTCATTAATAACATGAATAGAGAACAAGTGCCTGACTGCAGACAGTATAAAGCTGTAATTATATAATATTAAACACAAAGTCCTAGTTTTAGATAAGAACAATTATTTGTAGAAAGAAATGGAAAAGCAAATGAGAGAAGCATTTGATATCAGAATGAAGGAAGTCTAGTGAATGTTCTCTTATGAAAAGCAGCAAACACTGCTGGAAGCACTTTCTCTAGGAACGCATGGAGTCATGTAAGGCATCTGTAGAACTACAATGCCCAGTTCTGGGCACCAAAATTCAAGGATATGGATCATATGGGTTCTGATGTTCATGTTCTGATGAGAACAATCAGATTTCTAGATGGGGGGCTTGAAAAGAGGGTTAAAGTACCTGAGAATAAGGGGCATCAGAGGAATCATTTTAGCAAAACAGTAGCAGTAACAGGTAAGTAATGGCACTACTTTCTTATTGGGACTGCCAAGGCTAAGAAGAAAGGAAGTGGACAGGGGAAACACATTCATGGTGCATCCTGTTGTCATGCTGTTGTCGGACAGTAAAAGACCTGGGTATTTCACCAAACCCCCTTCAAACATCATTTATCGTGGCTTCCCTATTTATCTTCAACCTTTGGATCTGAAAGTAGATGTACATAATATAGGTATAGTAATTCTACACCTGACATACTACTTCATGTGATTTTTTTTTCCAGGTGCACAATTAAAACACCTAGTAGAAACATAGAATAGTTAGGGTTGGAAAGGACCTTAAGATAATCTAGTTCCAAACCCCCTGCCATAGGCAAGGACACCTCACACTAAACAATGCCACCAAAGGCTTCGTTCAACCTGGCCTCACTGCCAGCATGGAGCATTCATAACCTTCCTGGCCAACCCATTCCAGTGCCTCACCACCCTCATAATAAAGAATTTCTTCCCCATATTCAATCTAAACCTCCCTTGTTTAAATTTTAACCTGTTGGCCCTTGTCCTGTCACTACAGTCCCTAAAGAAGAGTCCTTCCCCAGCATCCCTGTAGGCCGCCTTCAGATACTGGAAAGCTGCTAGGAGGTCTCCACGCAGCCTTCTCTTCTCCAGGCTAAACAGCCCCAACTTTCTCAGCCTGTCCTCGTATGGGAGATGCTCCAGTCCCCTGATCATCCTCGTGGCCTCATCTGGACTTGTTCCAACAGCTCCATGTCCTTTTTATGTTGAGGACACCAGAACTGCACACAATACTGCAGGTGAGGTCTCACAAGAGCAGAGGAGAGGGGCAGGATCACCTCCTTCAACCTGCTGGTCATGCTCCTTTGGATGCAGCCCAGGCTATGGCTGGCTTTCTGGACTGCAAGTGCACAGTGTTGGCTCATGTTCATGTTCTCATTGACCACCACCCCCAAGTCCTTCTCTGCAGGGCTGCTCTGAATCTCCTCTTTGCCCAACCTGTAGCTGTGCCTGGCATTGCTCCGACCCAGGTGTAGGACCTTGCACTCGGCATGGTTAAACTTCATGAGGTTGGCATCAGCCCACCTCACAAGTGTGTCAAGGTCCCTCTGGATGGCATTCCTTCCCTCCAGCGCATCCACCCAACCACACAGCTTGGTGCCATCAGCCAACTTGCTGAGGGCGCACTCAATCCCACTGTCCATGTCAGCAACAAAGATATTGAACAAGACTGGTCCCAACACTGATCCCTGAGGGACACCACTCTTCACTGGCCTCCAGCAGGTATTCTTAACTGTGGCTACAATCTAGAAGGACCAAGAAACTCAGCATGGATAATTTCTAAGAAATAAAAATAAATGTTTTAAATATCCTATGCATCTCTCCAAGTACCAGATATGAACACAGTTGACTTCTGATCAGCTCTGTGTTTGAGTCTATGTTGAATGTGAACTTGAATAATTAATCTCAATTGCAGAGTCTCCAGAAAGTCTGGAGAAAGTTCAACAATGATCAAAATGGGAAATGATATCAGTGTCTTATCATGAAGCATGTTGTGACATTCTAATGCTGGCATAGCATGTTCTACTATTCTAATGCTTGCATTCCTACCCCACTGCTCATCAAAAGACACCTTTTTTGGTTTGTTTCTGTTAAAAGCTTATTTTACAAAAAACCAAGTGTTTGTGTAAAATAGCAACCATATGGACCAATGAGAGCACTTTTCCATTAATTCCAAGTACCTCCAAGTGTACCATGACACTGATTTTTCTAAATATGAAATTATTTTAGGCATTTTGAATGTACAGTGTGTAGCACTTAGAAATAGTCTTCCACAATAAAGCCTTAACTATATTCCCCCTACCGCTAAGAGAAAAGACCATCATCCTCTCCTTGCTACCTTTTTTTCCATATTGTGCTTCTACTGCTTTGTGGTCCTGGAAGAGTAAACCCTACTTCCAGTAGCAAACCCATTAAGTTTCTTTGCAACACTACACCCTTGCAAACAAAACAGCATATGAATGAATCTAGCTAGATTTTATAGGATCACTTTATTAATTGTGCTGTAACAAAGATTATTTATAACACAAAAAAATTACAAGAAAATCCATTTACAATGCTCCAAATTCATGTGCTCCCATTGCAAATTTACACAAACAATATTCTATCTGTGAGAAACTAGAAGTGAGATGGATATTTGTTTTAAATGTAGATGTGTTTAGTCAGTAGATCCAAGGGACTGCTACTGTGTATATTAAAATGCAAATATGCATTTCTACAACCTAATATTAGAGCTGCTATAAATATAGAAGGTGTATAGAAATGCAGGTTATTCTTCTTTCATAATACAAGCAAACTCTCTGTGGGTGTTTAGCCTAAAAAAAAACTAAATATAGAGCAGTTAGTTACACAGCAATATTTACATTTTTGTCCTTTTTTTTGTAAAAAATATAAGAAAGTAGCTGGATGAAGAAAACATTTAAATTATTTTTTAAGAATTAGAATAGTACAATATAAACTGTCATAGTTTAACACAATCTTTTCTGTCTTCCAGTGTTTTATAGTCACTGGCCTCTATTTGCATTTGAGAAAACAGAGGCATTGAAAAATGAGTTGAGCTGTAATAAGCCAGTGTGAAAAATAGGAAGGGACCCAAATCTACAACTTCCAATCTTTGCCCCTAGCCATTTAAAGCTGTGTACATTTCTGTTACATGAGTTTCTAAAAGTGAAGAGCAGGGGAAAAATGACAGCATGTCAAAAGAATTGCATATGGAAACTGCACATTTTCTATATTTCAAAGGTTGCGCTTGTTCTAAGAACTGTTAGGATGTATAGAAATATCTTAGATTGCTAACTTGATTGTGTAGAAATACAGAAAGTGTCTATGTAAAATATTTAAGCTATGCACAAAGAAATATTGAGTTATGCTATTATCTCTATGATAAATTAAGTTCAGAAGCAGTTTACTGCTGCTATTGAGTAGAGGTTAACTGGAAGATACAGATTTGTATTTCTTTAAAGATTAGCACAGGAATTTTGATCATTTGCATGCAGAAGACATTAATTCCACTGGGAAAATCAATATAGATATTTATAATATGAGAACTGTTACCTTCTATTTTTCCATAAACTGTATACAATTGTTACTAAAAGCTCTTTCTAGGCAAGGCAGGGAGATTATTCTCTGTGTCTCCTTGGCCATTATATTTAGTCATAATGGAAAGCTTTCAGTAAATACTTTGAAACTGTGCTCAACTGCTCCAGTATTAACACTCTAATAAACAGGCAGGTAAAATCGTTGACACATATCTGGACAGTTGCACAGGAAGACTGAAAGTATAATTAGAAAAGACGAATAACAGGCTCAATATCCAATTCAAACAAGCAGGGTTTTCTGTTGTTTGCTTTTATACTTTGAATATTTGTAGAATCATAGAATAGTTAGTGTTGGTACACTGAAGTTGTTCCCATAGTTCTGGTAGCTTTGCTACAGTAGCACAACTACCTAAAAGATTTTGCCAATACATACCTGATCTACTAAATATATCATAGTTTTTATATTAAAATTCCTCTACTCTCTGACTAGATACAAGCCAACCACGGTGTAATTAAAATCATGTAGATCGTTACATATGCAGAAAAACAATGTTTTACAATTTTCCTCCTTGGAAATAGCTCAGAAAATATTTCTAGAAACCTACAGTAGAGACATTAAGATAAATGCAATGATTTCTGCAAGTAGTAATGGTAATAAACACTATTTACAGATACCAGGTTTCAATTTGTTGGCTGTTTAATTATACGTGTAACAGAAAGAACAAACTTGTCTGCAAGAACTTTTGTTACATTTACCATACAAGTCACATCCATTACCTGAGAACTCAGGAGCCAATCAGGAACCAATCAGGACTGTGGTTTCTTTTCTAAAGGGTAAATTGAATGCAATTTATCTGCATGTGTTCATCATTCCCGACATTAACAATTAATCTCTGACTTAGCAAAAATCACCAAGTGCTAAAGGAGAAAAAGAGAATCATGATCTAGCGATCCTTGACTCCATGAGATCTGCACCAGCTGACAGAATCAATTTGGATATTAACAAGATTCTCCCTACCATGAAATTTTAATATGTGACAGCTTAGACAATTTACAACATTTTCTTCACTCTTGTATTATACTATGGAATTCTAGTATATATTTTATATATATATATGTGCATGTGTATATATATGTACATATGTATGTATGCATATATAATTCTTGTACTTCCAGAAAACTATTTGTTCTGCATTTTCCATCAATTACTGGGGTCAGACCTCTACCTGCCTGCTTAGAGACACCTTATCTGGAAGAATTCAACTAATCAGTCCAACCTAGGAATATAGGGCTAGATGTGGCTTAAAAGAGGTGATTCTCCATCACTGCCAAGAAACTTTCAATGACTGCTTATAGATGTTAGAGAGCAAATGCTTTCTGAAGTGCCCAGAAATCTAGTAAATAGGCTTTAGAAAAGAAATTTTCATCAGAAAATGAAGGCAATGGTTTAGTGTGAGGTGTCCCTGCTTATGGCAGGGGGGGTTGGAACTAGATGATCTTAAGGTCCTTTCCAACCCTAACTATTCTATGATTCTATATTACTACATGGCACCTTAGCATCCAATCAATCACAAGAAACAAGGGAAAGCAAGTAAGGATAAGAAGACGCTGAATTCTGAACATGCACGCAAGTAGACTGCTCACGGTGTAACAGTTCAGAATGGTCCAGATACATATATTTAACCACAGAAGCAAGAAAAATATTGTTGTAATCACAAGTTGTAAGCACATGTTGTAAGCATGAGTTCCTGCTCATGCCTATAGCTTTGAGTAACTTCTGAAGCTAGCACAGTTCCTAAGGCAGCCAAGTGAATCCTTATCGCTACGTAAGACCCAAGAGCATTCTGTTATCTTTTTATAATAACTTTGTTCACATAGCAAAACTTCCCATTCAAGTGCCTAGTGCTCTGATGAGTTTCACTCACTGACACCTGATGATGCATTCCATTTTCATTAGGTCATTCTAAAAAACATGGTGTTTGAAATTCTCTTGCAGTGTCTGGATCCATCCCCAAAATGATATGCTGTTTCTCCAGCTCATCCATCTGCAGTAATAATTTCAAGAGCTGGTATGCTGGAGTTGGTGCACCTTCCTATAACTGGATTTAACTGCACAGTGTTCCTAGCATACATCAGGCAAGTGAAAGAGGGCTTAAAGCCAGAGTGTCTCCTAAGCAGTGTGTGAAATCTAAGCAGTCCTGTGTTTTGAGTGAAACTCAAGCACAGCCTTTGGAAAAACAGAACCTTGGCTACTGTTTGCATCCTGGAAGCACATTCAGCACAGTGACAATTTACTAAAGAGCTTGGAAGATTCAAACCGTTAGCCTTCTTCACTGTCGTCATGTAATGGGAATGAGGAGAATGGATGAATTGTTCCTGACTAAGCAATTATGAATTAACATTCAATGTTGCACTATTTCCCTCTTTCTCCCCTCAATTCTAGCCTTTCGCACAGCAAGTGACGTTTTGGAAAGCAACATAGTGATCATATTCTCCTAAACATTGCAGTTTTCAGTCCCCCAGGAAGCTAGCATCATACACATGTGCTAGTGCCAAAAGATTTATCATCCCTTACTGAGCCCTAGAACTGCAGATTACCATTTCTGTGTTACACTATGTTTGTCACAACAAAACTGATCACTAAGTGTAGAAAGCACTGAGAAGCAGCCAAACAGGGGCAATTGTTTCTATCACAAGTAACAGAATTCACAGACCACAACAAAAGAAAAAAAAAATAAAAAAATAAAATTTTTCCCAACCCACAGTATTAGTCCAGGAAAAACTTTCTGGAAGCCTTTATACTTAATTCTCCCATTATAAACCTAAAAAACCCCCAGTAGTTAGCATTACAGCCATAATAAGTTTTATGGATTGCTCTGTTTTACTTGTGACTACGTTTAACTTTTCTATATATTGAAGTCAATTGTGCAAAGGAAAAAGTATATCCTTGCGATTCAGAACAGGCTCTAACATGCTGCCATTCTGTTTTGGAAATTCTAAAAAAAAAAAAAAATTATCAGACAGTGTCCAAGGACTGAAAGAGATACGTATTGATAATAAAAAGCTACATACACTCCATCACACAGAGAAAATAGAAAAAATACAGATGGCTTTTGTTTCTTCTAAAGGTCAAGGTTTCAGGGGTTTACCATTATGAGTTTGGACTTAAATATTTAAAATAATAACTGCTTTTAGACCTTCATTTTTATCATATTATTAAAGCCTTCACAAATGACAGAATAATTTTGATAATTGCCTCCAACATGTCTATGCTCTTCTATGGGAGCTGACCATAAAGAAAGGTTATAGAGTTCCAACTGTAAATTCTAAGCTGGATGTGGTCAAAGCTTTCCATACAAAAGTAAAAATGCAAATGTCAATGACAAAACCACAGTGACTGCTATGTATGATGCCGCAGAGGACTGCACCACAACACGAACAAAATGCCATGTTATGATGTTAGTATCTAGCATCAGTAACTTGTACTATCAGTGCCTGTTTCATTCTTTGACTGCCCTCGGGAATCCAGCAGTCATTCTCAGAGCTCAATAAAACCACTGGGAGCAAGCTTGCATTTTTCAAATAACTAGCAAAAGGAGAAGGAAGTGAAGCACAGGGTAAGGGGAGAGCAAGTCATGGACCAATTTTGCTGGTGGCATTTTTGCAGCCTGCTCACAAATCAGCTGTAATTTTAATAACACATTTTTCTGAATTGCACTGAACTATCTTCAGTGCAACCTTTACGCTAGTATCTCCTTAAAAAGCTGGAATTTTTTATGTTTCTGAAGGTGCCCCCAGTACTGATAAGGCTCTCTGAAATCCTTTGGTCTACTGCAGGGCACATCTTGGCAGTTGTAAAGGCTAATCTCAGACACAGATTCAAAGCAAGCAAAGAAATCCCAATTGTCCATGCATATTTGACCAACCTGTCCTATTAAATATGACAAGCAAAATCTTAAGAGAAAGGATAATGTTTCTTTGGCAGTTTCCTCTGACATTTTTCATAGTAAGAAGTGTCTTAAGGTATCTACAGACAAATGAGCAGCCTTAAAGCAAAATGCACCTACATAATGATACTTTTGTCTGTTGCTTAAAAAGCATGGATGCACATTCTTTAAAATAGCCTATAGAAATAATAGAAAAACATCAGATCACCAGCTCGAAAATCAAAGCATTCACCTTGAAACAAGTAGATCAGTTTTTACTGACAAGGGTCAATTTAGAAAATCCCAGCTCTACAGAAAGTCCCTGTTAATCATCTGAATTAAGACCATGTGTTTTACCCAAATCTCAAATGAAGTAATGCAAATTTGACCTTTAAGATTCAGAATTTTTAGATTTTCATGTGAATAAATGATTGAGAGCCTACTCAGTTCAATTAAGGTTACCAATTCAATAGTTATGGAAGGCATGGCGTAACTTTGATTACTTGGGCTTTAAGTTGCTAATATTTCACTGTGCAAGTAGTACTACCCTTGACACAATGTGTCAAAGAAGAAGAAAACATGCAAGAACACCAGCAGTTCCTAATCTAATAAATATTAGATTCATTATTAACTAATTTTTACTTTAATGTTTAGTTTAATATGCTTTAAAATACTCACTTCAGAATTACACAGCCTGTACCAGCAGGAGGAGCCGTCCAAAACACTTGAATGCGTGTCCTCCTCCTAGGTGTGCTCTCAGTAACAGCAACGGGACAATTACTCATGAACTGCGTTTCTTCTTCATCTATGATCTAAGGAAATAGAAGAATATGAAAAGATAAGGACGTAGATAGCCGATGTCTCTTAAATGTGCTTTGTAAGTTCATATTTTCCCTTCAGTGGGGTTATTTATAATTCTCTGCTTAGCTCAGCACTGCTTTGGTAAATTTATTTATAACATGCAGATCATTCAGTGAAATGAAAATGAAAAACCCACAAAACTAAGAATAATAATTCAGTTCCATGTGAACAAAAGTTAGTCCTTTCTGAGAGAGGCTACAAATAACTTTTTCTGTAGATCCTGATTACTGGAGCTTCCTGTAAATGTTAATGAACTAAATATAATTAAAAGACATAATTTATTTATTTATTTATTTTTATCATGGCAACTGGTTAGGATAGATGGAACATGCTTTTAACATGTTCCATCTGTCCATGGGTGAACATCCATGTAAATATTTGCTTAAACAGTATTATTCTTAATAACCAAAAGAATCTTCAGGTCAATAGAGGTAATGTGAATCCTAAGAATCTATAATTCAGAGACCATTATTTAGTTCAATCTACAGAGCTTTTTGCCTTTTTTTGGTTGATTGATGTTTAACAGAAAGGTTTAAGTGGCATAAGTCAACATAAAACCAGAGAGGCAGATTTGGAAGTGGTGGTGTTCTAAGGATTTTACTCAAAGGTGTCTGTGACAAAATAGCTTTCTCACTACATGTGATCTTCAGGGGTTGTAATTTAAACCTTCTGTTCATCACAACTCAAAGAAAATTTGTCTGAAGCTGCCAAGTTTGATTTGGAAACAGGTGATACTGTGATATTACAAATTTCTTTTCAGAATTACTTGGTGGTCCACTTTCATCCAATGAAGCCATAAGTCACACTGCACTGGGTCAAGATTCAGGCAACAAATTACAGACCTTACCATCTGAAGAAAGAAGCTGCATATATCAATGTACAAGAGAACACCGAAGGAGGCTTTTTACAATTCTGATAGTAACAACACAGACACTTTTACCAGACTATGATTTCAAAATAAAAAACTTCTGGCAGTAACATAATTTTACAAATGTATTTGGAGAAAAAAAAAAACCAAACCAACAAACCAAACAGAAACCAGAACTTAAATGAACAAACCAAAACACCCCAAAAAACCCAAAACACAAACAAACAAAAAAAAACCCAAAACACAACAAAACAAAATACTATTTACATTCTGAAAAAGTGGCAATCTCCATAGTTTGACCAGATCTGCTTTAGTGAGCAAGTAGCCAGTTTGCCTCACCCAATGACACTTCCATCATTCCCAAACATTTTTAGCTGAGCCCACAAAGCTGTCCGGTTTTCCATAGCAGAATGAAGAGGCACTGCCCTAAAGGAATGCTGAAAAACTATTCAGCTGGTCAATAGGGTAACGGTTAAAGGGTTTTAAATCTAAAGCCGCTAATATTGTTCAACTCTTTAAACACTTTGCAGAATCTGTGTAACTAAACACAAAGTGTAAAGCTATGTCTACTTTGCTAGATTTTAACTAACATTGAAACATGCGATCTACTGTAGGCTTAAAGTGACACTGCTCATTTTATACTTCCATTTGATACAATTTAATGAACTTGAGCAACAAGAAATCCCTACTCTACAGTTCTGTCTTGGCCGTGAACTGCATTCATTCTGTCTGCCTTATTTATGTAACAATAAAATAAGATCTAAAACTTTTCACTTATCCCTCAGAAAGGTTGTCTTGATTGTTCAGGACCATGTCAATTGATCTTTTATCCATATCTCACAGAAATTCATTCTCAATCAAAACCCAGCTTTGGTGGAAGCTTTTAGTGAAGAATGTATGATTTTTATATAATCTCGTACAAAATAAAATTCTACTGTACGTTATAGAAAAGCAGGATAATTCCCATTGAAAGGGCTCTTCGGAGCTCATCTCAAAGTTCTTAAAAAAAGACAGCTGTTCTACAAAAGCAGAAAATTTGCAAATCACTGTACAAGTTACACTAGCCCCATATTCTCTTGTTGGATGCAAACTGCTGCTGTAGCATCATAACTCAAATTAGCTAAAAGATTTAAATACATGTTCAATTCAGGTAAAGAAAAATTGAGTAATTGTAGGTAAGTGTAACTACGTTACAAGTGACCAGGTAAAAGCTATTCAGCAACGATCAATGAACTTTTCACATATGCTGGCATTCACAAAATTAGTTTAGCTCCTCTGTCACATTCTTCATCCATGAGTGTTTTTTGAGAAGCCCAATTGACATGAACCCGTGTTCTCAAAGTATAGAGTTCTATTTTCAGTCAACAAGAACTTGGCTGTTTTCATATCCTTAAATACCATTTCTCCACTAGTCATCATTGTAGACCTATGTGTGATGTATTTGCATGTTAAGTCAATTTTTGTCTCATTCAAGGTGAATTGAATTTATTTTAGGTGAACGAGTCCTGCTTTTTCCCCCAGTAATGAATGCAATCACAAGGAACACCAAAAATCAAACCCAATAACTAATACTTGAGGAAGGAGTTGTGAGCAACTGTGAGTTGTTATTATGTCAAATTTCTGGGTACCGCAAAACCTGAACTTGAGATATTTGGTTGAATTCTAGATAGTCATTAGGTGGAAGTACATCCATGCCCTTTTCCAGTAGCAACAAACACACAGAAATAAGTTGTGAATGCTCCATCCCTGGCAGTGTTCAAGGCCAGGTTGGAAGAAGCCTTGTATGGCATGGTTTAGTGTGAGGCGTCCCTGCTTATGGCAGGGGGGTTGGAACTAGATGATCTTAAGGTCCTTTCCAACCTTAACTATTCTATGATTCTAGGTATTTGGCACTTCTATAATCTACCCAATTCCTGCAACTGAGCTAGTTATGAATTTTCTCAAGGAATACAGATGCCTATGATGAAGTAATTTAAAAGTTCTGCCTGCATTTTAGAACACAATCCTAGAAGAACAGGAAGTGGTTAAACCTCAAGGCTACATTACAATTTCCTACATCAGGAACAATCAGAGCAAGAAGACTTAGGCAATCAGTGTCTACCGGGAAAACCTGACCATAAAAGGACAAGATCCTCCACAAAGAGCTCTGAAGAAACTTTAGACAGAACACATCTTAATAAAGACTCCTGCTGTTGACAGAATATAGTAAAGAACTCCTAAGTAGATGGAAAGGCTCAAATGCCAATTAACCTGAGAGGATTAAAAAAAAAAATATGTTAAGAAATATTATAAAAAACAGGAGAATGATGCAGATTCTAGGACTTCAGATAAATAGGAACTAAACTCAAAATATATTCTTTTAAAATTATGGGTTTTTTTCCATATCCATGGAGATTTGATTCTTTATAAAAAGTTCTTAGAGGTGATACAGAAAGGATTCACTACTTATACAAGATTCCAAATAACACACTATGTTAGGACGGTAGATGGTACTGCTTCACTCACACATAGCACAGGAGAAAGCGTTAGTATCCTGGCTAACTTGAGGCAGTGGGGAGAAGGATACATAATCTCTGAAAATAATACAGTCCTGATTTTCCTTTTAGAATCAAGTCAGACCACATACGCATGAAGGAAGGAATTGGCAGGAAAAAAGCATGCAGATTAAAATGTAGCATTTGCAAAATCACAGCTTCAAAAACCCCAGGTTACCTGTAATGGGAAGCCTCACATTTTCAGTAATGGGCCAGCAAATTAACTACATAATGGGCAAAATTCCTAAAAGCTAAAAGAAACCTTGGCCAAAGAATCTGAGGTCTCAGAGAGGTGGGCTCTCTATGTGATTAATTCCTTCAAATCCACAAATGCAATGACATTATCTTAACTTTCTATTTAGTTTTTAGTGTGCTTTGGTGTGGGCTTTTCCCATTATGAATGTAATATTATTAGACCAATTTATTCCCTTAGGGAAACTAGTGTAAATCCCAAAAAAATGCTTAGAGTTAACCTTGATTTGAACAAGTGTCATAGAATCTAGCTGAACTTGGGTAAATCTACAAGCATGGAAATAAGGTTAGCAAAAGGGAGAATCTATCAGCTCCAGGCTCAGCTTTGCATTCCTTGCTCATTCCAAACACTGACAAGGTTGAGGACAAGTTTTGGGTGTTCCTGAAAAGCAGGACTGGAAAACTGTTTAGTAGTTAAACTGATGAATGAGTGGTTTCCTTTTCCCAGAATCGGAACATTTTATGCTGAGTGATAGAGCTTGCTATCTGTTTCTGATTTCTATAAAATGGTAGTCAGATAAATGACACCAAGCAGGTGTCCTCTGTTATTACATTTCTACCAGTACTTTAAAAAGTTAGAATGCTACGCACCACAAAGAAGGGAATTTATATAAAGTACAGAAGGAAATGAAGTTATATAAATCCTCTACTGGCTTGAGTCCACTTCCTCATTTTAAACCACTGGCTGGGATCTGCAGCACCATTTCTTGTTCTGTGGACACATCATCACTTTCCACCCACTGAAACAGATGTGTTCTACTGGAACAGCTGAGTTAAAGACAAAACAAAACAAAACATTCAAAGTTCACCAGATAAGCATCTCTGTAGGCAGTGTTCTTCTTTGGAAGAGCTAATATGGAGCCTGACTTCCAGAATGTTGCAAAACTATCATCTCCTTGAGGAAACTTTTCCATTATAAAAAGAACATTGGCTCTAACATAATGGTAATAATATTTGGCCTTTAGGGATTAATTTAGAAAAGATTATTATATGGAATGGAAACCTCATGGTGTAAAAAGTCAGTTTGAAAAAAACCTGCCTCAAAGATACGCTTCTTGTAATCACTTTCTTTGACTAAAGGACACAGTATTTTCTTCAGAGTCTGTGCTTAGAATCAGCAGAATCACAGAACTGATATAAATCATATTCCAAGAATTAAAAGCAAACAAGAAACCAAAACCCAAATATTTGTCTGTGAGATGTTCTGAAGGGAAGTATTTGAGTACTTCTGTCCAACTACCTTCTCTTCTTTAAAACAATCAATTTGAATAGTGCGATCATTGAATAGCAAGCTGTGCTGGGTGACCAAAAGGAAAAAATGCAGGAATCCTGTATGAGACTCTTATGCATTAACACATCCCAAAAATATTTGCTCTCAAGAATCTTGTAGTCACACTGTACTGTAGGTTGCTGTTCAGCCTAACAAACCTGAGGGTTATATTACACCTACTGTAGGGCAGGCAGGAGGGTCTATTCTGAGGTGCAATTCAAACAAATTGAGAAAGAAAGAAGTTCAACATGAGGGGAACTTGAAGCGCATTACAGATGAAGCACCACACTGCCAGCTTTTACACTAAACAGCCTTTCCTGCCCAAGAGACTGTCTGTGGATGGCTTAAAGCACAGCAATTTCTTCTTAATTCAATGTATATAAAAAGAGAAGATGTACATTGATAAAGACAGATAGCAATAACTTGACAGCATTTAGTAGACCTAAGATGCTATGCTATATTTTTTTCTTGAGTTTGAACCATTCTTGGTTAACTTAATGTTGCAACATGTTGAATTATAAAGGCATATACTTGTAAATTGAAAATTATCAATTTAGTATAAGCTGTCCCTGAAACTCAAGAGATGCTTTGAGACTGCTTTCATCCAAGTACTCAGTGACAGTGGATTAAAGGCCACAATTTTAATTTTTGTTTCCTACAAATTTTTCTTCTAAGTGCAACATTAACATTGCTATGAAAACAGTTGGGTAAATTGATTCAAGATACTTCGGGTGACACTTGGTACAAAAGGAATGAGTCCCTCCGTGCCTTGCATGACAAATGGCTTACCTTTATTCTTCATGTTTTGTGTTCAGTCTACACAGCTCCTTTTACAGCATTTGAAATGAGGTATAAGGATTCCAGGCAAGACTGAAAATTTTAGTTTCAAAGACACAGAACTTCTGGCTTTATGTATAATTTAATCAAGTTAGACTTAAATCTAGAGCAAACTTACTGAGGTCAGACTATGCTGAACTATTCAAACACATTAACTTGCAGGGGTTTTTTCATTCCCTTCAGGCAGAAGCTAACAAACTGAACTTGCTTGTCAACGAAATCAGGATTCTTTTATGATCTAAGCACAGCTTATATTTGGAAGCATGAAATAAGCAGGTGGAAAAAGGGCAAATTTTATGAAGACTTAGTCAAATGAAAATGAGGACATACTAGTTTCAAAACTCTGTTCCCAGCATTAGGAAGCAGAGCTGCACTATTGCAGCTCTAAGACAGAAAAACAACCAGTGAGGATGATGTGGACAAAGAGCAAGGCTATGTTATGGTGATTCCTGGCTGGTCCCCTAGGAACAGAGCCAGCTTTAATCACAACCAGTGCTCTAGCTGCAGTTTCCTTCACCTGAACCAAGGACAGCCCAAAGCAGCAGCTGCAGAAAACCAAATCCAATACAAACAAAAAAAAAAAAAAAATAAAAAATTGAGAATGATCGCTTAGGCTTATCATGGCTCACATGGATTTCTCGTTTCTCTCCTTGTATTTGGAAGATTGAGTGTAAATGGTCCTTCCAAGATTACAGAACCAACACGCTCATTTCAAATACTACTATAACCACAATAAACTTCAACAAAGATACACACAGAATTCTTTACATAATACTTTTGCAGAGGGATTATTTATACTCATGTTGTCAAACTACTTCAGTATTATTTATTTTGCAAAACTTAAGAAGCATTTTAGTCTGATAGGAAATTTTCACAGGGAAAAAAAACCTTTCTGATAGGTGGTACCTCAAGTACTTTCAGCCCCAGAGAAACAGTGCTAGCTGAAGAGGTTGTTATACAGAAATCAACTTCACAATCAAGAATTTTCAGATAACAACCACCTGAAAGCAGTGAAAACTTAAGGATTTTTTATATTTCTGGTGCAAGTTACTACAGTTAGGACCTTTCATATAAGCTTATAATACACATTTCTTTGGAAAGAGAAAAAAACTGTTGCCATAGCTCACAAATACATTCACTGCAATTTATCTACCTCATATTTAAGAGCCTATTTTAATCTTATTTTCTAGACAGATAAAGGCATTGGAAGGTTGTGTAAGGAAATAAGACTTCATAAACAGGAGCTCTTCGGGAAAAGATTAAATATGAGAAGCCCAGATGATCAGCCTGCTCCATGATTTCCATCTAATTGGAGCTACTGGCAAAGTGGTTTAGTGAATCAACTAGGAATTCAAGTCAGTGAAACCCATGGAAGCCATAAAGCTACGGTGTCCCCTTGTGTACCAACCCTTTGTCTCACTTTTGTAAAAAAGAGTAGCCAAATTCTGTCAAAGGTCTCTCGGTTTGGTGCACTGAAGCTCACAGATCCCAGGAAGTAGAACAAAACCAAACCTGGCAGAGCTCCAGTTTGCCAATGGCATCTTTTACATGAGAGCACTTTTCAACATATCAAGGGCTTGTAGCAAAATTAATCTAAAATAGAAATTTAAATATTGCTAAAAATTAAGAACCTCGCTTTAAAAAAAAAAAAAAAAAAAATTTTTAAATTAAATTTGTTTCCCCACAGGAATAAAAA
>NDXB01021347.1:0-10993 GCA_002631895.1 Agapornis roseicollis
CTATGAGGATGCTGTGGGAGACAGTATCAAATGCCTTACTGAAATCAAGAAAAACCATATCTATTGCTCTACCATCATCCAGCCACTTAGTTACTTCTTCATAGAAGGCTATAAGGTTGGTCAAACATGACTTCCCCTTTGTAAAACCATGTTGGCTGCTGTTCATGACCCCCTTATCCTTGTTATGTCTAGAGATGGTGTCAAGAACAAGTTGTTCCATCACCTTTCCAGGGATGGAGGTAAGGCTGACCAGTCTATAATTACCCAGGTCCTCCTTCTTGCCCTTCTTACAGACTGGCGTGACATTCGCCATCCTCCAATCCTCAGGCACCTCTCCCGTTTCCCACGACTTACCAAAGATGATGGAGAGAGGCCTAGCAATGACCTCTGCCAGCTCCCTCAGCACCCATGGATGTATTCCATATGGACCCATCGATTTATAGATGTCCAGATTGCTTAACTGATCCCTAACCCAATTCTCATCTACCAAAGCAAACTCCTCCTTTATCCTGACTCCTTCTGGGGTTCTAGGAATCAGGGACCCCAGGGGAGAGTCTGCAGGAGTAAAGACAGAGGCAAAGAAGGCATTTAGCACCTCCGCCTTCTTTATATCCTCTGTCTCCAGGGCACCCAACTCATTCAGCAGTGGGCCTATATTGCCCCTTGTGTTAGTTTTACCCTCTATGTATTTGAAGAAGCCTTTTCTATTATCCTTAACCTGACTCACAAGATTAAGTTCCAAGGAGGCCTTAGCTGTCCTAATTGCCTCCCTACATCTTCTACCAACTGTCCCAAGTGGCCAGCCCCTCCTTCCATAGTCCATAGTTTCTCTTTTTCCACATGAGTTTGCCCAGCAGATCCTTGTTTAAACATGCCAGTCTCCTGGCTCCCTTACTTGATTTCCTACCCATTGGGATGCTCTGATCCTGAGCTTGGAAGAAGTGGTCCTTGAATGCTGACCAACTATCTTGAGCCCCTTTACCACTTAGTGCTCTTTCCCATGAGACTTCATTTAGCAATTGATTGAAGAGGCCAAAGTTGGCCTCCCACACAGGATCCTAAACTCCACCATCTCATGGTCACTGCAGCAAAGGCTGCCATTGACCATCACTGCTTCAACCAGACCCTCCTTGTTGGTGAGCACTAGATCCAGCAGCGCTCCTCTCCTAGTTGATTTGTCTACCATTTGCATTAAGAAGTTATCATCAATGCACTGGAGGAACCTCTGAGACTGTGAATGATTGGCCATGTCATGCCAGAGATGTTTCAAGTCTAATGTTTTTCTTTTTAAACACAACTTCACTAATGGCAGAGTTAAAAATGATTTATCAAGCAGAGATTTGCCCACAGGGGGAAATGGACACATGTTAAAGAAGTCTTAGTTGTTTACCCATAAGCACTGGTGAAGGCAGCATGTTTTTCCAAGTCACTTGTCCCCAGCAGCAGAATACAACACTCAGATGTCTAATGTGTGATACTGATTATACCCTCTAACTGTGCATGTAGAGTAATTATAGAAAACATTTGCTCAATCTGCCTAAATATAGCTCCTTAATGTTTTCCTGCTAACAAACGGAATCACAGCAGCTAGTAATAACATCAGCTTTAATTAAATTTCATCTCTGATTTGAATACATTCACTTACATTAAAGCCTGCCTCACTTCAGTTCTTACTACTATGCCTTCTTTTTGTCAACCAGATTCCTGGGTTTCTGACAAAGGTCTGCATTTTACGATAGAGGGAGCAACAGCAAGCACTACAGTTAGGATTACAGAATTATTTTTATTTTCTTTTCCTTCAACTTTTCAAGAGTAGGCATGATATTTTCTGTGATCAGTCTGAGCTTGAAGGTAAATACTTTATTAGATTGATCAAAAATAACAGCATCTTAGAGTTAGAGAAAATACACATCTTCTGTATAATTGTATAATATTCTATTTATGAGGGTTAGCTCTGTTGTTTTTGCGTATTTTTGTGCGTTTTGTTTTTGGTTTTTGGGTTTCCTTTTTAACAGCACTGTCACTGAAACAGTAAACAGTTTAAAGTTCAAGTTTATCATGGCAATAGTTGTAAGCTGGAAATAGTTTCTTTGCTTTTCTTCTGACAGATACTGCTTTTAATTTGGCTGCATTACAGATATAAATGTGCTCTCTCCAAAACTCATGCATAGTGCAGTTAGAGCCCGCTCTGCTACCTTCAGTTGACCTTCCATCAAGCCTCTCCAGTGATTTATTTTGCACGTGCTTGGATCTGAGGTGCATAGCAAATAGCAATAAAGAGACAAAAATCAGTCAGGCTGCCTGGATCATAAGGACATGAGCAAGTGAAAATTTTAAGATGAAAAAGCAGCTGTGATATGCCCTTTGCATTTTCCCTCTTATGTGCTAACCAATCAAGCTGCATATTCACAGAGAAATAATTTCTTGGCAGGGATGCCACAGGGATATCTATGGAACACAACAATTATTTTTCCAGAAGAAAACAATGTGCTGTGACTTTGCCTCCAATGGTTATACTTAAGTAGAAAAAAAACCAACCCAAACAACTGTGTCAGCAAATGGTTGACTTTAAATCTAGGGCTGACAATCCCAGATTAAAACAAATCAAAAAAAATGGAATAATTTTTGGATGACACAGCTCATCCTTCCATGCTTTTTGACACCATATTATGCCTAGGACTCAGGAAGTGTATGGCAATCCTAAACCTTATTTTAAATTCTTAAACATTTTTGAAAAACGACAAGTATTTACATTTTAAACACATCCCTTTCTAAAGTTCATTACAACCTTCTTCTGTTCTGGAAGTACAGACCACTGGGACAGAACAAAAATACTTTTCACCTTTACAGCATTACTATATATATATTATACATAAAATTATAATTTTTTTAATCCTCCTCACTTTTTCTCAAAAGTAAGCACTTTCAAACTTTTAAATCCCCTTCCTATGGAACACTTTTCTCATCTCTAATGATTTCATCATCTGAATGTGAATCTCCTCTATTCATGTTTAGGAAGGGTTTTACTGTGAATCCTTGGACTTTGTGGTGCTAGAAACTATGCTGTCTGCCTCTTAAGGAGGCTGTAAATCCTTCCTCCTCTGAAGAGCATGGTATTTCAGGCTACGCTTTCTAACATTTTCCATTTCAGTGTTTTATCAAGGAAGCGGAACTTTTAGGGCATTATAATTTCCAGAGGGGAAGTTCCAGAGACGAAGAAGTCAATTAGAAGACAGAGAGAGTTAGGTAGTAGCCTTTTTAGAAGAGAAGATGAGTAGAGTTTTTAAAGGCATTGCAGGTATATGGGAAACCTTTTATCAGGATGTATATAAATTAATCAAGAGCAATTATAAAAATTGTACATAGAGATAAATTTGAATTGGCTATTGTAGATTATTCATAGCAAAGCTGTCTTTGCAGAATAGAGGCAACAGGGTTTTTCCAGGTTAAGAGCAAACTCTGTCTGCTGCACTGAAGACAGTATGTGCACAAGACAAACACATTTCACAACTACTATGAAGTTAAAAGGCCAGCACATACTGTGTTGTTGCAGATGCTATCACAGCAACTTGCAAAAATGAAATTTAATGGAAACGCTCTTACCTGATCTAAAAAAGTAAGGTGCCCCTAGAAACAGCAAAATAAATAAGTATAACCAATTTTTAACATAGGTTTTGATTCCATTTACATTGTAACTAACAGGTTTATGAAAACTACTTGTGCATCTTTGTCGTAGTTTAAACCCAGCCACGCAGCTCGTTCACTCACTCAATTCCCCTTTTTTGCCTTCCCCCTGCTCCCGGAGGGATGGGGAGGAGAATCAAAAGAATGCAACTCCCACAGGTTGAGAACAGTTTAATAACTAAGATATAACACAAATCACTACTGCTACCACCAATAATAATGATAAAGGAAATAACAAGGGAAGAGAATACAGCACCTCATCAACCACCAACAGATAACTCACCAAACCCCACCCGACCAAGCACTGACTGACACCTCCTGCAACCCCCCAGAATACTAGCTCTTCTGGGTTGCTCTCAGTTACATCCTGGGCATGATGTGCTGTGGTATGGAATACCTCTTTGACTAGTTTGGGTCAGGTGTCCTGTCTCTGCTTCCTCCCGGCTTCCCTTCCTCCCTGGCAGAGCATGAGGTTCACAAAATCCTTGATCAGACTAAACATTTGAGCAATAACTAAAAATATTCCTGTTATCAGTTTTGTACCCAGGCTGGAAGTCAAAAACATAGTGTTGCACGAGTTATTATGAAGAAGAAAAAATGACTGCTACTGCTAAACCCAGGACAATTTTCTGAAATGTTCCTGTTTAGTATTTGTATATAGTTTTGTTTTCCTATTTCAGTCTGGGGCATATTCTGTGTTCAGTCAATTCTAACATACTTAATTAAACTAAAATTCCCAAAACAGCTTTCATCATGAAGTAAAAGGTATAGACTTTCTGAAATCAACTCAGTGATAATAAACAGGTTTTAACCAATCCTGTGGCACATGATCCTAGAAAATTTCTTTTATATCTTTTTTTTTGCCCTTGCTGTATCTTTTTTGCATATTTGAACCCCATCTGCCAGTTTATTTTCAAAATTAATTTCACACAATAGAATTGTTACATGAATTACTTCATGGCTAGTGGGATCCGAATGCTCTCAGAACCAAGCCTCAGAAGCAGGGAAGGTCAGTTTCTTCAAAAAGGTAGTTAATGACAAGGGTGAATAACTGGGACCTAATGAGCGCTAAAGAACCTCTCATAAGTACTTTACTAATCTTCCAAACTGCTTCACAAGTCAGCTAGTTGCATCAATTTTATAAATAGCTGAATCAAAACAATGACACCTCCCAAACTTAGGTAAAACAAACTCAGGAGGGGCTAAGCTTTCAGCAAGATGCTTACTTTAGTGACCAAGTACAGGACGTTTTAGATAAATCTAAAGCTTTGGCTTAGAAATTCTGGACCTTCCAGTTGCCCTGAGGCACATGGCAGTGCAATATCTTCTACCATTGCCATCCTAACTCAAACTCAGATGTAGCACTGAGGTTTCCTGCCCATCCGCACAGAAGAGATAATCAACTTTTGGTTTTGATAGTAAAAGCCTATTTGTAATAGCCCAGCTCTGTGAGATGATAATTTACCCTCCTGCCACAGCCAGACTATAGCTCGTTAGAAACTCATTTAACACTAGCTGTTGTGTCTTTTTATTTTCTCTCCAGTACACTACAGTGCAGACATAACCTGAGATGTTACAGCTTACATGTTCATTTTGCAAAAAGATCTGCTCTAGCAGATTCTTGTATCTACACAGCACAGATGACAAAACCAGCACTCATTCTCATGTCTTCATAAACTCTGTTTGCTATCCATTCTGTTCAAATAAACAGCAGGAATATGAGGTGAAGTTAACAATGGTCACTGTAGCTTATACTGCAGTATAATAAAACCATCCCTAATTGAAAGTGAGAGAAAACCCTTGAAATTATTTCCTTCCACTACTTTTTACACAATTCTCACTGATACCAGAAGACCCAGCAAAAGAGGAGAGGAAAGCAAGATTTCTTAAAAGGCTCCTAAAACTGCAAGAGATAATTTTCTTGCTGCTGTTGCTGTAAATCCCTTTTTTAAAAAAAACTTTTAAATCAGATTAGACAAGCAGCGACTACAGCTTAAAAAGTATTCTACAATACTTCTACAGATTGGCATACAAATTACACATTGGAAGCAAAACCAAAGATTTAAAAAAAGAAGGAAACCTACAAGACAGAAGGATTGAATCTAGAGAAAAATCTGTTTGTTTACACAGGGATCATGCCTTGTAATTGGAAATTATACTACAAGTTCTTTTGTAAGTGAAAAACAAGGTGATTGGTGACAGCCAACATGACTTCACTAGGGGGAAATCCTGCCTGACAAAGTTGGTGGCATTCTGTGATGGGGCTACGGAACTAATAGACAGGGGTAGAGCAGCTGGCCCGGGCTTGCGCAAAGCATTTGATGCTGTGTCTCATGACATCCTTGTCTCTAAACTGGAGACATCAATTTGATATGTGGACCACCTGGGAAATAAAGAACTTGTTAGATGGCTGCATGCAAAGAGTTGCGGTCAATGGCTCAATGTTCACTTGGAGACGAGTAGCAAGTGGTATCCCTCAGGGACTGGTGTTGGGACCGATTCTGTTCAACACCTGTGTCAGTGACATGGCCAGTAGGATTGAGTGTGCCCTCAGTAAGTTTGCCGATGACACCAAGCTGTGTGGTTTGGTGGATACGCTGGAGGGAAGGAATGCCATCCAGAGGGACCTTGACAAGCTTGTGAGGTGGGCTGATGCCAACCTCATGAAGTTTAACCATGCCAAGTGCAAGTTCCTATACCTGGGTTGGAGCAATCCCAGGCATAGTTACAGGTTGGGCAAAGAGGAGATTCAGAATGTTGTGAATGCTCCATCCCTGGCTGTGTTCAAGGCCAGGTTGGATGAAGCCTTGGTTGGCATGGTTGAGTGTGGGGTATCCCTGGTTACGGCAGGGGGTTGGAACTAGGTGATCTTAAGGTCCTTTCCAACCCTAACTATTCTATGATTCTATGATTATGCTCCTTCTGAACAGGTTTATATAGTTTCCAGCTAGTGGAGGTATGAATGCTGATTAATGCATATGCTAGAATGACTCATGGAGCTCACACCCAAACTTTCACTTTCACAGCAGTTGGCTAGGATCAGACAGAGAATACACTGAAGGCTGAGTTAAAAAAAAAAACCAACAAAACCCAACAAAAAAACAGAACAAAGACAAAACAAACAAACATACAAAAAAAAAAAACCCCAAAAAACCCAATCCAAAACCAAACCCTGAGAACCACCATCTTCCTTGAGAACATTTTTCCCCATTTCAATCTATGACCACTCCATATCTGTAATTTGACAGACAAGACACTCATGAAAAATGACCGTAGGTCAGGTGAAACCAAACTAAATCTGAAATGTTGGTGGAGTTAAGTCTTATGTAGGGACTAAAGGTATTCGCTCCTTGGTTAAGGACTTCAAAGTCCAATTAATGTTATGAACATGTGTTATTTACAAAGACTGAGATGGCCACTGATGTGATTTTAACAACAATAGCAATGTTCTGTTCTGAGTACAGTATTAATCAGAACAGGACAAACACTTCATTTGTTTTGATGGTCTTGATACCATCAGCTCTAGGACAGTTTGTCTTCCTTTTATGCTGAGTTAAACAGTCTCTTTAGAAATACAGTGACCAGCTGGCATTCACACTGTAAGAGAAAAAATATGTTCATTTAATGGAATCATTTGCTATCACTTTAGCTTTTATCCACTTTACACAGATCAGAAAAAATAGAATAGATATCCAAAGCCACAGCAATGACAACATAAAGCATCATATATGCAAAGGATTTTCTAAACAAAGTTTACCAATCAAAATACATTTCCCAATAATCAGAAGGAAAGTATTTTAGCCTGTAAAAATGTATTCCAGTAATGTGATTGAATGCTACAATAAAGCCCTCTCAGAAGCTGTTGATAGGTTCTCAGGCTTTGTTCTTTGGTAGAAAAATTAAGAAACACTCTCTGATGCATAATGGGCATCTCTTAGTTTTGTTTTTGTTGTATGGACTAGGGCTATTTAGAAATTCAGAAAAAATGCTTTACAGTGAGGCACGCATCTGCTGAAGGAAATACATCTGTGCACTCTCTTTATCTACATAAATTTCTGCATAATTTACAATATAGACAGATTAAAACAAAGTCCTGCAATCCTAACATCCATGAATTTACTAGCTCACTTCTTGGTGAAAATGCAATATAGAGCTATTACAAGTGGCTGGCAGTACTGCTTTTAATTTAATGTAAATTTGGGGCCTTAATGGATATATTTTTGGTTCTAACAAAACCTCTCAGTAAGTAAACCTAATTTCAGGACTACTATTCGATGTTAAGAAAAATTTATTAGCTAATATTCTTAATAATATTCATCAGTTCATGTGAAATTGATTTCAAGTTCTCTGAACATGCCCCTTTGGACAGAAGTCTGCATTATAGTTTCAACTACTCAAACATCACCACGTTTTCAGAAAGGAACAAGCACAAAATGACGTTAAGGAGCAAGAACTGAGCAATCTTTGCCCTAATGTGACCCTGAACAAGCATCTTAAACACTCCTTCAATAACCTGCTGTTCGCAAACTTTAAAAGACAGGCAGTGAAAGTATGATAATGCAGTAACATGCTCACAGAAAAGATACTAATTAACTGAAAAAAAAAAAAAAGGGTGTTTCTATTATAGTGATTAAGTTCGTAAGAGCAAATACAAGAAACCGTTGAGGGCAACAACAAAGAAAGCTAAAGTATATGCACTTGATGAATTGAAGGTGAACAGCCTATCCGTTCAAATGCAAAGGTTTCCAAGAGTCTGATGGCAGAGCTGGGTGCTTGGTACAGTGTTAGCAGCCTTCCTCTTCTGCCAACCTCCTATCTCCAAAGCCTTGAGATTCATGTTGAACTTGCAACGTAAGACTTTACTCACTAGAGGACAGTGTTGAGCTGGCAGAGGCACTGTCACAGTACACCAGTAAGGAACGTTAATTAATCCTCCAACCACACAGAGATGGAGCCAGGAGGTTGATGCTAATTTTATAAAAGATCAGGAAACAGTAATGGCACAGCAGCTTTCAGACAACAAAAACCAAAAGCTGGAAAGGAAAAAGCCAACAATCCTGACAGTTATTAAGGAGCTCTGCAAAGAGTCATGTTATTTCAAAAGCTGCATGGTCCACCTCCACTACAGAACTGGACCCATGGGCATCAGTAGAGGAATAAGGTGCAAGCTGCAAGTCAGCTTGCAAGGGTGGCTACTAGCAATGATGGCAAGTATGTGACACAGCAGTTTTTTCAAACAGACAAACTAAATGTCAGAAGTTGGAAACTCTCTTTTTACAAGGAGTCACATAGAAAAGACAAGGGGCAATGGATACAAGCTACTATTGGGGAGATTCCAATTAGACAGTAGAAGAAAATTTTATACAGTGAGAACAATCAGCCATGAGAATAATCTGCCCTGGCAAGTGGTGGATTCCCCAACACTGGATACATTTAAGATTTGGCTGGACAGGGTTCTGGAACACCTTGTCTTCTAGTTCATGCTTTGCCAAGAAACTTTGGACCAAATGATTCTTGGGGTCCCTTCCAACCTGATATTCTATGAGACAGAAAGAAATCTTCATATAGGAAGAAATTCACTTTCTGACTGCACCATAATTTGGACACCCATTAATCATTAGGCATCTATTTGAAAACCCATTTCTTGATCTTTGCAGTTACTTGAATAATTAAATCATAGAGGTAGGGTAAACAAAAAGAAAAAATAAGCCACTTTTTCTTGATTATTTCTACCATATATCCACCTTATGACCTGAAATATTCTGTTAACAGTGTAATTGAAAGTAGCTGAGTTATACGGAACCGAACTTAGTGGCTTGACATTTTTTTTTGCCTGCAGTTATTTATTTTCAGCCAATTGTTTTTACTGGTTTGAGAATCTAACCTAAGGTACTGCCTGATGGTCTTGGGTTTTGCAGAATTTCTGTCATTTTGTCATTATCATGTCATTTTTTCTTGTAAATATGACATAAATGCTATTTTTTTCTGCACCAAACCTATGTAAGTTTTATGTTCTTACTACCTAGAAAGCAATGAAAGATAAACATATTTCAGTCACTGATACTCAGAAATTTTAATAAATTACGTTTGGTTTTTTTCAGTTACTTTGACAATATCTTTCACTATTGGCATCCACTGGCATCAAAGGAATAAAAAATATTATTCTGGTATTTCTTTTCACATAATTGCTGACCTTCCGGGTGTATATATTATCACACTAGAAAACGTTGAGACCTTAGAACATAGATAATTTCTATATTTTATTTAATGCTTAAAGAACTCTATTCAGTATTGCTATTTAACTGAGCTTTTAAAACCCTGATAATTCATTTTCAGAAGGCTTTCGCTCACTCAGCCAAAACTAGTGCCCTTCAAGAATCCTCCTAATCAGATGGGTAGGTTACTCTAAAAATGCAGTTAAAAAAGTTCTGCATTGATCAGAAACTGCTTGAGAAGGAGATCTCCTGGCAAATCCACTTGAACAGCTTCTAGAAATTTACTCAGAAAGATCATCACACTAAGTTGACTTTTCTTCGACAGGAGGCTCGAAACCTCATGGAAAGAGATGGATGTACATCTCCCTAATGAGATTTCAGCACCCTGAAGATCTGAAGTATTTTTGCTGCGTACATGCAATTTAACAGGGGCTAGTTCCTGACTCCAAACCAAGAATACTTCATATTTATTCTGCTTTCTGAAACTGCCCGAGGGCATCTGAAAAGCCTGGGACACCTAAAATACAATAATCACTGGTATTTTTATAGACTATTAAAATATGGCTACATATTAAAGTTACTGAAATGTATTTTTGTTTCAGCTAAAACTTCAGAAAATTAAGCCCCAGAATTTCATCTCTCTTTCTTGAAATTGTGTTCTAGAGATTTTATTTTCTCTAATTTCCTAGCTACTCTAAAGCAATCCTTGGTCATATTATTTCAATTTTTTTCCAGTGTTATTTTACCACTTTTCTTGGAATCTACTTGAAAGACTTAAATTCCTTTGTTTTCACCTTCATAAAATGCTCTCTCAGAAATTTTACTCATTCTCAGTTGTATGAGGAAGTATACATAATTATAAAAAATATCTTTCTCTCCTGTTGTCTCTAAAGGTTGATGGATTCTGTATGCCCTTCTCCTTTCAGATTAGTGGTACCAAATAAACTTCCTAAATAAATGAGCCTAACAAATTAATGGCATTGAGTACTTCACAAAAATGTCATCCTGTTTGTTTCCATAGCAAAAAAAAAAAAAAAAAAAAAAAAAAAAAAAAGCCCTAAAAAACTAAAAAAAATTTTTGGCTTGTGAAATAA
>NDXB01021347.1:15879-49035 GCA_002631895.1 Agapornis roseicollis
AAAAAAAAAAAAGAAATTAAATAGATAATGTTTTATAGGTAATGTACCACAATAATTCCTTTCTGCTGACAGAAATGCGGATTTTTGACTCAATTAAAGTCTGTTCATCCATCTGAAAAACAATAATTTCCTGAATATTTCATCTATTCATGATAACTCTATCTACAGTAATTGACTAGTATTAATTTGAAAACATTCTGCAGAGCATTAATATACCAATGGAATGAGCTGCAGCTCCTTGTTGACACAGTATCCTACAAAGTTATCTGTTATGTCTTTGATTAGCAAAGTCCTTTTTTCATACCTTTTGATTACTAAGAAATGTTACGTATTTACCCTTGAGTAGTTTTATTTAGTCTACTCTATAACAACTCCAGTGACTGGAAAAGAAAATGTCTTCACTATTCAGCTCAATTCTTGACCAACTTCAGTTGCTTCAGAGCACTTTTACCTAAAGCCAGTAGGAATCTAAGACTGACTTCAAAAAATACACTTGGCATCATTTATTTCTCTGAAGACAAGCACCTTCTTTACAATAAATACACAAAAATCATTGTCTGCCATGTCAAATCTTTCAAAATGGTTGGTCCTTTATAAAAAAGAAAAAAAAGGAAAACAAAGAAAAACAAAACAAAAATAAAACCCACCAACGACCAGGAAAACCACACACCACTCAGAAATCACCTGAATCCCTGCCATGAACTTTTCTGTCAGGAAATCATCTCCTAAGAGAATCTCCAACCTTCTCCTTCATTTTTGACATTAACACACACATACACGCTCACCCTCCAAGAGAAAAGAGTTACAAGATAAAAACATCTAAAGGGTTAGAGTTTCAAAGGTACTTATGTATGTAAGATAATTGATAGGAAACCACTCGGATTTTCAGTAGTACATATGGCAGGTTATGTTCTTGGCTCCCTCTGGAAAGAGTAATGAGTTATGCAATAAAAATACACTTTGGCATAAATTATGCCAATCTGCCACACGCTGTTTTCAAATTACAGCTGTAAAATACACTATATTTGTCCAACAGCTATTGCTCTGAATAACTGCAAATATCTTGATCTTGGTTTTACCAAGGTTGGCACTTAACATTTCCTAAGTCTTTAATCAATTTTCTCTTTCTACAGATAGCCTGCTATTATTACCGTCATAGGATTTTTACTGAAAGTTTTTACAAACCAGTAGTATTATTTCCAGAGCTGACAGGTCATGAAAACCCTGAAGCTGTCATTAAAATTCAGAAACGTTTTCTCATGAACTACTTTACCCCATATATATATATATATATATTGCTGCAGGGTGGCTCCAAATGACAGGTTCAAAAGCAAAAGTATACCTGGACTGCATTTTAATTTTGTCTTTCTCATATTCATTTCAAAAGTATTTTCTTTCTACAAAGTCATTTCTAATAGCATTACAAATGCTTTCAAATTTATAAATAATTGCTAATTCTTTTCCAGGTCATCACAGACTTACTTTCTTTTGTGCTATACCTGTCTGTAAAGGAATTTTCTATTTCAAAAATGTACTTTCTTCTTAATACCTTGTGCTTAATGTTTTTGGAGAAAGGGGGCTTAGGATTTTATTCAAAGTGTATTCCTGAAATCCTTCTCTACACATAGCATGCACTTTTTATATCAGGAAGAAGGCTGGCTCTAAAGCTCACTGAGGTTTGAAAGAACCTGCCTTTTGATTAGTATGGCCCTTGCTTCTCAATAAATGTCTCCCCCCTTTTTTTTTATACTAGTAAAGTCCTACCTTCGATTATCCTTAGGTTTTTTTTAGCTTTCCTTTAGTCCAAAGTTAAAGGCCTGGAGACTTGATTTTATGCCTCAACATTGTGTTTTACTTCAGTATTACAGATAAAAATCCATGGAAAAAATAAATGCAAATTAATAGAAAATCTGAATTTATTTTAACGAAGCTAAAACATTATCCTACATGTTTTTGTTTTCATTTAAGCAACGAAAACATTAATTTAAATATTTACATAAACAGGCACAAGTTTTTCAATTTAAATATTATACAGTCAACAGCATGCTCTTGTAGCCTTGAGATCCCTGACCTAAACCTGAGAGCTAAATTCAAACTTTGAAAGTAGTGATAACTCACCTATACAAACAATAGCAAAAGCTTTCTGTTATAACTATCAGTGATAACTCCATACTACACCGAAGCTCACAATCTCAAGAAGCACTCTATAAATTCAAAATGAAGCCTTAACCTTCCTCAGAAGCAGCTGTTTTGACTGCAAGGCAGCTGAGGCTGACTGGCTCTTGAATGATTTAAGTACCACACTCCCACACCAAGGTTGTACATTTATCAGACTCATCTGCTGGCACAGACTTGGAGTCTTGGTAAAGTGAATACCAGCTGTGAAAAACAGCAGTTAGAAGTGACTCCTTAGTCTAAGACTGTGGAGTTTATGCTGCTACATATCTATTTTGCCATCTCAGTGTGGGGTGGTGGGCATCATAAATACTCACGTGTGATCAGGTTCAAAACAGTCCTCTCAGACTCACACGGTGTTACATACCATGCTGTCTCCAACAACATTTTGCAGGCAGATTATAGGATCGGCTAGGCTGGACATTTCTACGTAAAACTAGGGACCCATGCTTGCTTTAGTCCTACTCTAGTCCCATGAATATTTGCCCAGAGATGTAGAATGAAGACATTCAGAACATGGATAAGCGGAGTTCCACTACCCTAATCTAGTTTACAAGGTGGACCAGATGAGTGCCACAGAGGCTTTCCAACCTCAATTATTCTGAGATTAAATGTGGAAAATCTCCATGAAGTGCCAATCCATAACTGCATCTTGCAATATTAAATTTACCTGTTCTGTTTAGAATTCTAATTTTTTGGAGATCTTAATTTTAAAATGCTCTTGGACAAATCCAGAGGAGGGCCACAAAGTTGATCAGGGGACTGGAGCATCTCCCATATGAAGACAGGCTGAGAGATTTGGGACTGTTTAGCCTGGAGAAGAGAAGGCTGTGTGGAGACCTCATAGCAGCCTTCCAGTATCTGAAGGGGGCCAATAGGAATGCTGGGGAGGGACTGTTCATTAAGATTGTAGTGACAGGACAAGGGGTAACGGGTTAAAACTTAAACAGGGGAAGTTTAGATTGGATATAAGGAAGAAATTCTGTTCTGTGAGGGTGGTGAGGCACTGGAATGGGTTGGCCAGGGAGGTTGTGAGTGCTCCATCCCTAGCGGTGTTCAAGGCCAGGTTGGATGAAACCTTGGGTGGCATGGTTTAGTGTGAGGTGTTGCTGCTTATGGCAGGGGGGTTGGAACTAGATGATCTTAAGGTCCTTTCCAACCCTAACTATTCTATGATTCTATTCTATGATTCTATTATTGAGGGGAAAAAAATAAACTGAACATATCAGGTTCCCTTCAGGAAAATCAGAAACAATAATTAGCTATGCTATAATTTTTTGCTGTCGTGGTTTAAGCCCTGTTGGCAAGTCAGCCACAGAGTTTCTCTCCCCTCTCCTCCCCTCACGCTTTGTGCCCTCCCCCTGCTCCCAGAAGGATAGGGAGGAGAATCAAAAGAATGTAACTCTCATGGGTTGAGATAAGAACAGTTTAGTAACTAAGGTATAACACAAATCACTACTGCTACCACCAATAATAATGATAAAGGAAATAACAAAGGAAGAGAATACAGCACCTCACCAACCATCGACAGATAACTCACCAAACCCCACCCAACCAAACACCGACTGACACCTCCTGCAACCACCCCCAGAGCACTAGCCATTCCGGGTAACTCGGTTACATCCTGGGCATGATGTGTTGTGGTATGGAATACCGCTTTGGTCAGTTTGGGTCAGGTGTCCTGTCTCTGCTTCCTCCTGGCTTCCTCTCCTCCCTGGCAGAGCATGAGACTCACAAAGTCCTTGGTCAGTCTCAATATTTGAGCAGTAATCATCGGTGTTATCAGTGCTGTTCCCAGGCTGAAAGTTGAAAACACAGAGCTGGACCAGCTACTAGGAAGGGGAAAAAATGACTGCTACTGCTAAACTCAGGACAATCACTATAACCATAATGCTCCCAACATAATGTATGAGAGCCTTAATTAGGTTAGGGTTGTTAGGTTTTCCAGTTTTACTGTATTCTGGTGTTATGTGAAGTTAGATTTGATACTTTCAGATACAGCCCCTAATATCGCCCTTTTATTAAAAAGAGTATCTTCTTTATGCAATATCTTATGCATGGCTTAGCAGCAGAGAAAAAGGAAATACACTTTTCCTTTTCAAAAACATTATGTTTGCTGCTGAGAACCTATAAAACTGAAATGTCTGGTACTGTCAATATTATAGGTACAGTGAATATATACGGACACTGGTCACTTAAAGTTTTTTACAGATAGTATTTATCAAACTACCAGACATTTTTCTTTCAGATGTCATTCACCAAGCTTTACCCCCTACATGACATTTCAAGTGTATAATATACCCTAGCTGAAGAGAGACTCTCTGATTTTTTCTGCTTTAAATCCATTTCAATTAGGAACTGGTACCTCAAATTCTTCTTTTATAAAATTCTTACATGGAAATATCATAGAAGTCAATTGACCCAGAAACAGCAAAAGAGGAATTGCTTCAAATTACTCTTCTGCAGCTAGCACCATACACTAACCTATTACGAATTTCAGTAAGAAATGCAGGTTAATACTGCCAAAACCTGGTTGGTCCTCAGTATCCAAACAAGCCTTCACTGGCAGTTTATTTGCAGCAAAGTGCAAAAAACAGGATGCATCCAAAAAGATCATATAAACATTAAATCTCTATGTCTGTGCATGCGAAACTGGACTGCTCCACATATTTACTGCAGATGTTTCTTAGAAAGCCCACATTTGGTCCCTACAGCTCTTAGACACCTAGAAACAGATCACTATTCATATATAAAAAGCAAATCTTCAATTACAATACAAACCAACTAAAATAGTTGAACAGTGAAGTTCAGTAAACTACTTAAAATGCAGGGGGGTTGTGGGGAGTGTAGCATGTGGAAATAATCTAGAGAGACAATAATTCTACCAAACTGCCCAAAAGTCTGGCTGAAAGCGACTGTTCATTCACCCTAAGCAGTAAGATTGATGACAGTAAGCATGGAAATTCTTTCCTGTTAGGGTGGTGAGATGCTGGAATGGGTTGCCCAGGGAGGTTGTGAGTGCTCCATCCCTGACAGTGTTCAAGGCCAGGTTGGATGAAGCCTTGGGTGGCACGGTTTAGTGTGAGGTGTCCCTGCTTATGGCAGGGGGTTTGGAACTAGATGATCTTAAGGTCCTTTCCAACCCTAACTATTCTATGATTCTATGAAGGGAGAAGAATCTTTCTGCTTAGGAAAGGAATTGTCTTAACTTTCAGCAGTCAGCAGAAAGTGTCAGCAATCAAGACCCTAATTCAAAAGAAAATAATGATTACTTCATAGAAGCCAAGAATCCTCACTTTACATAGAAATCCAAATGCAACCAGTTCATTCTGTACCAAAAATGGCAAAAATCTGTCATGCCACAAGTCATAAAAGAGCGCAATGTGTCTATTTGAGAGGAATCTCATTTTCAACCTTAATTTAGAAAAACAACTTGTTTCTGAAGAAGAGATTTCAAGTAGGTATAAATTAGAGATGAAAAATCCATTTCATATTGTTATAAAGTATCATGGAAACTTAGAACAACTAAGAACAAAATATATATTTCATGTTTTAACACGAAGCGCAACTGAATTTTGAAAAAATGATAAGCAAAATAACACAAATGCAGACTCACAGGGCATAGGAAACACAGAAGGCTCTAATTTCAAACCACAGCTATCACCACCTGTCATTCAGCCCTGCACAGAGTGGTGATAACCAGAATGAAGTAGGAAATGCTAAGCCCCAGATTTGCTCCTCTGGCAGCATTCCTTTTTGGCTGATCAGCTTTGTGACCAATCTTGTTTTTATTACCTATTTCCCCAGTGAGAACTTATGCTTAGTTATGATTGTGATTGCCCAATTACAAACATGGCAAATAGACTAATCAGCAATAGGACAACACAACTTAAGGATATTTTGAATTTAGAAATTATTGAAAATTACTCAGGAAGAAAGAAAATTCATTGCCATTCAGAAGTGCCTGTGATTACAGACATTTAAATTATTTAAATGTTTTTCAGAATTGTTGACATGAGTTGAATGCCCAGATTGGTGAATCTCAACATGATTTTCTTGTCTAGGTAACAGCCTAAAAATAATAGAGACTCTAAATAAAGACTGAGACTCATAATTAGCCATTTAATTGTAATAACACATAGAACAAGAACAGGACCATATTATGTTAAACTCTGAAGAACTGAAGTGATCCTTGCTCAGATGAATTAATGTAAGTACTTAGCATGTCTGATACCAATTGCATATTTGACTCATTCCTATCTTGAAATTTCACATTAGCCAAACCACACAGAGACTGAAAGCTCATTCTTTAGAAGCATTACATCTGAAGTTTCACTAAGGCAAATATCTAGAATACAAGTTTTGCCCTTGCTGAACATTTAGCTGTAAAGAGCTCCTTGTCTGCACGAATGGGATTTTATTCGTTTAAAGTTCACACTACAATCCAAACTGAAAAGAAGTAAAACTCTGCATACAACTGGAAAAGAACGAAACTGCAGTGCAGGAACAGTTTTTCCCAGTGACAGCTTCCTACTGAAACTACTAGGCAGTTATATAAAATGGAAACTCTACATAAAACTTCATTGCCAGTTTTCTAACTCTAAAGAGTTGGTGCTTGACTTTTTCAATGTTCATGGACACTATACTGCCCATATAAAGTTACTGGATTATAAAATATACCCGGAGAAAATATGGTTCCTAGTGCAAATGCACGCTACAGTTCGAAAACACCCATATTCATTTCGAAGTGCCTCCATAAAGATGCATGATACTGCAGATGCACAGGTTGGCAAACCCAAGAATTTTAAAAAGGTTTTACTGAGAGAACCGGAAACAGTGAAAAATATTCCAGATTTTCCTACAGGCCCAATTCCCAAATAACAGGAAAATGCTTTAAACCAGAACTATATTCTCAGCTGTTCAATGGGTTTTCTAGTGAGTGGTACATGAGAAAATTG
Source organism: Agapornis roseicollis (assembly GCA_002631895.1). Taxonomy (NCBI): domain Eukaryota; kingdom Metazoa; phylum Chordata; class Aves; order Psittaciformes; family Psittacidae; genus Agapornis; species Agapornis roseicollis. Next base: position 23,013 of record NDXB01021347.1, read on the forward strand.
GCTTTAAATTCTGCTTCTGGCTTAAACTATAGACAAATTATTTCACAATGAAAGCTAAAGAGAACCTAGTCTCACTATAAAACTCATTCTAATAGTGAAGCAGAGTTTACCCGTAAAACTTAGTAACATTTTAGGGCCAATCCATCTGTAGCTGAAGAACATAAGACTTTCACAAGAGAATGGGAGCAGAATTAAACATCAAACTCTGCACTAGCAGAGATAATTTTATCACTCTTGCTTAATGACTTACCTATTGAGAGAACTTAAATCAATATCTGCTTCCAGGATGTTTATGGGAAATAGTAATCAAAATCACTTTACTGAGCATCTTCATAATCCTTAGTATGACAGTGTATAAAAGATAATACATAGAAAAATCTTACTCTATGACTTCAATAAAAAGCAACTTGGATGAGTATTAAGCATGGGATCAACTATCATATAACCTTTCACCTTTAGGCCCAAAAGTGCTGCTGCCTTGTTTTTTTTTCTGTAAAATTTTGTGATATGTTTGCCGATACCTCTTAGAAAGATCAGTCTATTTGGGTCAGGGAAAACACAGGGATAGGACCAAGGTGAAAGAGTTTTCATTTGCTGATTTTTAAGTGGATTAGCAGAAATAGAAATTTAGTGGTTTGGTTTGTCCTTAATGCTTAGAATTAAACTATTTTACTATTTCTCATCTCAAAATCGGTTGTTAGTATACCAGTTGTATGAAGTCACTGCCAAACAATATGAATAATATCTAAAGGACCTGCTTTTATCAGGCAAGAACCCGTGATGCTACTGACAGCAAATGATAGATTTTTGACAGTGAACAGTTACAAAGGGAGACTCCTAAGTTTACAGCAATACTTCCTTCAATCCCATGTCAATATGATGAACTGAAATAAGAAACACATGGTTACATATTCAAATAAGAAGTTAAAATGACATTTTAAAGATGGCCATCCTGAACAGACTAATGGAGGAGTAAATAGAGATCAAGGTAACAATAATGACTGCTAAAACTCACAGATAACTGACCACAATATCATCAGCATCAAAACCTGCATTTGTATCATACAGAAGTGAGGGCTTTCTTCAGATGAGGTTACTAAAGCAGAAGTCAACAGAGAGGAAGACCTGCTAGCTGGTCAAGCCAAGCGAATAATACTTGCTTGGTCTTTGTGAGTTCTGGTCCTGTTTTCTCAGCTACACTTTTACTGCATGAGCTTGTTGTTAGCTTGATCACAACATTAAACAAACCTGATATCCAATATACTATGAAACGTACTATGCTGCTTTTCAGGTATCCTCTTATGCCAATTTTAATTTGCTTCAGAGTACGTGGTGTGGGACTATGTTTTGGATTTGTGCTGGAAACAGTGTTGATAACACAGGGATGTTTTTGTTACTGCTGAGCAGTGGTTACACAGTCAAGGCTTTTTTTACTTCTCATGCCACCCCACCTAAAGCTTTCTCTGAGTTTGAATGTGCATTTCAGGAACAGCTTTTTAATAAGTATATACTCCAGTTAGTATGCTGGAAGTGAAACTATGGTTCATTTTTTTTTTCAACATTTTCACTCTAGCATACAGTTCAGGGTCCAACCTTTCTGAAGCAACTTTCTTCGGAAGCAGGTCTTCTCCATAAAGTTCAGCTCTTCTTTGGCTTATGTATTTTTGTGTAACCTTGAGAGGGATTGCCTTCCTCAGAGAAAACTACCGCTCCCTTATCTCAGAGAATGAAATATAAACTGCTTTTAACTGAATCTCATAACCATAATTCTGATCTTTTATGGCCAACTGTTGTTCAATGGCACATTTTATGCTTAGGTCTTTGTATGATACAGGTTATGACTGCAAAGCCTACTCTACAGATTAATATCACAGATCCCAGTAAAATAAGATTTATATGGAAACCTCAGAACTTGAATGACATGTTCCAAAGAATTCTTTCATTAAATAAGGTAAGAAAGATGCATGTAGTAAGTAAAACTACAAGAAAGTTTTCAAAACATTGGTGTGGCTAAAAAGCTACATTAACCTAATTACTGTATAGGCTATAAAGCTATTTTATAAGAACTGAAATCCCATATTGTATATGAAAGAAATTATTAGCAACCCTAAAAAATTATTTCTTCTGCAGCATAAAGCATAATTAAGGGAATAAACAAAGGTTTTAGGTTAATAGCACACAGGTCTAGAACAAACTTTACGCTAAAGAACTGTGAAAAGGAAGATAATGAACAGATTTCAAAACATGCTGCACAACAGGAATTTACTCAAAAAAGTGACACTGAGAAAAGGTTGGAAGAGAAATGATAATACTTAATAAACCAATTTTTCATTTGCAGGTGTTTTTATAGATAAGGCTTCTTTTTACTGCATTTACTTACATATATATTTTAGTTAGGAGGAGTTTGACACTTTTTCTTGCTTAGAGAATGGGGGTGAGGGGAAATCGATTTGGCTGAATGATTTTTTTTATAAACATATCAAGCAACTTTCCTCCTGAGCTTAAGCACTTTGTGAAGAAGTTATGCATGAATTATATGACATAAAGCTATAAAATTAATTTTACTTCTAAGACTGAATATATCTGATGCAGAGCATGAGTGCAGAAACTGCATTCAACTTGACATACTAGTTGGCAAGAAAAGTATCTAACTCTACAGGTGAAGTGTCTATTAATGTCTATGGGAAACATCACACCCATAAAAATAGTTTAAACCTGCTTAAGATATTTCTTAAATAGTCTGCTATAAAATATATTTCAGTTACAGAACTTCCTATTGCAGTGGGCAGAACAAAATTTTTAGAGGACCTTATTTAAGATAATTAACTGGTCAAACTCATATCAATATACTTTTTATGCCATACCTCAGTGACACATGTTCCTAAGCAACACTGCATAAATGTATAATCATGTTTGCGGACAGAGGGGAAACACTCAAGTGAAGTGAATTACATAATTCTGAGGAGAATAAATTCACTTCATTAAAATTAAAATCAATATTCTAGAACACAGACCAGACCTACTTCTCAAACCAAGAGTTTTATAGTTATAGAGAGTGTAATTAAATCTAATGACTCTTCAAAAAATTACTTGTAAGGAAAGCAGGACACTTCCTATTGACTTCAAAGCCCTTTGGTCCAAACCCTAACACAGATGGGATAGCCTTAACAACGTCAGAAGACTTGAATGAAAATCATTTACTAAACTGGCATTTTTAAGGGCTAAGAACAATGAAAACAATGTAAAAAAAAAAAGCCACCAAACCAAACCAACCAAAAAGCAATTAAACAATAGTTATGTTACAGTTCTAGTTACAGATAAAGAATAAGGTGCAGAGAAAAACAAAGCTATTTTTAGGAAGAGGAAGGAGAATTCGGTAATTTATAGCATGATTAGAATTTTAGCAAGACTTTTATCCTGAACTAGAAGGAGAAATAATGTGGAGTATGAATTATCCATGTGATCTGAATCAAACTTTCATGTTCCATTCCCCAGTACTTGCTAGCTTGTCCTACTTATTTCAGACCAATTTAAATGTGTTCTGTTAAATATTATTTAAAAAATCTAAGCTGATTTTTTTTTTTACTTTCTGTTTGCAATATCACATAAGCTATGTCTCACACTTACTGTCTCATCTCTCACAGTAAAGAGCAACACTATTTAGTACAAAAAGATCAAAACAAAGTGTACATAAGGCTAAATGCCTATTACCTGAAATAGCCTGTTTTCCAAATGGATCCTATTTAGGTAAATAAAGGCTCATTTAACAAGTCTGGCATTTGGTTAGCTATACAATTTACCTTACTGCAGGTCATAGCTTTCAAGTTATCACAGAATGATAGGATTCATGGGCTGTTTACTTCTTAATACAATATATTACACTGAACAAAGACAAAGATATTTCATCCTCAAAATGTCTAACAACTGCAAAACATATGATTAACACATGACACAACACTATTTTCAAGGCAGAGCAGTCCCATGGATACATACCAGCAGCTTTGTTGCTGCAGAGATTGACAAAACATCTGGTTGCAAAAAAATCTTTATGTATCAGCTTTATAACTAAACTAGATTAAATACAGTGCTGTGGTGAAAGTCAAATTGGAATAGCTATTGATTAAGGTAGTGATCAGAAATGCTGTAGTCTTGAATTTATTTCTTGGTTTTGCCAGTGGTTGCCTTTGAAATTTCATGGAAATCACTTTTGTATCCTCCAGGTTGGGAGGAGTGTCTCGCCTTCAGTGCTTGTGCAGTACCTGACAAGTCAACTGAGAATAACAATGAATAATTTACCTGCTGAGTAGCACGAGTTGTATCACAGTAGAGCAAGCTCATGGGATATCTGGATTCCTTTCTCAGGCACTGTATACCAGTATTTATGCTTTCATAAGAAATCACTTGCATGCAGCAGTTCAGACATCACAGAAGTCATCAGCAGTAGTACCCATTGGGGCACAGCCAGCTCTACCAAACACCACTAAGAGATAAGGGTGCTTGTCACCAACTTGGACAATTATTCCTCCTTTAGGTGTTTTATTCTTCTCCAGGCAAACATACTACCACACAGTGAACTACTGGTCTAACAGAAAAACGTCACATGTAGAATAAATATGTAATTGGTGCCTGTCTTAAGGAGTTGGAAAAGTACTGTAGTGTCAGATGTCTCTTACACTTAGGAGATAAAGATGCCCTAAATGTCTCCAAATAATAAACATGCAGCTACCACAGCACTTCTGGTGCACACAATTTAATTCCTTTCAAAGAAAACTAAACCAGCAGCTTTTCTTTGAAAGCATTGCAGCATATGGCTAACTAGCACAAAGTCATCCACTGTGCACTTAGTAACTTTTCCCTTCAAAAATCTTCTAACCATATGCTCATATGCTGACAGTGGATCAAGGGACCAACTAATCAGAATAAACCCTTGAATCACTTATAATAAAGATATGCATAGTCTCAGAAATAATTGCCTCAATGTACTTACCATATTGCAATGAAATATCTAATGTAAAGAAAGTCATAATCAAACTAATTTCAAATTTGCTATATGGCAACTTCTTGGTCTCTGTGTCATTTCAAAATCTGTCATCATTAGAGCAGTAGGGATGAAAAATTTAGAAGTAATCTCTAACAGGAGACATTTTTTCAATGCTCTGACTATTTCAAAAAGTACCAGGAAACAAAAAAACCTCAACCTAAAACCAAAAAAATAAAAACCAAAACCAACCAACCAAACAAAAGGTATTATTGAGAGATGAGTGTAAGATTCCCATTTGAGTCAAGTTCTGGGAACATGCTTTGGTGGAATACATTTTTGTTAAGACAGTGACATGTTCTAGTCAGTAAAACCAGTTTCAGATTGAAGTAACACTGTCAACTTCTGGGTTCAAATCAAGCTATGAGTGACAGCCATCCCTCTCATGTTTTTCTCTTCTAAATATTTTTCCAAGACAGTTTTCTTCGTTTACACTCTCCTACACTGTTCTTTGTAAAATTCTTCTCTTTTCCCAGAGACATTGTTTGATCTGTAACTTCCAAACTGCTGTAATTTGCCTTGCTGGGACATTCTAATTTTCTGATACTCCCTCAGAAGTAGTAGAAGTTCTATATTCCTCAGTATGGGGTCTGACTCCTTTTTCATTTCCACCAATCAGTACTACTATTAACTACCTCCAATTAACACTCTCACAGTTTATCAAGCAATAAAAAAGGAATTCTGCACAACTGAATAGTCTGGTTTTTTACCTGTCATTAACTCTTTGAAATTGCCTCCAAGTTGTTAGCTGGTTTCTCAGGACTGGAGTAAGATGAGCATTCTTCTAAAGACAATAAAAAGGCATGATCCAGTAGCTGCTGAATAACTGAGCACCCAGGGTATATTACTGATGGAAAGTAAGGCTTACAAATTGAATGGCTGTCAAAAATAGGAGTATAACCCTGTTGATGCGTGTTAGAGTTAGACTTCTATGACAAAGTTCTATGAAATATGAGAAATATTCATACAGTTATCATTTGAAATTAATGGAAATATCTCCATCTTTAGAAAGTAAGTCCTTTCCCCATCACATTCCTTTCCAGTAATTTAGCTTCAGTCTTTGTCATTTCTGGCAGCCACATGTGTAAGTATGGAAAATAATTTTTATTTTATAAATTAAGACCTTTTAGAAGCAGTCTTACTCATGGGTCCATTTTATGAATATGGAATATGCAAACTTTCATACTGCTTTTTCTTCAAATGTATCCACTGAATAACTGAGAAGTAGATTTCCAGGGGAATTTATCTGTAACCTAAGTCATTCCTTGGACAAGAAGTGAACAATCTGAATGCAAAAAACCCAAACTTGTCTGCATAAAACATACACTGAATAACAAACAGCCTCAAAAACAACAGCAGGTTCACAGGCTATTCACAAGCAAGACAAGGGGCTATTTCCAATCAGGACAATAAAGCATCACAGCTTGTTCAGGCAGCTGTGGCCCAAAGGGCCTATGTGGATACTGCTTTAACTATTTTAGCAATAGAATATCTTCTGTACTGAGTCAGGAGTTCCTGGGTGAATATCACAGGTCCTTCCTCCTGCAGGGTCTGCACTTGCATTATAATGAAAGAAAATACAAAATAAAAATAATTTCTTAGAAGCACAGAACTGACATAGTGTAAGACAGAGAATTGCCTTCTTGTGCCACTATGGCTGTATAAATCAGCAGTATTTCCACTTTTTTTTTTGTAAAGTCATTGACAGCAACTCCTCTGCTTGAAGATGCACAACGGGGGTAGACTTCCAATAACATTTTGCTGAATTAACTTGTGCATATTTATAACTATGCTATTTATGCATTTTGTATATCATAGATCTAGTTGAAGATGTCCCTGCTGATTGTAGGGGGTTTGGACTAGATGACCTTTAAAGGTCCCTTCCAACACAAACTATTCTATGATTCTGTCAGAATACAACAGAAGTTAAATGGTTCAAGAATTTTCAGGGTTAACAGAATAATTTCCTTTACTGACTTTGTAGTGGTTATACTAATGCAAGCCAACAGATGTCTGCTTTTTAATTTGACAAGACTATGGAAATGTTTCCTTCAAGAATAAAATAGAATTATTATGTGTAGTGGCAAGAATGAGACAATGACTGACTATGTACTTGCATTTATGTCTTTCAGGGAATACTGCATCTTTGAAGGGTAACAGCAAATGAACACAGAGTCTCATTTAAAGAAGAGGGAGACCCCTACACTAAAGAGAATCTAGTCCCATTGCTCATGCAGTTCTAGAGAATACAGATCCTAAAGTGATGAGGCTGAAGTGATACCTTGATACCTTCATACTTATTCTAAAACATGTCAATTGAGACATAAAGAATCCCATCCGTTATGCTATTCTGGAATACAGAGTACAACAGAAAGGTAGTTCCATCAAGTTTCCAACAAGAAAATAGAGTGCTCTCTGATTCCCAACTACATATACCAACTAAATTGCATAAAAAGAAAATCCTAGCAATTCCCAATGTTGATGTATTAGCATTGAAATGCTAATCTGGACTTTAATTACTGTTAAATTAGTTACAGTGGAATAAAATTACATCAACATAAAAATCAAAAGAGCTAAGAATAATTTTCCACATAAGATAAATATTTCTGCTTTACATGGGAATTGCAATAAATGGCTTTTATGTCAAGTTAATTGATGCCAAACAAGAGTGAAATTCCCTTGTAAATGAATATTACATTCACATTATTTCCAATAAAAACAATTAACTAAAAAACTATTAACAATAAAAACAATTAACTATATGCTGTTAACATAAGAATATAATTGTCACCATCTCTACATTAAAACTCAAAATACCGTACCATACACTCAGGAAGATTTAATGTACTATGACCATCCCCACCCAGAAAAAGGATGAAATACAAATTTTAAAAACTCTGTCTGTATTTAATTGCATTTGCAAAAGTACCCATCATCCCAAATGAGGTTTTCATCTCAGTGACAAGAGATAATAGCTTAAATCACCTAGAAAAACCTCTTGAGAGTTAACACTTGCTTTAATAAACCTACTCAAAGGGGTAGTAGGCCAATGTCCTGGGTTCAGCAGTAGCAGTCATTCTTTTTATCCTTCTTAGTAGCTGGTGCAGTGCTGTGGTTTTGACTTTTGGCCTGAAAACACCAATATTTTTGTTACTGCTTAAACGTTTAGTCTGACCAAGGACTTTCTGAGTCTCATGCTCTGCCAGGGAGGAGGGGAAGCCAGGAGGAAGCAGAGACAGGACACCTGACCCAAACTGACCAAAGAGGTATTCCATATCACAGCACATCATGCCTGGGATGTAACTGGGAGTTACCTGAAAGGGCTGGTGCACTGCTCAGTCGGGCTCGGTTTCGATGGCTGTTATTGTATTCTCTTCCCTTGTTATTTCCCTTATCGTTATTATTACTGGTGGTAGCAGCAGTGGTTTTGTATTATACCTTAGTTACTGGACTGTTCTTATCTCAACCCGTAGGAGTTACATTCTTTCAATCCTTTTCCCTGTCTCTCCAGAAGTAGGGGGGAGGGTGGGGGGTGGAGGGGGTGATGGAGTGGGGTGAGGGGGTGGAAGAAGTGGGGGAGTGAGAGAGAGAGACTGCGTGGCTGACTGGATTTTAAACCATGACAGTTCTTTTTGGTTCCCATCGTGGGGCTCTCTTACTGCTATAGCATTTTGCTGCCTTCAAGTAATGAAAGTGATGGGTTTTGGTTTGTTTTTTGGTTGGTTTCTTTTTTCCTTCTAGTAACTTGTACGAGTTCTAGGTAAGTTTTCAACAGCTCTTGAGATAAGAATAATTGCAATAAAGTTAGACAAGCATTTTGAAATTGGCATCTAAATGGCAGACACATAACCTGCTTTTTGTGCAGTATCTGTAGCTTATGCATAGTTTTACTACTGTTATATAAAGAATACACAACCAGAAGTTGTGGTGCATATACTTTCATTAAAAATACAGCATCTTGAATACAAGCTGCATGTTCCTGAAAGACAAGCAATTATTAAATAATTTGATGCAACCCTAAACTAAAACAGGCATCTAACATACATGGGATGAATCATCACAATTTTCAATTGATTCTTTCCAGCTGAAATTAGACAAGTGAAGGTATCACCTTCACATTAGAATTTTCTAAGGGATAGTGAGGCTTCCAAGTCTTTTCCAAGTCCAGTCTTAGAATACATAATTGTATAAGACCTCTTTTAAAACTTTGACTTATAGTCCTATTGACTTCAGTGAACATAAGTGATTAATGAGTTTTAATTTTCAAGTAGAAAAACAGAATTACCTAGCAAAGGGTCAATACATCAATCATCAAAATGTATTTTGATTGCCTGAAAGAGTTTAAGGTTGATTGAGGGGAACAGAACACACTTAAAAACATAACACACTGCCTGTAAAAACATTCTCAGTCACTTCCAATTCAAGATGTCACATTTATTTTTCCATTATACCTGCAAGAATGAATAACTAATCTCCCAGAACTCCTCAAGAATAAGTTAGGGTTTAATGATTAAGTTTTCTACTGTTTTTATTGGAAATAAGAAACACTGAATCCCTGATACAAAAACCACCAGAATATTAAACTATGTCATACAGTTTTCTGAATAAGAAACTGACCTTCAATGCTGACTTTGTTTTCCCTTTTGCCTTTATTCCACTTAGTAAATTATTCCTTTTTAGAATCTCCTCTTAGCTGGCAATATGAAAAGTAAGAGCTAAAAATGGGTTTAATCAGCAGGATTTCAGAAGTTGCAATCTATCAAAAAATTCCATCTTAGTGATCTGAAAAAGCATTCTTTGCTCAGATAAAGTAGCTCTTTATGACCCAAGCAAATGACAATAATAGATTGACATGTTACCATACTCCCTGGAGTATGCTTTTAAATCAACACTCCTTTCCTCCTTCCTCCTCTTATCCCCCTACCCCAATTAAATTTGTTTTTGAAAAATGAGCACAATATTTTAGCCATGCAAATATATATTTCTTTAATTGACAGAGAAATCAAACTGAGAGCCATCTTATCCTTCCCTTACTCCCACTATTTCACAACATCCTAGACCTGCAGAACAGCTAGAAACTAGGATGACCAGGTTCCTCAGACAGGTTTATAGTTGCTTTATATCCTTGAAATAGTAGATATCAAGAAAAACATAGTCAAATTTGAGCCTGAGGCTGTAAATATTATTCCAGATACAGAGCCAACCTTTTAAATGTGGCAGATACAGGATGTCTGCCTAAGGCTGCAGACAGCTTGAAACAATCATGTGCCAAGGTATATATTATCACCTTCATCTCAATGCAGAATTAACTCACAAATCTAATTTGGGTGAATATTAATGGAGTTAACTGCTAAGGTGCTTATAAATGTATTATTTTCTGGTTTATTTATCTACAAAAGAAAAGTAATCATAGAATGTTTTGGGTTGGAAAGGACCTTAAGATCATCTAGTTCCAGCCCCCCTGCCATGGGCAGGGACACCTCACACTAGACCGTATCACCCAAGGCTCTGTCCACCCTGACCTTGAACACTGCCAGGGATGGACCATTTACCAGGTCTTTGAGCAACTTGTTCCAGTGCCTCACCACCCTCACAGTAAGGAATTTCTTCATTTTATCTAACCTGAACTTCCCCTGTTTAAGGTTAAACCCATTACCCTTTGTCTTATAGGTACATTCTCTGATGAAGATTAATGAGGAATATCTTTGTAGATTCTAACTAATTTTGACAGTTAATCAGAAGATTAGGTGTATATCATCCTACATTTCAAGCTAAAGTGACAGTAAAACAAGAGTATCTCAGAGATATTTTAGAGGCAGAATAATTTTTAAACCCCAGCAGCAATAGACCCTTAAACATTAGAAATACCATACAAGAGCTACACCCTTTGAACCCACTAAGAAGTATGCCCTAGGATCCAGTTTTTACAGACAATAGAGTTTGAATTAATTCCTTAATGATTAGGCACATAATAGCAGCAAGAATACTTCAGGCTGAGAGTTAGGCATGTTTAAAAAACAAAGTGCCAACAGACCCTCCTATCAGAATAATAGGTCTATACACACAGCATTTCTAATTAACAGGTTGTATAACAGAGGATGTTTCTGATTTATACCAACATGTTTGCTTTAAGCAACAATAATTCAGGGGAAAAGACTGGAAGAAAATAGAGAGAAGCATGGTGTATGTGTTCACGTTTATGATTCATAGATTATTAAACAACCTGTCTACCACTTCACAAGGTACAATTATTTATCACACACTAGTGCAGATCTAATAAATACACACAGAGATAAGAGTCACTGTTTCCTACCTTTGAAAAAACCAGATCTCTAAATGGTGATGGAAACCTTCATACTTGGCTAGTAAGTTTGCTAATCAGCAAGAGATGGCATATTAAAAAGACTGAAAACTAAAGCTCAACAGAACTAGAAGCAAATTCTCCCTTTTCACCTGCCCAAACAACATTCATCTATGGCTCCTTCAGGTCCTTTCCTGAGTTAGAATTAAAACTGAAATGAATTGGAATTAACTGATTTAAAAATAGCATTATAAAGGTTTTTAATAACTAATTTACAAATTTCTTATAGATTGCTCAGTCAGTATATTTCCAGACAAAGCTAAAACATGTTCGTGTCAATATATTCAAAAATATTCTTTACAGTTTTGAATGTTTAATATTTCTATTAAATTTTGTTTAGAGCAAATAACAAAATACTGACTTGGATTTAAAACCCACTGCAAACAATGGGAGAGCTTACAAACATCTCCATGCACTTCTGCTTAGGTCTCAAACGAACGAATCAAAACCAAGTCCCAGGTGGTACATTTAAAGCATAGTAAAAGTTGAACTTAATATGTACATCCTACACATACCCATGGAAATTTTTAAGTAGTGATAAAACAGAACTGCACTTGCTATTAGTCTTTCCAGATAATTTCTATAAAAATTAAAGATGTCACCAACCCTAGTAACAGATTTTTTTTGTTTTATTTATATATATTTCTGACACAAAGTAGATATTTATTAAACATATCAACATGTCGTGGTTTAAACCCAGCCTCACAACTCGTTCACTCACTCAACCCCCTTTTTCTTGCCCTCCCCCTGCTCCCTGAGGGATGGGGAGGAGAATCAAAAGAATGCAACTCCCATGGGTTGAGATAAGAACAGTTTAGTAACTAAGGTATAACACAAATCACTACTGCTACCACCAATAATAATGATAAAGGAAATAACAAGCGAAAAGAATACAGCATCTCACCCACCACTGACAGATAACTCACAACACCCCACCCCAATTGAGCACCAACCAAATACCTTCTCCAGCTCTCCCCAGAGCACTCGCCCTTCCGTGTAACTCTCAGTTACATCCTGGGCATGACGTGCTATGGTATGGAATACCTCTTTGGTCAGTTTGGGTCAGGTGTCCTGTCTCTGGTTCCTCCCATCCTCTCCTCCTCCCTGGCAGAGCATGAGACTCACAAAGTCCTTGGTCAGAGTAAAACATTTAAGCAGTAATTAAAAACATTCCTGTTATCAGTTTTGTTCCCAACTGAAAGTCAAAACACAGCTGCACAAGCTACTATGAAGAAGAAAAAATGGCTGCCACAGATAAACCCAGGACAAACAGAATGTAACGCAAATCACTACTCCTCCTACTTAAGTTCAGGTTTACTAAGTAAAAAAGGTATTTTCAGTCATCCTATGAGAGAAAAAGGGATAGAGATGAGGAAGTAATCAAGTGAAAATCTGTTAACAAACAACATTTAATATAAATATTTCTCTCCTGTGATCTCTGCATCTAGTCTGCACACAAAAAGGGAGGATAAATATCATGTATTTTTCTCTCTGCTGTATCAGGTGGTATTTGTTGGAAAAAAAATAATAATAAGAGATTGTAGGGAAGAACAGTGGCTTTTAAAACACTTTTTTCTTAAGCTTAAATTTAATATTAAAAGGGGTCTCCTAATTTAATGTTAATGTCATACTTATGTTGCATTTCTCTTCCTTAAAGCAATAGTCAGTGAACTGGAAAATCATTGTCGAAGCTTGCTGCCATATTCACTAGAATACATTATTGACGGTACATTTTGTGTGAATAAGCAAAACCAGTCTCCATTCTACATTCTTTTAAATCATATATTGTCTCTCAGTGGGACATGAGAAATAAGAAAAACCAAAACCAACCTTAAAGAGCTTTGTGCGAACACTCAGTATCAGCTTTGAGAGGTCACGGCAAACTGGAGGATTCTGATGACTGGAAAATGCCAATCATCACACTCCTGGGCAAAAGGCATTAACAGGAGTTGTATGTCGAGTCACCCCAACCTCACTTTCTGGACAGTAATGGAGCTAGTCTAAGAAGAAACCACTTTCAGGGATATGATAAAATCATGACTGGGTACAACCAGCATGACTTACCAAGAGTAAAGGGTACATAACAAACTTAACTGCCAAACCTGATGAGATGACCAGATCTGTGAAGAGGAAGAGAGCAGCAGATGTAGTTTAATTCTTGAAAAACATTCAGCACAGTATCCTATAATATCCTCGTAGCCAAGCTGGAGGTGTAAATATACTTGTGAGATATGGAAGTGGGAAGAAAACTGGTTGAGTCACTAGGTCTAAAGGGTTATTCTATGATACATATCCATCTGGGATCTGATAACTAGAGGTGGAAGATTACCTATTAAATGGATCTCTGATAGCAATCAGTGTTGCTATGTATGAAATATCTGGTATTTGTTGTATTTTTATTTCCCTTTTCTATTTTAGTGTTAAGTGCTCATTAGTGAGTACAAATGCTGGTATCACCTTAATATCAGAATGAGCTAAGAACTACTGAGATAAAGTAAAAATGCTAATCATGATAACCAAGTAAATCATGCTAATATATTTTCCTAGCAAGTGGAACTAAATGTAACTCTATAGAAAGCTATTTTTAATATAAGCAAAGAAGATAATTTCTTTAATCCAAATTTTATTAAAAGATACCTAAAATAATCTCAGTCATAATGCCACCAGAAAGTTTTAAATATTACTCTTAGTATTTTATTTCCTTTATTACCAAGAAAACAAGTAACTTCTTTGCCACTTCAAGAGTATACAAAAACATAGAGGCAAATTTTATTTGCTCTTAATGCTTTTTCAAGGCAGAGAATTAATAACAGTCTGTGAATAAATCATGCAGGCTACTTTCATATGCACAAGAACATTTTGAAAATACACATCCTCCAGCAAAAAAAAAGACAACCCAAACAACACATCCTTAGAGGACAGATCAGACTCATTTTCAAGATTTTCATGTACTATAAAGGAAACCTTTAATACTATTCTATTTCTATTCCTCTATCTAGGAAGTTGTGAAACACTTGAGTCAATGCATCCTGGCAAATTAACAAACACACTTGTGTTTCATGCCTGAAAACACTCATGCTAATCTATATTCATGGCAAGATGTTCCAACTCCATACACTTGGTTTTCACAGGTGGCCTAAATATTTTGATAACATTAATTGTTCCTATCATCAAGTCAAAACCTCTAATCTGCAAAAGTACATGCTTGACTTCTCATGAGTACCAACAGAACAGGAGCCTCTTGTTTTTCTTCTGAATATAAAAAAAAGCCCTTGAGAGAATAATTTCTGCTATTACAGATGACCCCAAGACTACAATATGCACTGTTATGTTGCTTTATCTGTCTTGTTCAAAAGAAAAAGTAAATAATTTACAGTAACTGATGCTACAAAGATGACTGCTAAGGAAAGATGGATTGTTTCAACCTTGCTTATTTTAGGACGATCTTTCTCAGTTATTTACCTGTGAAAGCTGAAGCACTTCAAAATGGACTTGGAAATCTTGTGTCCTACCCCTTTAAAAAATCACTTCCAACATAAATCCAGCACAGTATTTGTCTGAAATTAGGGTGTTTTTTTTATGAGTTTATTCTGACCACTTTAATGCAATTCAGTGATTTTTCCAACAAAACACTCAAAATTTAAAGCTGTTTTTTCATCAGATAAATCTGCATTGTAAAAAATTAAATAAAATTTGTAAAATGCTAAAGAAGGTCTCAGAAACTGAAAGTTGGTGTCCATGCATTCGCTATAATGCACTGATAGATCTTAAAGGGTGAAACAGGAAGAAAATTATACTACAGGTAGATGCTCTTCTAAAGGCAAATACAACTAACCTAGGTCTACTCTGTTTCAGTGTGTTCATTCAGCACTGTCAAGTGCTCCATACATGCAGTGCTTTTGCCAGATCAAATAAGATTCTCACGCCATTCTTAGATCAATCTGTACTTTGCAGAATAAGGCTCTAAATTGTATTTGACTCAACAGTTATCATCCAGTAGAAAAGGATTTGGCCACTGCAGAAAGCCAGCCATGATTAAATATGGGTTACGTGTCACTGATTAAGTGTAAACAAGCCTTTTACACACATTTATGCAATGCAAAGCTTCCGATATAGGTCCAAAATAAAAACTGATAAAACTTAGCAGCTGTAGAATTCATTTAATACACTACATCTCTAAGAATTGTGGCCAAATTTCCAGATACATTTTTAGAGTAGAATTTGGCTGGATAGTTAAGGAATAAAAAATGGTCATGCAGCATCTGTGAGGAAGCATTAGTGTCTCTGAAAATAATTATGGTTGTGCTTTAGTAAAGTACTTAGAATGAGATCCCAAAAGTGGATACTTAGATATCCTAAAATACATCATAAGAAGATTTTAGGTGTCCTAAGTCTAAAAGAAAGCTACAAACCCCAAGGACTACTTCATGTATCTAAATTCTGGCAGAAAGCTTAGTCAGGAGTCAATGTTCTTTTCTCCCTTATATTCTGAGACACTATGCTCTTAGGCTGAGCATCCACTACTTATTGGAAACCCACAATTCACAGACATGTTGTTTCATACACAGTCTTCTTTAAGAGACAGTCTAACAGGACAGCATCTGTTTTTAGCATTCACTTACAACTATTTGGTGGTCACCTAAACCTCATCAACAAGCGTGTTCTCTGAATCCTTGTTTACCAGGTGCGTACAATGCCCTGTTTTGCAACCACACACAATAGAAGTTCCAAAGTTCCAAGGGGACTTTTTGTCTAAGGTTGCTCAAATTCCTGTCTTCCAAGTGGAGACTGATCAAGTGTCTAAGGGTTAATTTAATATGGGAGGCAAAGAAAAGCTTTTCCTAGCCCTCATGCTGAAACTGTGCTAGAAAGAATATATTTCAGAAGGTTCTGAAATATATAAAAACTAACCACAAGATAGAAAGAAAGGCTAGGATGATCACTTCAGGTTTACAGAATTGCCCATCTTATTTTTAGATCTATGTAACACTGAGACATGATCATAATAGCTCTTTAAGACCAAACTTAACAAGAGCTCAGCATTAGACTAACAAGCTGCTTTTGAAATTCAGGGCATAAATCATGTCACAGTAAATATTTCAGGATGTTTCTGGACCTCACTGCAAATACAAAGTTGCATCTCACTGTGTAACCAGCATTTAACAGGTGTTAGCAAAATGCTGAACACTTCAGACAATAACCTGAAATAGTAATATTTAGCAGGGGAAAAAGAATAATCTTACCCAAAAAATTAACACTACACACAGTGATGAGTAAAATGCAAATCAGAAAAGCACCTAAGGCCACTTAAAGTGAAATGTTCACCAGCCACAATTCCCAACGAGATACATCCCAGGGCCATAATTAGTTGCACTCTGAGGGCAGCTTGAATCTTTCTCTGAAGTGCCCAGTACTGCTAATCAACTGGAGACAGGATGCCAGTCATGACCAACTTTTATTCTGCAACACAATTCTTAGGAACTGGATATGGAATTCTCCAGAGATTGTGTGAGAGGTACTCAGTAACATGTAGGAATAAATAGCAGATAATACAATTTAGTAAATATTATTTGCAATACATTTTACATGATGCAAACAAAACTAAATTCAAATACAGTCTAACAAGCAGAGAAAGCTCATTCGGCAAACAAGATCCTTCAAAAGACAGTATTTGCAGTGCTCAGAAAAACCCTACCAATTTGGAGCAGATAAGGAAGGACCATTATCAGAGAGATAATAACCATCTCATACTTATGCATGCAGCATAATGAATGGAATAGCACAATAGGCAGATATGTTAGATTAGCATAATTTCATTCCACTATTCAAATGTGTAAGTTGGAAATGGGTTTTGTTTCAATTACTGCTTTTCTCCATATGTTTTAAACATTTTATTCAAAATACAGGCTCTGTTTTATTTTGGTTTTAGCCCATTATCTGCAATTACCATCTATCTTGCCTCTGCTTTACCTGTGGATGCAGCCTTTCAATCCATCCCAACAGTCTTACTGGCAATGATAGTACATTGACTAGTAATATCTTTATAGTATTTCAGATAGATATTATAAAATGTTTCTCCATTTATGTAGTTGTGTATTTAACTTCCTTTGACTAAGCATTCCTTCTGTCAGAAACACAGTATTAGGAGCTTTAAGAACTTTCAGAACATTTTACCCCTGTTAGAAATGTCTCCTTTAAAAATTTACATCTACTATATTAAGTAATTACCTTGTAGTTTACCAGTACTGGTCAAAAAAGTAATTACTTCACACAAAAGTCTAACCTACTGTACATGAAAACCCACTATATTAAATTCATTCACCCACATTCAATCTAACAACTTGTTCCTAAAGGAATTATTCACTGTTAGTCAACTTGAAGGCTCCACAAAGGGATCTGAACAGGCTGGATCAAAGTGAAGAGGTAAACTGTATGAGATCAGCAAGGCTCAGTGCCAGGTCCTGCACCCGGGTCACAACAACTCACTGCAATGCTACAGCCTTGGGGAAGAGTGGCTGGAAAGCTGCTCGGTAGAAAAGGACATGGAGGTGCAGGCTGAACATATGCCATCAGTGTGCCCAGGTAGCCAAGAAGGCCAATGGAATCCTGGCCTGTATCAGAATTAGCATGGCTAGCAGAGCCAGGGAAGTGATCATCCCCCTGCACTGAGTACTGGTGAGTCCATACCTCAAAAGCTGTGTTCATTTCTGGGCCCCTCACTACAAGAGAGATACTGAGTTGCTGGAACGTGTTCAAAGAAGAGCTGAACCTGGTGAATGATCCAGAGCACAAATTTTATGCGGAATGGCTGAGAGAACTGAGGTTATTTAACCTGGAGAAAATGAAGCTCAGGGGAGACCTCATTGCTCTCTACCTGAAAGGAGGTTGTAGTAAGGGTGTTGGTCTCTCCTCCCAAGTAACAGAAAAGGAAATGGCCTCAAGTGCTGCAAAAGATTTAGAGTGGGCATTAAGAAAAATTTCTCCACTGAAAGGTTGTGAAACATTGGAACAGGCTGCCCAGGATATTGGTGGAGTCACCATTCCTGGAAGTATTTAAAAGATGTGCAGACATGCTTAGGGACATGGTTTTGTTGTAGAATTGGCAGTGCTAGGTTAACAGCTGTACTCCATGATCTTAAAGGTCTTTTCCAACCTAACCAATTCAATGATTTTATGATTCTAACTGAACATTAAAAAGGAGCAATTACAAAAATTTGAAAAAAAAAAAAAAAAAAAAAAAAAAAAAAAAAAAAAAAAAAAAAAAAAGACTGCCTTTGCTTTAAAGATAAAATGAAATTGCAGCTATAAGGAAGCAATGCTACAGATTAAAGATCTTTTATATCAGAACAAAAATTTGATAGTGATTGTATTTAACAGATAGTTGATCCACTGTGATGTGTATTTATTTAGATGGGTTACATTTTATTAGGGTACGAACAAAACCTGTTTATTATAGAGATGCAATAAGGAGGCCAGGGAATTAGGAGTTCAGGATTACGGTATGAAACTGTTATGGTTTAAACTCAGCCACACAGTCTTGCTTGCTCACTCCCTCACTTCTTTGCCACCCCCTACTCCTGGAGGGATGGAGAGGAGAATTGAAAGAATGTAACTCCCATGGGTTGAGATAAGATAGTAACTAAGGTATAACACAAACCCACTGCTGCTACCACCAATAATAATAATGATAAGGGAAATAAGAAGGGAAGAGAATACAATACCACCCGTCGATACCGAGCCCAACTGAGCAGTGAGCCAGCCCTTCCGGATAACTCTGTTACATCCTGGGCATGACATGCTGTGGTATGGAATACCTCTTTAGCTAATTTGGGTCAGGTGTCTTATCTCTGCTTCCTCCCAGCTTCCCCTCCTCCCTGGCAGAGCATGAGACTCAGAAAGTCCTTGGTCAGACTAAACATTTGAGCAGTAACTAAAAACATCGATGTTATCAGCGCTTCTCCCAGGCAGAAAGTCAAAAACACAGAGCTGAACCAGCTACTAAGAAGGAAAAAAAAAAAATAACTGCTACTGCTGAAACCAGGACAGCATCTCATAAGGCAGAGTGCTCTGGGAAACTAGCAAGACAATAAGAAGTAACAATAACCCTCATTTTGTGTTCTTCGGGCAGAAATCAGTGCAACTGTTGTGTATGTATCCTTCCAGAACAGACTGAAAGTTACCACAACATATGCATAATGAGAACAGGTAGAAAATATTAATAAGTTAGTGTACTATTTTCAGTAATTCTCCACTACCTTTCAGCTGAAATGTTGTCTGAATAAGATGTTCAATCCTGCTAATAAAATTATTTATTGAAATCACTTCCTATAACATAAAATAGCCAGCCAGGGAGTAATAAAACTATTAAACTAATAAAAGTATTAAACTAATAACTGAAAAGCAAATAAAACTACAATTATTCTGATCATACACTAGCATTTCTCCCCAGATTACAATGTTATACTTGCATCTAAAATAATAACCACAAAAGGGTTTCCTCATAGGTAGCGCAAGATAATCATGTCTGTGCTATTCCTCAATGCAGTTCAGAAAATAATGGTAATAAGAACTGAAAGTAATTTATTTACCATGCTAAATGAAATTTTCTGAGTTGAGTTTTCGATTTCACAACATGCAGCTGCATGGCTTTTTGTCAGGTGACTATTAGAGTATTGGGGTGTTTGGTCTGGCACAGCTTGCAGTCATTGCAACTTCTTTCTATAAAACAAAGTCATTCTTCATTGCGTGTATTTCTTCATTGTGTATATTTGCTTCTGCTCGATTTCACAACTTGATATGCTGTCAGACAGCATTTGTTCCATACCCTAAATCAATTTATTTTCTTTAGCAGCACACAGCTCTCCCGTAAAAGGTCTGATCCAGAAATACAACAATATTGAAATATGGAAAGCATACATCATTACTCAATGTGGCATTTATCTGTTAATGTATTTTGACTTGTTTAAAGAAGGGCTTTTTTATTTTTCTCAAAACCAAAGAAGCAGTTTTGCACAAAACAAATCAATTGAATCCCAAAATATCAAAGAACACCCTCTTTCTGTGTGTCTTTTTATGTATATAAATGTATTTGTTCAATATTCTGATTTATAGAAATTAAATCCATTAAATAATTCACAAAAAATATAGAACACAGTTAGGTACTACCAAATCAAAAGACTTAAAGGTAAAACGGAGCCACGGACTCAACTGTGTGTTTTTATACCATCTGCCATTATGTTAGATCAAGGTTGGATTTTGCACAACACTGAAACCCCATTACACTAAGGGGGAAGTATACTGAATCACAGTATTAATGAAGAATCCAGATAATAGAAGACAACTTCCCTATTGATCTCCCAAATATGCCTTGTGAATAAGACAGAACAAAGCACAGTACCCTTCTACAGTTATACTGTCATTTCACTAACATTTTTGTGCAGCTGGACATGACGTAAGAGATCTTAGCTAGGCCCCTGTACACAACACATACATGCTGTATCTATACGTGTATGCTGGTCACCCATTTATTCACTTCCCCAAGTAAAGGATAAGGGAAAAATACATTCCAGAAGATGTGGGAGAAAAGCTAAAATATTATATGAAAAACACATAAACACATTAAATACATACGTGCACACACAGGACAGTGCATGATTTAGTAATAGAAATTAAACATCTACCACAATATTTACACACACCCCCCCCCCAATAGAAAGACATGCAACAATTACAAAAACGTTGTGAACAACTCTGAAAAAATGCCACTCCTCCTGTAGCTTTGGCACTGTTACTCAAATGGTACAGCAGTGTTAGTGGTGATGCTACCAACACTGTGTATTCTGGATTTATTTCTAATTGAAGAAAGCCTGCAATATAAATTTGCAACAAAAACCTAAAGCCACAAGAAACCACTTTTCTTCCCCTTTTAATCAGTTTTTGGTTATATATAGTGAATTCCTGGCCTCTGCAACATTCACTAACAATTCCGAAATTAATTTACCAGTGTAGGATTTCAGGATTTCATTAATGTCCACAACCCTACCAATACTTTCGCTTTCTTGATAAACCTGAAAGCTACAGGAATCGTACTGTTCAAGAATCTAAACCTACAACCTCCTTCTAGAAACAAGGATTATTAATCTTAATATTCATACTGAAGTAAGTTGATTTCCACATGAATTTTAAAACACTGAGTTTCATGTGAAACAGATGTTGATAAAAAACCTGTTTTGATTAAGTAAGAGAGAAGTCTAGATCAATTGGATTTTTTTTTCCTTGGACCGATCACTCCAATTATTTAGAGTTGGGTTCAATAACCCACCTTTCTAGAAACTGAAGATTGAAAGCCTTTACCTACACTGACAAGGCATCCTATGGGAATGCCTCAGCAAGTACAAGAACTTCCAAGTCAATCTAAGAACTGGTGTTACTGAAGACTTTGGAAAAAAACTGACCTGTCCTTCAACTCTGCAACAACTCAAGTCACTACCCCAACAGTGTCACAGTCATTTAGCAAACTTTATAAATATAGTCCAGTACTAGAAGTCAGAATATAGCCAGATACAGTATGATTGCAGGCATTACACTTAAATGCAATAGAGAAACAACCCTCCATCTGATACCATATAATCATTCTGTTATCTGGTATACATGCAGACTTGTGAAAATATTTTTAAAATACCTCTGATAGAAAATGCTACACATTTTCACAGATGCGTTGACTTATACGGCTCTACACCAGTAATCAGTAAAAAAACAGTAGCACAAGATTAAAATGCTTATGAAGTTATTAAATATATACTAACATATTGGATGCTGGTGCTCAGGATGATTGAAAAAGTGTCTTCCTTTTACATGAAAAATGAAAATAGAACATTCACAGGTTGCATTAAAATGTACCTACCATTTTATAATAGCGTGCATATCTAATTATTTAATCCAAATTAATAGACTTAGATTATGACCTAGGGCATTTTATGAAGTTTCTGAAGATCAAAGAAGTACAACATATGCACAGAATCTAACTTGAAAGGCAGTTATACTTTTTTAGTGCCTTGAAGAAATAATATGACCGATCTCTAATCTTGGGTCTAATTTTTTCCTGTTCTGTCAGATAGAACATATACAGTCATATAATTCTCTGACATTAAATCCCTAAATTCAGTGTTAGATTACATTTCCTGAACTTTCCCTTTCAGAAATGTATAAAAGACATTTGGTTGGTGTTGGTCCCCTTCACATGATCTTTGGACATCTGGTAGCATGCTTGCCACAGCACACATTCTGGCTTAATTACCATCTTTTCATAGCATAACTTAAAGAGTAAGACATACATTCTTAAAACTAATGTTCACTGTAAATTCCTTGATCTTAGAAATCTTAAACCTATTTGTTAAATGCTTATAGATGCCTATGCTTATGCTGGTTTAATGTAAATTTACATGTTCATGTGACAATATTTTTCATGCTAGAAGGATAACATTTTTGCTGACTAGATCATGCTGAAACCAACAGACATAGGTTCTGACTTTTCAATTCATCTTGATACTTCCTATAGGAAATTTCCATTGACAGGTTTCTTGGTAGGATATCTAAATTAACTTATTTTATCGCTTTGCTTTCACAAATATCTTTTCAGGTTTGTAGTCACCAAAACTTTGTACAAGAGATTTTTTTTTTTTTATTCACTTTTACAACAATTTAACAGTATTAGTTTACTTTGTAAATTGGGACAGTTATTTATCTTTATGTTAGCTGACACAGAAGACTCGTATCAAAGTCTATATCTGCTGATTTACCTGTTGAGATATATGGTTCCCCTATTACGGTTTCCAATGTATTTTGCTATATTAAACTACAAACAATATTCAGTAGGAGCATTCACGAGTGTTTCAGCAGAACCTGTGAGAGTTCATCCAAGGCTGTGTACATTCTCTCCTTTATTTTGGAGTCTTGATAACAAAAATTACTCGTGCTTGTATACTGCAAGCTAAAGCTATACTCACAAGTGAACAGCAAGACAGACTTCCAAGGGGTTTCTTAATATTCAGGAAATTTGTATCTTTTGCTTCTAGTGATCTAGGAAATGTGCATCTTTTATACGAAAAACCAGTTGTTTCAGCAGACATCCAGGAAACCAAACCATTCAGAAATTTTAAGTCCACTGTCTCCTTCCCTAACTAATAAACCATAAACTGTCCTGAGACTGTCCAAGAGTTCTTACATGAAAGTCCTACAGTGAAGTAATGAAAAAAGAACGGGGACAGACTATGACTGCAGCTAAGCAGACAGAGAATTTAAGGTGGTGTGAACTTCGGTTCTTGACTTTGCTCTTAAGGTTATCGCTGACTTTATTGAGTGAGGATAAAATGTAGAATACATCTCTGTAGTCTCTGTCAATAGATACACAATCATAGTGATAATTCCAGAGTCAAAAAAGAATTTTGGGATTAAAAAATTATAAAATAAAAAATTACATGCTTGAATCCCTGCTTCTTGAAACTATTCTGGATTCTATAAAATGAGCAATGTCACCTACTGCTCAGTGACGTTCTCCGTTCAACAAGTGACTCAAACATCTGATTCTTGTTAACCACCTGTTTAAGTTTCATAACCACTTGAGGCCTGAACTGTCACACTAACCGTCATGTTTCTCAATATAAATCTGTGCCTAGGAACTTGGGAAATTTGGGAACATCTATCTTGCAGATGCCAAAGTTGAGGTCTGTTCTTGGCAAAAGACAATATATAAGTATATGGAACTGGGATGCAGAATACCCATGTAAGACATTTGACATGAATAGCAATCTTATTCAAACTCCATGCAAAAAGAGTACACCATCTTGTTTTAGAACCTTAGAAATCAGTTTCATTTAGCTACCATCTTAAATCTTTTATTGTTATGCATTTTTTCAGAACTTGACTTTAACTTGAAATACCTGTGAGTAATCTGGTCAAAATAATTGGATTTGAAATGGAGAAATTATTGATTTTTTTTTTTTTTTTTTTTTTTTTTTTTTTAAAAAATACTATGCATACAACTCTTGAAACAAAGGTGAATGTTAGGTAACCTGTATCACTAACTAAATTAACAACTTCTTTTGAAGAACAAAAATTCTGTAGGCACCCTACACTAAATCTGGCTGGGTTTTTTTTGTTTTGTTTTGTTTGGTTTTGGGTTTTTTTGTTGGTTTGGTTATTTTTTTCAGTTATCTTAAGACAGATGATGATCCTAGGTAAAAAAATGCATGTTAGTGTACTCACATACAACCATCTTTTCTGTGACTGGACTAATCACATAGTAGTATCTTCTGCTGTGCATATCACTACCATGAAAGTATCTAATCATTACCAGAAGCAGTTGCAGTGAAGTATAAAAATGTATCTTGCTGCAGAAATAATTGTTAGAGATTTTAAGGAGCCGGAGGAAATATAAATGCCTGCACAAGTTAGTGAAAACTCAGTAGTTCTGTAATACAAAGATTTTAAAAATGTTTCCTAAATAAGAAATATCCCTTTACTGAATGGTGCTTCCCTTCTGAGACACAATTTCTTTCAGCCTTAAAATGTTCTCTTCCTTATCTGCTTTTGACTAATTATCATTGAGAGCTTCGGTTTTGTAGTATATTTGCCCTGCTTGTTGTTAAATTGGTCAAGTAATGACACTGTAAGTCAGGTAGTTAAGAGATAATAGTTTTGCCTCTCCAAGAAAAGGGGTAAGATAAAGCTAAGTGTCCTTCACACTAATGTATATAATTACTTTTTCAGTAACTATTCTCTGTGGAATTTGACATTCTTTTAGCAAAGCCTGTGCTGCATGGAAGAGCTACTGATATATATACTATCTGCCAAGGTGTGCATATGCACAGTCTCTGTATGTGTTTACAACTACAAGGTTTTTCACTGTCTATGCACTTGCACTTATATTACACTAATCTGTACAAGTGTCCTGAATACTGAATATTAAATAAATGTGGTTTTTTTTGGATAAAGTACAGAAATTAAAGACTAAATATTAAGGTAAATCTCTGAAAAACTAAACATCTCAAAAATTGCTTGAACAGTAATTTTCATTTTTTCCTCATTTCCAAATTCATGTTAAAATCTCAAAAGCTGGACTACTGATATACACATCTGCAGAACATGTGTGACCTGCTGACTTCTGCTATAAATACCTAAATGCAAAGTGGAAAAAGCGTGCCTGAAAATAAATGAGGAAGTTCTCACATTTATAATGCTTTGATTATATACAGACCTCAGTAACAACAGAGTTTAAAAATACGTTAATATAATCATTTATTCAGTCTTTGTTCAGAGTACTTCCCAAAGTCTTCCTGATAGTCTGTTGCAAGATTTTTATCACAAATTTGGTGGAAAATTCAACCTAGAATGGGTTTAGGACTCACTACAAAAGCTTCTGCAAACAGTGTGTGACACCTCTCCCAGAATTCTTAATGCCTTCCTATTGCCTGGGAAGAATTCACCCCTCTAAGTTTTACTCACAAGCTAAGTTTCACTGTCCTAGTAGCTCAGTTTTCTATTTTAAAATAGAGGAAATGGCTGACTGCATTTTTTTTATTTTTTTTTTTTTTTTTGAGAACAATAGTTTTTTTAAAAATATTTTT
>NDXB01021348.1:0-62806 GCA_002631895.1 Agapornis roseicollis
TTGATCAGGCGGTCTGTAACAGATCCCCACAGTTATGTCGCCCATCGCTGTTCTCCCTTTAACTCTTACCCACAAACTCTCTGTTAACTGCTCATCTGTCCCCAGAGAGACTTCCATAGTCTCCAGCCTATCCCTAACATAAAGGGCAACTCCCCCTCCCTGCCTACCAGGCCTGTCTTTCCTAAAGAGCCTGTAACCTTCCATTCCAACACTCCAGTCATAGGAGCCATCCCACCATGTTTCTNTCTGTTAACTGCTCATCTGTCCCCAGAGAGACTTCCATAGTCTCCAGCCTATCCCTAACATAAAGGGAACTCCCCCTCCCTGCCTACCAGGCCTGTCTTTCCTAAAAAGCCTGTAACCTTCCATCCCAACACTCCAGTCATAGGAGCCATCCCACCATGTTTCTGTGATGCCTATTATATCATATCCCCACAGATGGGCACACATCTCTAATTCCTCTTGTTTGTTCCCCATGCTATGGGTGTTTGTATAGAGGCATCTGAGCTGAGCTCTAGATGAAGCCGGCTCATTGGCTGGAGCGGCTGGAATATATCTGCATTGCTCCAAGCATATATTATAAGTGCTGGCAACTGACTGGGTGTGTTGGAATGGAATGATGCTCCCCTCCCCCAACACATCCAGTTTAAAGCTTCCTTGACCAGTCTGGCAAGCCTCCTACCAAAGTAGGAGAGTAGGTGGCTGGAAGTTAAAATTCCCCAAAGCAGAATTATGCTCATTTTATCCTGATGGGAAAATATTTCTCAGAATGTTGGGACTCACGGACCTATTTCCTTTTTCTCTTGGAAGAAACACTGTTTTAAAGGTAGTTCAGTTTACGAGAGCATAACCTCCAACTTCAAACTCTGAGTAGAACAATATGTTCATGAGACTGTCCCATATTCTAGTACCAAGGCGCTTTAGATCTCAGTGCATATTACAGGATATTTTCACAAACATTTTAATCTGGCATAAGGAAAGCAGTGACCCTGTCTCTCTTACATTTGTCCCATCATAATTCTCCCCCCACTTGCTCTGTGCTATTGAGAAAGTTCAAAATGCAAAATGCATCATAAACAAAATTACAAAATCCCAAATGTGCTCTTCAATCACAAATATGGAACAGACAGCTGATCTGATCCTTGTTATCTTGAAGAAACATCTCACAAACAAGCAAACGCAGGAAGAAATGTTCCTTTGGGAGAGACGCTAACAAAACACAAAGGAAAGGGCTAGAGGAACAACAAATGCATTTAAGTGATCGAATTTCTCAAAATTTCAAGAAATTAAACCCAAATTACAAAAGGTTTCTTAAAACAGGCTAAACATTTAGCTTCATCCAGCCCCATTACAGGAAAAAAGAATTTACAAAGTGCAAGTAATCACATTAGAAACTGCTATTTTAAAGCTTTCAACCCAAATCAAGATGTGACATTTAGAACACTAATGCAGACTATCTTAGCAAAAGCCATGCTGGCAGGGTGTTCTGCTCATGGCATTTGCCTCTTTGGTTATCTGCAACAAAGATTTTCACAGTGCTGCAAAGCTTTTCACATGCCAACTTTCCAGCAGTCCCAAAACTCAGTAGCAAACTAGAAACAAGCTTAACCAGAAATATTACAGAGCTCATGGAGAGTACTCTGTCCAATCACAATTAAGACACACGTGAACAGTTTGTTAAGAGTAAAGTTGGCATGGGTTTATTCTGTTTTTACATCTCCTAGTGCTTCTTTTTTCAGCATCTTGACAGATGTCTCTCTCCTTTTTCTTTGTAAATGAACAGGTGATGAGCTGCAAGCTACTTGCAGAACTTAAGGTATACCTTAAATTCAGAATATTAGTACTAGAAACATCCCAAAACCAAATACACAGATATCGAACTGAAAGGTGGCAGAGGGCATAAAGCTGCAAGATGCTTCAGAAAGTAAGACAAATTCCTGGAACTCTGTTTCAAAGTCTTACCTTGTTGTGTAGGCTTCTCATGGTTAATAAATCTAAGGGTTTCAGGGAATGGCCTGTAGGTGAAATGAAATAGAGGCAAACATGGATGCGAGAATCATGGTAGTTATATAAAGAACGTTTAATTTTCAGTTCTTCCTGGAGATAGGCTTCAAATTGTGCATCTATATAATTCACTATTGGCTGATAGCTGTAAGAAACAAAATTTAACAACCAGTGATTAGCTAGTCCTGAACAGAGCCAAATTAAGAAAGGAATTCCTCTTGTACCGTTTTGTGGATTTTTGCTTTACCTGTCAAAAGGCTGCTCAGGTGTCTACAGCAGAAAGTTAAATGTACAGAGTAATCTTGATTTCTGAAATGCTACTCAAAAAAGAATGGTGCACCTAATATAGATAAAACATTTCCTCGTTCCTATTAGTGAACAAAAGCTACATATATTTAGTTATGATTATAACCAATTTTCCCAAGTGACGTTTTATAAATATTTGCAATCAAGCTGTGCAACTGCAGACTCTTAGATACAAGGAAGATACAAAAAACTCTTTGATACAGTACAAGAAAAGAAAGGATATGCGATTACCAGTACCAAGTAATAGGACCTCCTTTATCTCCTGAAGTATTGTACAAGAGAGAGCTCTTAAACAATAGACAACAATTAAAAAGGAGGAATGCAAGAAAACAGTGTAAATCTGATTTGCAATAAGCACAGTTTAAGCATACTTTATCCTACTTAAAAAGAGATTATAATCTGCTTTCTGAAAGAAAGTGTTGCTAAATGTAAAGGCAGTGTGCCCTTACATTTCTGCTTCTACACAAAGTTTAGAAACCAGATCAAATGCTATTAAAATTCCGAAGTAGTTGTTACACACAAAATTGAAAGGAGGACTAAAAGGCAGCTCCTATACCACACAACAAACCCTCTAATATCTATTCTAATACTTGCATCTCATTCATCCAAGACACAAGCAGTAACTATTTTCCAGTCATATCATAAGCCACTGCGCTCATGACAATGTTAATGTGACTCGCTAACCTTCATTTATAACTACTACCATTTAGGTACCCATATATCACAAGGAATTGCTAAAATGCTTTATAATTAAGATAAAAGAAACAAAGTCTGCTGAGAGACAATCCAGTATTTTAAAATCTTCAATTCATAAAAGCAGTCTCAAAAGGAGCTCTGAAAGACACTGGTGTGGCATCTCTACATCTTCTGATCAAGCTGCCCAACATGCAAAAACAAAGGCCTTTAGAAATCCATTTGATGTTTACTCCAGTTTATAGTCTTCAATATGTTCCAATCAAATGCTTAAACCCCTATATATCGAATTTATATAATCTACAGTAACCTGTATTCTTGTTAAAAACTCTCTCACTGACCTTCTCCCTGCTTTCCTCCACTCCAAAAAAAAGTCACTATTGCATGCACTATTGACATACATTTATAAAAGATCATATCATAAAGAAAGGGGCAGAGTTCATTTGCTCTCTCAAATAATTTCCTAGATGAGAAGAAAAACATGCTTACTTTGGTACACAAACAGTTAACCAAATCTTTGGAGTATATGCAAGACAAGTATTTACTACAAAGTCCAAAGAAAAATCAATTGCAATTGAAGACCAAAACTTCAGCATATCACAGCAATAAGAGGGCACTTACCTATCCTCTTTGTTTATTTGGTCACCAAATCCCACTGTATTTACAATGGTCAGCTTCAAAAGAATATTGCTTTCCTGCAGTTCATAAATCTGGGCTCTAAGTTCCACTTTTGGCAGAAAATGACTTGACACAGGGTCATCAAAACTGATGTTAAATAAGCTGTTTATCAGGGTTGATTTCCCACTTCCAGTTTCCCCTAAAGTTAAATAAAAGGCTTAGGGTAGACATTTTGCACAACAAATAAATACCTTCTAAGCATAGAAAGCGTTATCACAGGAACTCAACAAAATTGCACAAATAATTGCCAACTTTCTGAGCAAAATGATTGCCTGCATTCCTTCTTTATAATGAGCACTAGGTATCTTCTACTTAATTTTTTCATTCTACAGATAAAAGAAGTACCCGTTAATAAGCAATAAAGGGAACAGTCTTTTGACACTTATGTTTCTTTAAAAGCGTGAACTACTTTCCTACAGATTTTAAAAGCTAAGTAACTAGCTGTGAAACCACAAGGTTCAACACAGGGGGTTTATGAATAAGGATAAGAATACTAGAGCAAACATTTGATAAGTACAGAAATACTTTAGTCAGATCACCTTGGAATTTCAGGAGGTTTTGAACTGAAGCTCTTTGCTACAGTAAAAGTAGTGTAATTTACTTAAAAGAATCCAAGAAGCTGCCCATAAATCAATAAATACATTTTGCATCATATTTGGTCTTCATATTGTTTGTGAAAATGTTAAATAGAAAAAGGATGGATATAAATAAGCAAAGTTGGGGAAAACCATGGAATTATAGTTCATGCTTAACATCAAAGAGTTTAGCATTGCAACTGGATTTAAATTTCAGTCACTTCCTAAGGATGGGTATGCTACTAAAGCCTTAAAACAACCAGATAGTACTTACCAACACAAAGGATGTTGAAGCAGAAGCCCTGCCTGATGGATTTTTTAACCAGTTGATCTGGTAAAGTACTAAAACCAACATGACCAGACAAGGATAAAGCTCGATAGTCATCATCCTGCTACAGAAAAATCATATAGAAATGTTAGTGAAATTAACTGCAAAGCAATTAGCAATGGCCTATGTTTTCCTTCTGGAATTTTCCAAGGGTATCACAAGTCTTTCCCTCAATGCCAGCACCTAATGTAGCTTCACTCTGCTACATACAGACTGATAAATATGCAGAGAAATTAAGTACACAAACTGACCACATGAAGCTTGCATCTTACTGCTTCTCAAAGAAATAACATATCATCCAGCTGAAAAACAAGTTACTATCAAGTTACAAGTTACTATCACTAGTTTAGAAATACGGTGATAACTCAAAAATTAAGAAATGCAAATATCATGCTGAAAGCAATTAAGTCACCATACTAGCCAGTCTGTTCAAATTAGCATCCGTTGGATAGAGAAGCTAAATTATACTTGAAGGCAGCATCTCATCCAACTTTATTCATTGAATAATTCAAAGCTTGTCATCTGAATGCTACAAGAACTGTAATATTCCTGGAACTATTTCCAGTTTCTCACTGCTTTCTCAGAATTCATACTCTTTTCAAAGAAGCACACAATACAGATAGCTTGAGGTGGTCCAAACCACATCATTGCTTCCCTCACACTCTTTTTAAAGGGTTGGTAGCATAGGTTTCATGGAACTGCATCGGGATTTCTGCAAATTAATTTAATCAAGTATACTGCTTTATATCAAGTTGTTTTGCCCATTGAAAAGAATACGCAAAGAAAAATCCCTGACTGAGACAAAAGTAACATTTAAAAACTGGGGCATTAATTTCAGAAACAAATTAAAAAATATATAGTTATCTTTTAAATGTGCAACCTATTTCAGACTAAAACTGCTCAAAATTGGGCCTCTCCATAGCAAAAGCTGGGTCTCAGACTATATGCATCTCTCTGCCCAAGCCTCCTCCAGCACAAGACTTGCAGTCCATTCAAAGAACTAGCTTGCTACTTGGCTTGGAGAGACTGAGATTTGCGCTGCAAAGCTTGAAGGAAAAAAAGTAATTGATGTTTGTGTGCTTAGGCAGGAGGTGAGGATCGTGCCAGGCCCAGGCAGCTACACAGAGGCCCTCCAAAGGATGCATGAGCAGCAACCATGAGGGCAGATAACAACATGTTAACATGTCCATGGGCGCTCCAAATGTGACTCTTGGAGCCCTGAGTTTTCCACTATCACAAACAGATGTGGACATTAGTTAAACTGGAAAATCTACTTTAATCTTCCAATAACAAACTGCATTACTCTCTTACAATCCATTACTTTCTTAATAACCAACGTTAGTTACATTTAACCCAGCAAATATCACTGTTGCTCTTGCCTCACAGCACAGGAGGTATGATATCTGCACTCACTTATAGAAGATCAGCACCTGTGGGGTGCTGTGGGGGCCCAGCTGTGCCTGCTGCAGCTTTAGCACTGAATTGCCTAAAGAGCAGTGAGTCAGTCATCCTCACCCCTGGTTGCATCAGCGCTTTCTTGTTGCTCCTTGTCCAAATGGGAAAGTCTTGGATGAGACAGTGACAGTTGCTATTAGGAGCTCGCTTTGACTGCAACTCCCTCCTTTTCAGTTAACCAATGACAAGCACTGTATACAGTTGTATGGTGGCAGCAGCTGCCAAAACTTTCCCAGAAGTCAAGTTTTCAAAAATCAGAAGTACTAAACACCTGCACCTCAGATTTTGCGCAGCCCAATAGCGAGCAGATTCGCACAAGCAGCTTGGGTTGCACTCCGGGGGTGATTTTACATTTCTCTTGAAAAAACAACTGAAAACAAAAGCTTTTCCAGAATACAGTGGGAACCACTTTCATAAGTACACGGCATGTGTTAAACTAGGAAATATTATGTGATGTCAGGATAAATATATTTTACATCATTACATTTAGGTAATTTACATTTATAAACCTAACACAAAATCACCCTCCTCCACTACAGAATTATGTTATACATCCTGTTTTTACAGTATTCTCTGTAAAGTTTTCCATGTGCATGCTTCCATCTCTTCCCTTATCAAATCTATCTGCTCAGTGGACCCTCAGCCCCACTGTCACTCACTTTTGCTGATTTACTGCATCTCGCCACACTCTTTATACAAACATTAGCCAGCGAAAACATTCTGTATGGTTTCTCGTACTCTAGCCTTAAGCTGATTTTTATTTCCTTTCTGCATTTTTTCAGCTTCCCATGAGAACCAGCCTGTGAAGTCCTGGCTCTCATCCTCACTATATATATATATGTATATATATATATGTAGTATGTGCAAAGACAGAGAGTTTATATGAAGTTATGCACTGCACTACATTATACTGCAACTGCAAAGGATTCATTATAGGCCTTAAAGAGACTCTGTGTGAACTGGAGCTCCCTGCGTGGCAGCCCTGACAGAAGGCAAGCACTGCTCATCAGCCAAGTGGCAAGCAAGCAGGGGAATATGAATGAAGCCCTTTCACTCTCAGCCTAAGGCTGACCAGACAGACAGACCAGTGTGGTCGGGCCCTGTGATGGCTCTAATAATTGCCTTACAAGCAACTGCTTCGGAAGCCCCTCTTCCATTCCACACCATTCCGTGCCATTCCATGCCACTTCATCAAGAACCAGGGAAAGACACTGCCCAGAATGAAAATCCCCCGAGAAAACGTCAAAAGAGTTAACAGTTGTTTCCCATTTTTCCAGTTCATGGAGCAGCTTCACACACAGCTCCACCAGCACAACTGGGGTGGAACAGCGCAGTGGCACGGATGAACCAAGAACCACCAGACAAGTACTTCATCTACCTTCCCACTATCAGAAAAGGCAAAAGCAAGTAACTACATACACAGCCAAGGTGCAGATTTTTTCCCAAATTCTACACACTCCATGCTGTTTCCAGAACCCTTCTGCACTTGGCATTGCTTAGATGTGACACATGGGCAGAAAACTCAAGTCATAAATGAATCGATTTTTTTCACGTTTAGAAAGAGAACTAATGCTCCAGCACTAATGCATAGACAGAATAAATGTCTTCAAAGCACTGAACTGAGAGTTATGCCGTTATGCATAAGGAAAGCATTCCTTCAGTAGCCAAGGTTCAACTTAAGACTTGAAATAGCCAATACGGTACGGGAGCCCTAAGAAGGGCGACAGGTTAACACAGTTACTTTAGCAGCACGAGTGTTAAAAGCTGGCATCCCCAGGAGCCCAGCGCCAGGCGGAGGCTGGACTGCGCCCGCTGACCCCCGCCGCGGCTGGTCCAGCGAGCAGGTAGGTGCAAGCGCACCTCCACTCCTCTGTGCGGTGTAACCGCCGCTCCCCTTCCCCGTGCGCTGCGGACCTGTCCCCTGCGCCCCTCCGGGTGACACCCCCTACCAGGCACCGCCGGCGCAGCGGCTGCGGTTATAACGGCCGCCGCAGCATCGCTCCCTCCGCTCCTGGCTCCGGCACCGCGGACGGCACCTACCAGCAGCGGGCAGGTAGGGAGCCCGGCCATGGCCCCACGAGGCGAGGCACAGAGGAACAGAGGGAGGGACACGCACGGGCCGCTCGACCACCGGGGGCCGAGGCCGCCGGCCCGGTGTGGGCCGGGCCACCGGGCAGAGGCAGGGCCGCAGCGGCCCCACGAGGCGAGGCGAGGCGAGGCGCGGGGCGGGCGGTAGCTGTGCTGCTGCCGCTGGGGCGGGCCCCTCCTCCCTGCCGGAGGGTGGCGCGGCGCCACCGCGGCCGTGATTGCTGGGGCATGCCCCTGCTGCCGCTGCCGCCGCCGCCAGGAGGAGGGGCCTGGGCGGCAGCGGCTCAGCCGCGCCCGCGGCAGCCGGAGAAGCGGCGAGGAGACGCGATGGGGCAGCGGCGGTGATGGCGGAGCTGCGGCAGGAGTCGGTGGTGCAGTTCCTGGCGGAGCGGGGCGGGCGGGCGCGCAACGCGGAGCTGCTGGAGCATTTCCGGGACTGGCTCAGCCCTACCGAGCCCGGCCGCCGCGCCGCCGCCCGCCACCGATTCAAGGAGCTGGTCAACGCCGTGGCCACCGTGCGACAGGAGCCCGGCACTGGCGTCAAGTACGTGCACCTCCGCCGACGGTACTGCGCCCCGGAGCCCCCCGCCGCCGCCCTGAGCCCCGGAGAGAAGGAGGCGGCGGCGGTAGGGGACAGAGCGGAGCGGCCGATCCTGCCGCCCTCCCCTCAGGCGGGCGTTGAGGAGGCGCCGCCGCCGCCAGGCAAGGATGCTGGCAGCCGCTCTCAGCCCGCGGGGCGGCGAGGCGAAGCGCCCCGACAGAGCCCGGCGGCAGCTGGAGGCCAGCGGAAGGGTTCGCGGCGGGGGCCGCCACCGGGGCGCGGCGGAGGAGGAGGCGGCGGCGGCGGCGGCGGCGAGGAGACCGCGGTAGCGGCGGGCCCGGGGCGGCCTCCGCCGGCGGAGGAACCTGGGGCGACGGAGGGCCCCCTCGGGACAGCGGCGCAGAGCGGTGGCCGCCGGAGCCTGCGGGAGGCGGCGCGGGGCGGCTCTCCCCAGCTGAAGCGCGGAGCCCTCCCCGGGGGGAGCCGCAGCCGCGGCGGCGACTCGGACAGCGCCTCGGTGGCCTCGTCGTCCGCCGAGGAGGAGGGGAGCACCACCGGCGCCGTGGCCTTGGACCCCCTGGAGCACGCCTGGATGCTCTCTGCCTCGGACGGGCGGTGGGAGAGCCTGGAGGGGCTGCTAAGCTGCGAGCCGGCACTGCTCTGCAAGCGGGACTTCATCACCGGCTTCACGGTGCTGCACTGGGCCGCCAAGCACGGGCGGCAGGAGCTGCTGGCCACGCTGGTCAACTTCGCCCAGCGGCACCAGCTGCCTGTGGACATCAACGCCCGCACCAGCGGCGGGCACACCGCGCTGCACATAGCCGCCATGCACGGGCATGCCGAAGTGGTGAAGCTGCTGGTAGGAGCCTACGACGCCGATGTGGACATCCGCGACTACAGCGGGCGCAAGGCTGCCCAGTACCTGCACCAGGGCACCTCGGGGGATATGCGGAGCCTCGTGGGTGCCCTGGAGGAGGAGGAGGAGGAGGAAGGGGCCACTGGCAATGGGAGCGGGCGCTGGCGGCTCTCTAAGGTGTTGCCTTCCAATCTCATGAGCTACCGCCTGTCCCACCACCACCACCATCACAGCGCTGGGGAGGAAGCTGAGGGCACCGAAGGAGCAGCGGTGCCAGGCAAGGGCAAGGAGATGACCAGGAAAGCCTCCGGCAGCGGGCGGATGAAGCCTCGGCTTAACAAGATCCGCTTCAGGACTCAGATCATCCACAACACTCCCTCCTTTCGTGGTGACACTGAGGAGGAAGAGCACGAGGAGAAATCCCTGAAAGCATCCTTCAAGCTCAGGCCAAAATCCAATGTCTTTGGATAAGGCCAAGGAGCAGGAGGTCTGGGAGGTGGGCACACGGACCAAAAGGTGTAGCACAGAAAGGTGAGGCAGGTACTAGTAGGTGCTAATCTACACTCACAGACTTGGCAGATGGGGTTTGAGTATCTTGCTTTAATTCCCAGTTTGGTGGGGTCACTGATCCCAGTGTGTCAGCAGGGGCTCTGGTGGCTTACAGCTTCCGAGAGCAGCTGCTTCGGCTGGGTTGTTGGTGCTGAAATTAGAGGTTGGCTGTGGGTGCACTGGGAAACACTGGGGTGTTTAAAAGCTGTGCTCCTTCTCTAAAAGCAGCCTTCAGGGCTGGAAACCAGTGTTAGTGAATCTGCTAGGATTAGCGAGTTGAGTGACGGAGAGAAAAGTACAAATGCTCTACTCTTATATTATCAACTGGTACTATAAAATACTTACAAACATCTTGCTATGTCAGAAGAACACCTCAGTTATATGCAAATATATTTCAAGTTTCTCTTTGACAGCAATACCACCTTGCACATTGTGGAGTTAGGTACCCTAAATGAGATGGTAGGTAATGGTTTCTTGTCAGAATCCAAGCTTCCATCCATCAAAGACTTAAGCTTGTGTTGACTTTATGCATTGAAAATTGCCTCAGTTGACATCGTAAATATATTTTTCTAAAAAATAATCCATTGCACTGCAAACAATGAATAAAGTTAACCACATGCAGAGGTCTCTGCTGTCTGAGGTACTACTGAGCTTGCTTACCTTACCGCTGTTAGAATGCTAATACAAGATAATGGAAGCAAAGAGTCTTTTTATATATTTGGTATCTTATGTTTTGTCTTAGGCAAAGCAGTTTTATTTTCATCACTGTGAATTCTCAAGTGCCAGACCTAGTGCAGTTCCAGTTATTAAGTCTGGTCAGTTCTTGTTAATGTTGTTTGTGTAGCTCACTGCATTTAAAATCAGAAAATTTGCTGAAATTGTGTTGTGTGTGCTACCTGTGAAAGTTGTTCTCCTTTAGAAAAGAGCACAGGCACCATTGCATGAAATCTTCATGAAACACTAATACGGTCCTGTAATGTAATAGCTACAGGTCTGGGTTCACTAGTGACTTCTGTGCCGATCCCTTCGACTGACTCCGTGCAGAAATGGAGAAAAAAAAGAGAGAAAGAAGAAAAAGGAGAAAAAGAGGTGTGTGAATTCACACATAGGGTAAATGATTAGAACTCCGAAACTATCCCTGTTCATCATCCCGAGTGAAAGCAGTCTAATGACATGTTCTAGGCAAAGCGATGGCAATGGTATTTGGGTTCTTTTAAACCTGTATTTCCTGAGAAGTGATAACCAAGTCTTTGAACTCTTGTTTAACAACCTGGTGAGTCTTAATCTGATTGACAAGCCTATCCGTCTGCTTTCAGAAACCTTGAATCTTGTTTCTCTGCTCTAAAGGTAGCAATACCAGTGAAACTGAGGAGGCAGATTTGTATCCAGATTCAGCTTTCCTTAAGAATGAGGTATTGAGCTGACCCTGGATCCTGAATGCTGCTCACAGTAGCAGCTCATCGGTGCTTAGCTATTAAGGTACCACCAGTTTCAATGCAACATTTGTCAAAGCATGTTTCAAGTTGGCTTCCTCAGAATGCCTGTGCATGTCTGACTAGTAACTAACCAAAAGTAGATAGGCTTTGACATGTTAAAATCCAGATCTGAGACTCTGATTAAATGCATGTCACAAGCTCTAGAACACTTCACAGGGAAACTGCTGCTGAGTATTGCGCACTTTGAAGATAACAGCTGTCTAGCTGTTGCTGGTGGCTTTCATTTCTTGTAGTGGCAGGGGAAGGAAGTGATAGTGATTCATTGGTTTCAGACTTCCCATGCAGATAAATTACCAATTCCTGCTCTTTATGTCAAAACCTAATGAATGGCAGTATTTGCATAGGCTTGCAAGCGACACTTTGCTATTTCTGGGAAAAGTTATGTGAGGAAAAAAGAAATGAATCTCTGCATAAGTGCTAGTCATTAACTTTTGTGCAGAAAGAGTAGGAATTATGCAGAGGTTCAGCTTTAGCTTACAGTTTATAAACTATATTATTATAGATTTCATGTGCCTTCATTTTGGGTTGGTTGCCACAAATACAATGGGTAAAATCAGTTTTGCTAAGCACTTTGTCTTTACATCTGTAGGACAGGACCAGAAATGTTCCCTCAGCCCTTCCCAATGAAGCTGTAAACTTACACAGTATGGGGTGTCTAAAAGGGGGTTAATAATTATACAGATTGCACCATAGAGCTAATTCTTTTGTAACAAATAAGAGAATTAAATGCCTAAGTCTTAAACTTCCTTCACTCTGGAAGATAAATAGAACTGCTATTTATTAGACTTCTGTAGAAAGGAGGTTTCCTGACTGGACACTTGCAACATGAGTTTTCTTCAGCATGGGCACTTCTGAATTGAGCACATATTCCATACAACTACCACTGTCCAAATCTTACTAAGCTAACTTTCTGCTTTGAGAGTTTATAGTTCTTTCATATGAGCTGTTGAGCAGAGTGTTAATCTCATCACATGCAAATAGCAAAGAATTGCACAGAAATATTGAGTCTTGGATACCTGTTGGGGTCTGAGGAAATAATTTGAGGGTTTCAATGCTTTGGGATTTGGAATATAGCACACTTTGGATTTTAAAAGGCTAACTGGAACATAGTTTTATCTTGCATAACACAGTGGTACTTCAGTGGTTACTAAGGGAACTTGGAAAATGGTAAGAAGATGCCTCATTTATAACTCAGTATTCGAAGTATCAAAGTGAAACTGTTGGTCTGCTGATACTCTTGAGTTGTCAGTTCACGAAATTTCACCATAACGGTCCAGAGGTCTTTGCACGGGGGGAGTAGGGGGGTGGAGGGTGGGTGAAGAGAGCAAACATCTCTTTTGGTGTTTGTGATATATTGACAAATGGCTAGATATCCGCTAGTGTCTGTCTGTGCTACAGGACTGAAGCACTTTGGTTTCACATTATGACTTGTTACATTCCACATGGTTACTTTTTATAACATGAGCTAAAACATAAGGTTTTTTGGACATAGGAAAGGCTTGATGCCCTGTGTTTCAGAATATTTACAGTCCAAAGGTACGTTTGAGTCAAATATTTTGGATACATTGCCTAGAAAGATGTGAATTTGAAATAAAGTTGTATGGTACAGAAAACTGGAGCATTTAGTGTTGTCTTTTTAGTGGAATGCCTGAAGTTACTGAATGTGTTCATTCACTGTTTATGATGGTGTGTAAGGCAGCAAGACTGTAATGTAAACATTTAATATCTTTTATTGTATCTTGAGTTTAAAATATTTTAGAGGCCTACAAGCCTGCCAGTTTTTATTAATACAACTTTTTATGGGTTTCTTCCTGAATGGGTATGAGTTAACAAGCTGTAAGCTTTAGTTTTACTGAAATAAAAAGAGCCTGTTAATTGTTTATTCTTGAATTGACTTCTGTATGCTACATGCTTAGGTGCTACTTGCATATTAGCTGTTAGAATTATGTACCATTTTGTGGCTGGAGTTTTTTTATCATGAAGATGTCTGATATCATCTAACACTCAGAAAGTCAGACACAGAAAAAGTACAGTTAAGTTGTTTGCAAGACAGTAACATTTTTCTTTGGCAGTTACTCTCTCATGTCAAAGTAAATGAAGACAGAAACTTTTCTCTTCTAGAGAAGTATGTCTAAATAAGGGCCTGGGAGAGTGGCACTGCTTAACTTAAAATAGTGTCCTGACCTTATGCCTATGCAGCTAAGTATCTCTCCCTCTGGGAAGACTAATACTAGTTTTGATCACTGTGTAAAGGTCAATACCTAATTAAAAAAGGTTTAGGATTAAGGCTTTTTGTAATGTGTCTTAACTACAGCTGGCAGCTTCTCTAAAGGGAAGTTTCATTTCATTACCAAGCTAGACTGTGGGATTTTGGTATATCTAAAAATTCTCTGAAGCTGTTGACTTACCAAAATATGTGTTAAAGCTAGCAAACCTCATGGTGCCAGTAACTCCTCTGAGAGACCTCCAGATCTGTGCTTAGACTGAAAAAAAAGGCTTAGCTGTTATCGTGCTGGTGGTTCAGGATGCACACAGCTCCAAACTAAGCAACCCCAAATCAGCAGTTTGGGGACACGACTGAAAGGAGAAGGGGGAAGGAAGCATTCGTGGAAGCTTAGGGGAGAGTGGGAACTTGTGGGAAGCAGCTGAGGTTGTGGGTGAGGTGGAGGACTCAGTAGGAGAGCAGCATATGTGAGCCTTGCTGATCATGCAATCACTTGACTAGTTGTTGAGAAAATTGTATCTGAAATATATTCCTTCTCCTACAGACTAACAGTTGAGTGAGATGTCTTGCAGAGAGCTCTAATATAAATTAATGTCTGATGCTAAGTACTGTAGTTGTTCTCTTACCAGCATTCCTTAGTGTACCTAGTACTGTTTGCAAAAGCACAAACAACCCTACAGCTGTGGTAGCAGTGTCCTGATACGTCAGGATGGCCCCACTTAACTTTAGGCTTCTCACTTGGAGAGAAGCCCTTTTTCATTGCATTACTAAATTATTTTTTCCATTGACTAGAAAGGAGGGGTAAGGGCATACAGCCCTGACTTCATGTGCTTTGGGTCATATGGAACACACATGAACCTGAAGGCAATAGATTAAACTTCAGAGAGTTCATCCAGAAAGAAGCAGTTTAATCATGCGTTCTGGTTCCTTGTTGGCATTGAATTTAAAAGAAACAAAAGAGGTACATCTTCTCATTTTTTTTCCATGTCCTCAACTCTGTGTGGGGAGAAGGAATAAGTCTGGAATTGTTATTAGGATTTGGGAGAGCTCTTCAGTTTGTGTTAAGCTGTGAACAGTTTGATAGAAAAAAGTGGAACATAGGATTTTAAATTACCAGTTTTGTTATAATGAAACATCATTTTTGCAGCTGTTCCAGAATTTATCTTGTATCATATTTTGGTTTAATTAATACTGATGTGTCCTAATATACATGTGTTACTGGAAAAGCTGAGCCAAGCGAGTATGTTTTGTCCATTTAACAGAACTGTTACAGGTGAGGTATTTCATCTTCTGTCATAAAACCTGAAGAAAACTTACTCTGGGATTTTTACAAGGAGTTAAGATGCTAGTGTCATGTGGAAGAATTACTTTAAAGGCGGGTAGTACTCGGGTCAAGTGCAAAAGCATTGTGATCTTTCAGCTAGATTAGCCATGCCAAATGAACCACTGTGGTTTAGGTGCACTTACCCTTCTGTATAGACAACCATAAACTGTCTCCTCCCCTAGGTTTCTGGGAAGCATGAGAAGAATTTAGCAAGTCATACTAATCTGTTTGAATGTGTCTTTATTTGATTAAAAGGCATTTTGAAAACCTGTGGTAAGACTGTCAGGAGGTGCCAATGGAGGTCAAAAGATACCTGTGTCCATGCATGCCTCTGCACTGATTCAGGTAAATCACTGAAGCTTACTGCTGTCAATCTAAAGCAGACAGCCTACAGAATGTGTCCTTGCATCTGTCCTTGTACATGCAGGGAGATTTTGGAAACTTAAATGCTTTTAACCACCAGAATAATTCAGTTGCTTGGGCTGTACCCAGAACTAGCCCTAGCTTTAACTGAAACACCGCACAATTCATCAGTATTTTAACCCTGAAGGAAGAGACCTTTCACTTCCTCTAACTGGCTGTTGAGCTCTACCAGTTATTTCACTTTGCAGTTCCTTAGAGTGCCTGAGAAACTGGTAGTAGAGTGGGTATAAATAAGAGATACTTCTTTTGAAGCTGGTTGGGATGATGTTCTCTGGGTGGGGTGGTTGGTTTTTCTGGTGGTGTGGGTTTTTTGTTATGGGATGTTAAGATAAAGGATGTCTACAGTATTTGTTGGGGCACAGAAATCCCTTGTTACAGTTCATGCTAAATAGGTGCTGTCCCTTTTACTGCTCTGAATACAGAAAGGCAAAATTAACTCTGCAGACTATAGAGATGTCCTCTGTCACTGGAGGTAAGCTTGCAGGACATAAAGCCTCAAAGTACCGGAGAACGTGTTTGTAACACCTGAATATATAAGGACATTTATTTGTTATTTCTTTTTGGTGTTCTTGTCACCTAGTATCTCACTATATGTGTATCTTCGGGAAGTAACTCTGTGACAATTTGGGAGTGTCTAATTAAAGAGTGCAGCTGCGTCCTGCTGGTTCAACTGCCTCCTGCAGTGGGGCCCTTAGCTACCGACAATGCACTTGTCCTCTGCCTCTTGAAACTTCCCTTTCTGTTGCAAATGGTTGCGTGGAATGGAGTGCAGGTGTGGTACCTCCCATCCCATGTAGCCTGCAGCTGCACACTATGGGCTGAAGCACTGGTAAATCTGAAGCCTTTTGAAGTTGATGGCACTTTCAAACTTCCCTTGATGGGGACAGAAGGAGAGATGCTACATCAGTTTCATCCACTTGTAACATTCATACAGGTATTACACTTTCCTGTGTGAATAAATGGCATGAAATGGAATATGGGTGAAACTGGAGTGTTGATCAGGCTTTCACACTTAAGTAGTGCCAAGTAGCTCATAAACAAGATGTGGCTAATTAGAGTATGTTGATAATCTTTAGCCCCTGGGAGACATCAGTTGGATCAACACTGAACAGCTGCTACAGGGAACTACTGCAGAGGGGTTGCAGCAAAATTATCATATCTGTTCTTAGGATATATTATTTGTTAAGGATGATTTTTCATTGTGTAGGAGTTGCAAAATGAGTTAACTGCATTGTGGGTAATCACTTGCAGTACAGTATCCCAAAAAGTTTATTTTTAAGGGCTGTATATAGTAGGTCACTGACAGCTGTCAAGGTGACAGGAATTATTAGGCTTTTGGGTTTTAACCTGAAATTATCTCCTCTTCTAAAGTTTGCTTCTAGCTCCTGCAGCAATCTCAGTTTCCTTTTAGCAAAATTTTGGTTTCTGGGACAGCTAAAGCCATCCTCTGATGCTTTTGTGCACAAAGATCCAGAGTCTTCCATATTTTGGGGAAAAAAAAAACCAAACAAACAACAAAAAAAAAAACACCAAACCATTCCTGAAATTAATTATAAAAATGAAAACCAGCAAAACGCAGGTAAGTTGCGTTTGATCTGGAAGATGTGCACCTTCAGTAACAGCATCACTCTGCAGTGGCCCCATCCGTTAAGTGTTGGGCAGTTCTTGAACTTGGGCACGCAAGAGAAATGTGGTAGCAGCCTTTCTCCAGTGCTTACATTTGTGGGACTTACACATGATAGAACCCAACCCTTTTTCCTGATTTGGAGTAAATTCTTTTGAAGTAGTGTTTGCAAACAGGCAGGTACAGAGAAAGAGTTGGATGCACTGAGGGACTGTGCTCATTTTCTCTCTAAAACACTGGTGGTACTGAGTAGCACTCATTATTTTTTACACTGTAGCAAAGTTCAAGATTTAACTTTTCAGAATAGGCGAAAGCTCAGAGAAT
This sequence comes from Agapornis roseicollis, assembly GCA_002631895.1. NCBI lineage: Eukaryota > Metazoa > Chordata > Aves > Psittaciformes > Psittacidae > Agapornis > Agapornis roseicollis. The sequence continues at coordinate 17,489 of NDXB01021348.1, forward strand.
TCTAAATTAAAATGGATTTTCTTCTAGACTGGAGCACCCTGGCTGAAAGCAAAGCAACCAGTTTTCCACTAACAAAGACACGCTATGCAAATATCTTGAAGCTTGTGCTTGGCAAAGTGCAGGAGTGTGGTGCTGTGCATCTTTATTCATCCCTTCTCCACCTACCCTCTTGTTTCCTGGCTACTTCCCTGCCCCCTTTTTTCTTCTGTTTTTTAGCAGCTTGAATTGCATAAACATTGGTTAATAGATCTGTAAAACTCAGAAAAGGGGGATGCTTCAAATAAAGAAATCTCTTTGTTAAGAATTAAATGGGAAAACTAAACATAAGCTTTCCTCTTCTGCTTTAAACTTCAAGAGTGGGAAGAACAAAAGTTGTGTTGATGATAAAGGTCTCCAAATATAGCATTCTAATTATAACATGGACAAGAAACCTTAAAGTTGGTGGGAAAATGTAGAAAAAGACAGTAGTTTCTCCTTCACAATTTCAGTATTGTGTACCTTAAAGACAGCCTTGTGAATAATAGACCACTTTGTATAAGAAACATGAAGCATAGTTCACAGAATTTCCATTGATTATTCCATTAGCCATATCAAAATTAGTACCTTTCACCGTGGATCCTAAATGGGAGTTCTGGCTAACCTGAGTGCCACCTCATTGTCCTTTGCCAATGAGTCCCTTTTGATGCCAATGTAGATGAATCCAAACTCTGGAAACCTTTGCCTCACATCCTATTAAAAGTAGAAGATTGTTACTTACAGATGACTAATAATTGTTAAAAGTCATTTCCCTACACACCCTTCAAATTGAATGTGTTATGTAAAGAGAAGGGAAAAAAATAGTAACCCATCTCAAACATGCCAGCACACACAGTGACTAAGCACTACAGGGCAACAGCTCTTTTTTTAATCATAGCACGATTCTTGTGTTCCCCACTCCACACTAGTGCTCTTTAGGGGTCCCTTTCTGGTGCCTGTTTTAAATCTCTCTGACCTCTTACTTTAGTGGGTCAGTAATGAAGAATTTCCTGCTGCGAGAATATTGGTTTTTCCCAATGGTCTTTCTAGGAAGGAATTGTTACTGTAAGCTATGGAGCTGTTGTTGCCAGCATGACTTTTTATGCTCCTTTACTACCTTGTGAAGATTTTGCCTGCTCTTGTGCCTCGAGGTTGAATAAAACAACAGGGAGGTGAAACTGAGGAAGTAGAATTTGATCATTGGGAGTGAAGGAAATGTATTAGGCTTCAAAACTTCTGGTGATGACATTGCTACTGGTTGTAGGTTGGTGTTATGAAATCACAGTCGGTATCCCATAATATCAGATGGTGCTCAAATACAGGAAAGGACGTAGCTCCTTATCCAGTGTTCCTAGAATCTTTGTAGCCTGCTCAAACAGTGGCATCCAGGCAGGGATTATATATGCAAAATAGATCAAATGTATACATGCATATACAAAAGAGAAAAGGCATACCACTTTTGGCTAGGTGTTTTCTTACTTTTCTCTTGCTCCTTGCTACGACTCTTCTGAGAACCATTTAAAAATCTTCTAGAAAAATAGCATTAAAGGGATATTATTAGCCTAAATATAAATAAAATATTAATTAATAAATAATAGCAAATCGTCAAACTTACACTCTTAAAACCTAGTTTAAACACACAATTGATTTCAGGTTAAACTGATTTAATATTCCTAGGAGGGAACTTAAGCCCAGCCTAGTCGATGAATATTGACTGCAAGACTGGCTACAAGGCTTCAGCTGACAACTTACATTTAGATCTTGGGCTTGATAGCTAACTCCCATGATGATGAGTGCTACAGAAAATCTTCTTTGTGTGTTCCTGCACTTTTTACAGATGAATTGCAGGAAATGTTTAAAAATTGACATTTTGGATTTAGTCTGATTTTGCAGTGTCATCTTAACTATGCACCAGTTAAGAGTCTCAGTAACCCTGTTGCTCTCTAGAATCTGCTTTCTGATCTGGGGAAAGTGAGGAAAAAAAAGGAAGTGGTGATTGTCGTTATAGGATCCTCAGTTTCCTAATATTTCATCGTACAGCAGTGTTACCCTACCTATATAGAGCATCTCTAGATTCTTTACAGACACTACTAAATTGCTTTCAATCCACACAAAACAATGGGAAATGCTGCTGTAAAGTATACCCCCAAAATGAGGAAATAAGAGGCATAAAAATGCTGTGTGAGCTGTCCAAGCTAATGCAGGAAAGCTGTGAATAAGTAGGAAATATAATGTACCGTACCTGAAAAAAACAGTCTGTTCAACCTAATTCCCATTAAATATTTAATCCTAAATATAAAAAATGGAATTTATGTGGGATTCAAATATTTGCTAATTTTAGAGGTTTTGAATAACATCTTTAAATAGTTGTGGTTTCTTCACTCCCATGAATGATAGATAACTTTGCATTTGCTAGTGGTTTCATTTTTATTTCTCCACCTGTGGCTTAAAATGACAATGTGGCAATTCATAAATGAGTGGGTGACATTAAATGTCACTGTTAATCCTAGCTGGTATTGATGTAAGAGATCTATTTGTGTTTGGTGGCTAAATCCTGCATCTATCAGAAAGCATGAATTAGTTCTGTTGTTGGACTAATTTTTTCTTTAATGGCACAGTGACGATATATCTGATTGTGCACAGAAGCAGAAAAGACAGCTGATGGAATTACAGTGTAAATTACAAATTGCAGTCACAGTTGTGCAGGGAGATAATAATACAATTTTAGGGTTGTTTTCTTTTTGGCTGAAAATTGCTCTGTATTACACTAATTTATGTACATTTCTTCTACTTCACTCCAGGGCTATGATTAACTTGAAATTAGTTACGATTACCCTTAGCCACACTTTCTTCATGTCAATTGCAGGGATAGATTTGGTGCCGGCGTGTGTCTGCCAACTTGTATTTTATCAGCAGCAGTATTAGCATCTTGACTGAGCAGAATGTGTAGGGCTAATATGGTCATCAAAAAGTTAAATGCCAGTATAAGTTACACTTTGTAATCTTTTATGGTCAAAGGAGTGAACAAGGACTTTCTGAGAATAAGTACTTTTAAGCCAACATAAATTTTTATGGCAATTACTCAATAGAGAGCCAGAGTTCTCTATCATTTGCACACCACAAACCATCTCACAGCAAATTCTGGCATTGCAGACCAGTTGTTCATCCACAGAATATGGAATACCTTCAAGAAAGTACTCCATCCAACTTTTATTTCTTTCATTATGTTTGATAATTACAAATTGAGCCAGATAAAACTTCAAAAGAGCCATACTAATGTACAAGCCCTGTACCACTGTGTGAATAACCAGCTGCCTCTCCATGGACTACTGTGGAATACTCCATGCCTCAAAGCTTAAGAACTGCTACTCCAGGATAAAAAGTATCTTACCTGATTTGGGAACACTAAGAAACTCAAGAATAAAGTTTGATGGTTTTGGATCCTGACCAGCAGCAAAGCTCTGAACTAGCAAACCAGCACCTGGAGGTGGCTTTATGCACAGTCCTTGACCGTATCCTGAGGTCTGATGTTATACCTATGCAGGTCCATCCAACCTTCCAAAGGAAAGACATGGATTATCCCTGTTCCATCCCCATCCCTCGCCCAAATATATGTCCCCACAGCCTCTTACAGCAGACTGGCCAATGGTGCCTCTCACTGAAAGCTAAAGCTGCCAATATCATTGAAATGAGTTCAAGACTGGCTGAGGACATTGGTGCTTGGGGAGTTTAGTTCCACCTCCAAGTCAAGAGCAGCCGAATGGGGATTTTCTGAAAGCACCTTTGGGTGGGAAATATTTAGAAACCAAAAGCCACAAAGGGAAATGGTTCATTCTTGTTTTCTCCAAGCACACTGACAAGATCATATGTGAGAATATGGAATCTCTTCTTTGAGGGGTGATGATGGTGATCGGTCTTGTATGGCTTGCTCAACTAAAGTAATTTTCTGTTTCTACTCTGCAGTCATTCTCATCAGATCTCTTTTCAAATCTATTTCTTTTGTCCTCTTCTCCTAGGAATTCTATGGATTTGTTTCCTAAACTCATGTTATGGCGTAACCTGTCAGGCACTCTGTTCAAATAGGTATTGATGTTCACAGTGGAGAGCTTCCAGGGCAGAGGAATATAACACTTTGCAGTACAGAAGACTGGTCATCTGCAGCATCCTTTGCAAACTATTCAGCAGCCATTAATGGGAAAGAAAAAAAGCAAAAGGAGTATTGATTGAAAAGCAGAAACCTAACACCTCCCTAGGTTTTAATACATGTGTTATATTCAGCCCCAGTTCTCCCAAGTGTGAATTGTCAAAGAATGGGAGCTGAAGCTCAGAACACATCAAGCTAACCTCTGCTCATACAAGGTCTAAAAGAAACAAGGGTCAGAAAGCAAGCAGTGAAAACTGAAATAAACAAGTCCTCCTTAACAATTTTTTTTCTGGTTTTGACCAAAAGAACCATGAAACCAAAAGCAGTTACAAGTTGAAGAGAACAATAAAGAACTAAGTAAAGATAGTTAAAAAGCTCCCTTTTAAATTACTGGGATAAACTCTAGCATGACTGGCTCCTGCTTTACCAGAAAATGAGTAACAATAACCTTCAGTCAGACCTCCTTATCCTGCTCAGGTTTGTACATTATTGTAGCCCCAAAATGCTGGTTTGAATTTAAGAACTTAAATCTTTTTTCTTTTCTTTAAATCACCGTGGAAAACATTCCATTCTTCAGCACTTATCTGTGTGTAACACTGCTTCTGTGTTTGTTTTCTTTTGTTCTTTTCTAATGACTTTGGTATTCAAAAAGGGTCAGTGCTGGAGCTAGTACTGCTCAAGAAGACTGTCACCTGCACTTAGATAGTTTATATCAAACTTTTCCCAGCTGGACATGGGGATTTCCTCAGGCTATTTAATGAAAAATATGTGGACAATATTCTAAAAGACCCAAAGTAATCTTTTCTACAGAATCTAGACCTCCCATAGACATTTGTAGTTTTAAGCTGTTCTCTTTACAAGCTTTACTAGACTCTGGAAAGTCCCAGCATTTCAGTTATACTGGGGTTCAGCAGCAGTGACTGTCAAGTTGGAGCAGCAGCATAGGAGGCAGTAGCTGCAGCTGGCATTGTAGTGTTTTGAGGAGTAGGCTGTGTACTGATACTAACTCAAAAAGAGCAACGTTTAACACAGGAAAAAAAATGCATTATGCCAGCAGTAGCCCACACTGCCATGGCTGCATCTGAATGAGACTTACAACTGTGTTCATTGTATTTCTCTATCATTTTGAGTTTTTGTGGAAGGGACAAGCCCTGGGTATTTGAGGCTGGTTTGTTGACGTGATGAGAAACATTGACACTGAAATTTCCACAGGAACTGGGGAGAAAAAGCAAACTTTGAGTAATTCTTAGTCCAAAGGCATAGCTTTCTCTAACACTGTTTAGAGTACGCCTGCCAACTACTCAAAGCCTACACTTTTTGCTGTAAGGGATACATGCTCTGTGCTTCCAAACAAACTGGTTTTCCCTCTATACTTGGAGAAAAAGATGATGCAGCATTATGAATCCTGCAGAAAAATTAGACTCATATAGCCCTATAGGCTCCTCTGGGTTACACAACTATACCACACAGTTAATGTACCTAAGCTCCCAGGTGCTGCAATATGACAGTTCTGCCAACCTATGGGCTCCTTGCCACTGAATGAGGAGATACCAGTCTTCTGCCAGCCCCATTTATATTGGTTGAATGCCCTTGACATCTTCTGAGCACTGGCTGTGGAGCTTACCTGGTGCTGATCTCCTTGCTGTGCTGGCCAAAAATAATCCTGCCAAAAACAAGCAAAAGGAAAAGGTGAGCAGTTCCTGCAGAGTGAGAATCTGCTCACCAGTTCTAGTCTGAGGGTTCTAGATGGTTCAAGAGAAAGGACAAAGCAACAAGCAGGACTGGAGGGACTAGGATATGAGCTATGAAGAACGGCTGGACTGCCCCTTCTGGTGGTGGCAAACTGCTAGTAATCCAAGCAGGTACACCCAACGTTTACACATGCTCCTAGTGCATTTTACACACTGTGTAATATAGTTTCATTTAGACCTCTTTTACTGTCATTCCCTGGTTAATGGCAGTTATTTTCTTTGCAGTTTCCAGAGTTTTCTTAATGCGAGAATTCACAGAGACATACTTTTCAAGTAGAATTTCTGTGCCTTAAATTTGTGTCTTACTTATGCTGATGCCTTTTCCATGTAGCCCAGCTTTTCCTGACTACGAGGATTTCTGTCTTCTGCTTCCCAAGGCAAGTGAAGCATTGCCTCTCTTGAGACCAGCAAATCCTTCCAATGGCAAATATTCAGCAAATACCAACTCACAAAAGAATGGCCTGATGAAAAAATTATTGTGTAACTGAACATGTAAATGAAGGGCTTGATCCCTGAAGTCCCTTAAGCATGAGGAGACCAGCCAAATCAGAACAAAATGGAATAAAGACAACCTAACCACTTGAATATGCTTGCTTCTAAATTACAACAGAGCCTCGCTAGCCAGAACCTACTGTATCAGAAGAGTAGTTTAGCTGAACACTAGCCTCCTGCTGCATAGCGTGATTGCCACCAGAAGTATTTCTGTGCTTGTTTTAAAGTTATTGTTTCTTTGCTTTGTCCTATGCCAAAGTACTTTTTTTCCCCTTACTTTTAAATCCACAGAGTACATAGTATATCCAGACAGCAAGTGAACACCACATTGCAGTAATATGCCCTTTCAAATAGTGACATATCGCAAAACACTCCAGTTGGAAAGTTGGAATAGGATTAGAATATGAATTATATACAAAGACAAGGCATAATCCTTACTGGTTCATTTACATCACATGCACCTTACGGCCACATCTTCCACCACATTAGCATGAAGGTACCATTGGGATGGATTCTTCTTTCCAGAACTAGGTATGTCCACATCAAGATGGTTAACGCATTACAAGGCAGAACAGGTCATGGTCAGACAAGGTTTTAGAGCTGAGACATCCTGCTCTGAAGAGTAGGTATCTCTCATATGGTTTTGGCAGAAATGTTCCTTCCATCCCTGTACTGGCAGCAGCAAACAGCTGTTTGATAATGGTCTTGCAAAGACAGCAAATTTGGCTTCTAGGATCAAGAAGGAGAAGCAAGCTGAAGCATGGATTGAAAATCCAACACAAAGTGGCCTGAAAATTTGGGGTGAAATTGAAGGGTGAGCAACAGAGCTGCACCTGAGCTGCAGCACAAGGCTGTAGTCATGTTTGCACAGAAGAATTACTCAGAGCCCTGCAGTCCCTCTGCTCATAGTGGAGAGAGACCGGTACTTCGAGAGCTGACCCAGAGAGAGGGGGGCTGCCACCCTCTGGAACTTGCCCTGAATCTGGGCTGCATCTCAGGTGCCACTCACAAAAAAGGGGTCACAAAAAATCAGTGTTCTAATGGCTATTCTGTAAATCCATATATCCAGGAAATCGAAATGGGTTACACTATCAGTAAGAATTTCTGCTTACTTTAACACCCATATGGAGGTCTCTCGCTCCCCGTGCTAGAGTCATTTCAGAACAAGAGGTTTTAGTTTTCCTCCATCAGCTCAAGATGCCTTCATCTGTGCACAGCGTAGGCTGGGAGCTCCAGGCAGATTCATTTTCTCCAGGAGTCCTGCCAGCAAACCAGGACTGGGGCCCCCCAGGCCACTCACCAGAGGAGATGGGCAGTGGGGTCTGCAATCACTGTCTCATGACTATTTGCATCTCCCTCCTTCTCTTTCATCTTCCTACCTGGAAAGCAACTTACATGTACAAACGTGGGAATTATTCCCTGAAGAAGTTTCAGTAATGATGCAACATTCTGTGAATTGATGCTGGGGTTTAATTGTCTGTTCAGAAAACTAAACAAAACCTTTATTCTTATTTAATTGCTTGTTTCATTTCTGCTTTTTTCAATATTAAATGCAGTTCTTTTCAACATTACAGTTTGGTATTTCCTTGAAATTTACTTTCTAGCAAGTTAAATATGACAGTGCTCAAAGCAGAAAGAATAATGCACTTTAGGTCCAACCAAATATTTAATTCATCCTGAAATCATTTTTCTCTAACCTTTTCATTTCACCGGCTACTTCCAGGTCACTTGAATAACCAGGACCTGCTTTCAGAGAAGATTTTTTCATTACTGATAATTTTATGCAGAGATTCTTAACTTTCTGATAAAAGAAATGGAAATACTGGAGCTGCTTCATCTCACTAATGAGCTGAATGCCAGCAGGCAGAAGATACTGTTTGTGATAAGTTCTACAGAAATGGCAGTTCCAGCATGTTAGCTACAGCTAAGCCAGAAAGTAAAAGGACATGAGAAGAGATGAGGCATCTTTAGACATGCATTCATTTCAGAACTGGCTTCAAAGCATTTTTGCTGTCAGTTGAAGAGTACTTAGGATTTGTTGTCCAGAAATCCTCAGGATATTAATTTCAGACATTCAGACTCTTGGCATTCCATGTGCATTCAGTGGCTTGCTTATTTATCTTTTTCCATGAACTCTGTTCTTGTCACTAAGCAAGTCTGACACTCCAGGGCAAACCCCTCTAGCTAGTAAAAAAAAAAGCCCTGATAATCAAGGACCACACTGATATCTTCCTCATATGGCTCCCTTCTCTCATAAAGTTCCTTCCTACAGACCCCACCTCGAGTAAGCTCTGCTCTCTGCTACGTTAAGGGGCCATTATTTTCTGCAGAGGAGCATGTGGAACATAAACTTTGGAAGTCAGGGTGTATACTGTAGGCACTGGGGCTCCTTATTTGAGAGGTCAGGCACACTTTCAAGAAGAAAAACAATATGATGATGAGAAAGGCACTGGTATAAATCCATTTTTTCCAATCCCTATTACACCTAAATATTCATTCTGAAAGAAGAAAAAAGGGATTGCTAGCTGAAAGGGTTTTACATCTGGAAGTGATTCTGAAAGCCAGCACATATGCCACAGACGTAAAAAGAAGCTAAAAAAAACGTAGGCAGATGGTCAGTCACCAAATTAGATGCAATCAGAATATGGAAAAATAATTAATCATATTTCCTTTTCACAGCTTTGCATGTAGATACTGGACTTGGCAAGCTGTTAATCTGCTCCGATGAGTGCTTACAATAGAGCTGAGAGGTTTGAGCACTGCCAGACTCAGAACGTACATTCTGCTGCAGCCTTAGTCCTACCAGCCACTGCTCCTGAGGTGCTGAGTGCTTTGGCCTCACTTTGCTGTTTGCGTTCCCCTTCTGTGCCCATGATTTCACAGTACAGCAAATGCAGCATTAGGGCTCCTAGGTCAAAATTGCTGCAGCCACACAACGTAAAGTGCTGACTTACGCTGAACTTCTGCTGCTGAGTCACATTTTCACAGCTAATTTGTTGTACTGGCAAGGTTGGAGGGGTTTTTATATAAGAGATCTAGTATCATCTGTTTGTGCCACTTGAACTTCACCCTGGATCACCCATCATCTGCTACAGCCTACAGCCAGCCTAGAGGCAGCACAAATCCCAAGTCACCCTCTTCCTGACCTCACGGTGTTGGGACTGTGTGCCATTGCCTCATCCACATGATCTTTGGCCTGACATGTTCAACGCCAGATTATGACACCACGTTTCCTGCTGCATGTGCATACCTCAAGACTGAGTGCCTTTCAATGACAAATGTGCTGTCCCGCTTCATCATTTCACTTTCCTGAAAGGTTTTGGAGCAAACCAATCCATCCTAACAGCATGAGGAAGGCAATGTAGTAACCAAATCAGGATGTGGGGCTACTGGAACTGAACTGGGGAAAGCCTTCCTCTTCATTTCCCCTCCCTTTGGCCTTACTTATCTTCACTATCCTGGATTGCCATGTAACTTCTCTCAAATCAGAGACCCTGTGAAACCTACCTTGTGGTGGCTCTTACAGCCTGCCCTGGCTAAACTGCCCTGCCTTACTGAAGGATGGAGCTGGAGACTCCAGGGTTTGGCAGCTGTACACAAGCCACAAGTAATTTGGGTGCAATTAGACAAGACAGCTTACCTGCTCCAACAGCTCCTGTTTCCAAAGGAGAGACCTGCCCCTTGCTTTCCCAGGCCTTGTTCTTTGATGGCATAAAATCCCTTCCTTACTGGCTATCCTTCCCTTTAGCAAATGGACCCAGTTCCCTGCTAGAGACACAGCAGTGATTCACTTTTTCTTTGTAGAGCTAGTTTTCTGCTATGTTGATGAGGTAACTCAACTCAGAGAAGGATCAGGGAAGCACCAGTATCTGGCCAAAAAATGTGGCAGTAGCAAATACTAGAGAGGCTGGGAAAGAAGGGAGCAGTGGTACTGGTGCAGCAGCATCTTCCTTGATATATTTAGCCTGAGCTGCCTAACCACATTTCCACCATGCTCCACCAGCAGTACGACTTCCTCAGAAGTACCAGGGGCTCTCACGCTATGTGGTAAATATGGGCTAGCTATTAGTCTGCTCTGATGAGTGCTTATGACAGAGCTGGGAGGTCTAACCCAGGATCTAACCCTGGATCTTCTGAAATGCAAAAGAAACACAAGCTTGTGATCATTTGTCTGTGCTTGTCCTCGTCCTGGGACCTGTGCCACAGGCAAAGGAACCATGTTAAGTTTTTAACTAGTGTGTTTTTCCAAGGGGCAGGATAGAAATTTTCAATGCACTCCAACTGCTCAAGACATTGCTGCTTTCTGCCAGCAGGGCCCTGGATACAGCAGACCATTACAGTCTCTATCGCTTTGTCTGCCCTTTGTCCAAAGCTGTCTATCTCACTGGAAACTCGGGGAGGAGAGATTTCTTCCTGCCATGTTGTGACACTTCAAGTGTATATGCAAGTAATTAACTTCCTTGCTTTCAGAGATGTACTTTCCATGGTGATGCAGGAGCCTGTACGTAGATCTACAGCTACATGCCAGGAGACAGCTTTTTGCCAGGTTATTTCTGGCTCTTTGGTTTCCACAAATGAGCTGGGGAATCTGGCACCCACTTTGATACCCAGGCAAAAAGGAAAATAATGCAACTGCCCTTCAGGACTACAGCAATCTCTTAGGCACTGCCAAGTTTTTCAGAGGTGCTTTGACAGGGTTTTATCCTTCTTTAGAGCACCCTCAGCTTGGCCTGAATGCAGGGGCCATTGCCACCAGAGTGACCATGATGCTGCTGCCCACCCTGGGGCCCACAGGCTCTTACACCAACACACCACCATCACCGAGGGCTGGGTGCCACCGGCTGATCCCTCACCAACCTGTGGGGACCAAGATGAAAGTGTGTCCCCCTGCCCCCTTTCCCTGTGCAAGGAAGCTGTCTGGAGGGATAGTTGCCCTCCTCCCTGGTCTCCACTCAGAAGTGCAGCTGGGGAGGTATCTCCCCAAAGTTTCCTCCAAGGTTAGTTAATATTTTACTAACATTTTTTGCAAGCTTTGGGCAGATCCCTGCCTTCTTTCCCACAAAACTGCCTCGAGAGAGCCAGGTGTTTTCCTCTTCAGTTACGGGCATGCCAATGCCCTACGATCTCTGGTGCCAGGTGAACATTTACCTCATGGCCATGAAACGGCAAAAGCAACTAATGCAGACATTAAGAAAGCCTTGAACTCCTTTTGGAGGGTACCTGCCCCAGTGAGGAGCTACCTCTGCTGAAGCAGGCCATACCCTATGCAACCAGGCAGGCCATGGGGTTCCCTATAGCATCTACAGCTTCAGAAGATAACCACCCAACGCATGGTGCTGCAGGACACAGCTTAGAGTAGAGCCTATCTGCTCCAACCCAGCCTCCTGCTGATAGGCCAGGGGCCTTCGATAGCACACGTTCTCCTAGGTCATGTAACAAGGTAGGTCCTAGCCTGGCCAATTGCTTTTGAAGGTCCCAAAAGAGAACTAAGGAAGCTTAGCAAAACCACTTTCTATTTGGAATAAGGCAGTTCAATTTACTTGAGTGCTGCTTTCCCTGATGTACTGCATGCAGTGTGAAGCCTCCCCTCAGATAAAAATAGATTGAAAAGGTAGGAAGAGCTTGAAGTGGTCCTAATCATCAGGATGAAAGCCAGAAGAAACAGATTGTCCCCTGTCTACTATTAACATAATTAAGGAGAAGTTTTACCCTGATTTGCTTGGGTTTCAGTTCCCCCTGCCTGGCAGACTTTACAGCTGTATCTCCTTTGTTTTGGGGATGTCATTGCAGATTGGCAGGGACACCTTGGTTGTATGCCAAGAATACAGCACAGGTTTATTGATCTCAACAGCATTGTGTGAACAGTTTGAGTAGTGAAGACCTAAGTCTTAGAGCTAGGCTTGATACCTCTGCCACACTTTCTCATCCCGCTAGCAAGCGTTACTGTGGTGTACTTGTCTCAGCTTTACCTGTTCCCCATCCTGAGACTGCAAAATTAAATTATAGAAGTCTGAGGTATCTTGTTGCATTGTCCAAGGGCTTGACATCAGTCTTACAGCCCAATCAGTCCCTTCTTTTCTCGTCAAAGCAGGAGAAGTGATAAGAAAGAATAACAGCCGGCAGCAGCTAACCAGGCACCTCTGTTAAATACCCCCAGACTTGCACACATCCTGAGGTGCACAGAGAAGTGCTGCATAGACATGTACCACCAGTTCCTACACGTCTGCTTGCCACTCTTTACTCATCCACTCCTAGCACTTTATATGGGTGAATTAGTGCGTATAAAAGCAGTGAATTTTGGCTAATTCACTGTTTGCAAAACACGTTGGCATCATCACAAGAAGGGCACCTAGAAAGGGCTACAAACAGCTTTGCCAGCTTTCTGTCAACACAGGAGGACCACAGAAAAGGTAGCGCTGCTTCTACCAAACATCTTGCGCAGACACGTTCACATAGCAAACATGGCAAGAAAGCTGGATCACCCCTTGAAACAATTCCCCACAGCTGAAGCATTACAGCTTGTCAACAGAGCAGCATCTAGAAGCTCCACCGCTTGAGCTTCATGTTCACAGATACTTTAACTTGGGGCTGGGTATGGCCCTTTATACCCATGAGTGGGGTGAAATGGGGAAAACAGCAGAAAGCAGTGGACTTTTTAAATCAAAAACCTCAGAGCCCTCTGCAGAGGAACTCTTTAAGCAGAGCCAACCAAAACACAGCCAGAAAACATCCAGCTCCTATCAATGCGTGTCACAGGGAGGTGAAGCTTCCTATCCTGACTGAACTTCACTTGCCATCTCCCACTTTCCTCCTCCATCCTCTTCTCCATCTGGGGCCATCTGAGCAGACAGCCCTCTTGAAGCAGCATAGGCAGGGGGGAGGACATGTGAGGGACAGAGCTCAGTGCTCCAGGCTTGGCTGATGAAAGCTTTTCCTCCTGCCTCAAGGTGTCCTGAAGTCCTCATCTGCTCCAGGCTGAACAGAACAGGGAATTACAAGTGAAACAGTTCCTGAAGGATACAGTTGAATGTGACTGTGGCCCCTTTCACCTGTTTGGCTGCCTAGCTCTTTGTGATGGGTCCGTCACACAAACCCAAACCTGACTCAGAGCTGCTCCAAGAAATATCAGGAGGTTTTCTTTGTCTGTGAAAAAGGAACATCAGTTGGATCCTGGGAGTTTTGCAAATGGATAGCTGGACTCTGAAACAGAGATAGGAACCACTCACCTTGCTGTCAAATAGAGCCAGATGGAAACAAGTGATTGCCTTTATTCCTCCCTGTGGGCACACAGCAACTGGAAAAGTCATCAAACCACCTGGAGAAGTTTTAATAAAGTAACTGATGGTAAAGGTTTAAGAGATTGCTGCTTTCTGTCTTTTTCTGTCTTTCTTTCTTCTGTCTTCTGTGGCTGTGGCTGCCTGACTCCAAGGAAAAGGAGTCTGGTTGGTACTGACACTGACTGCTGTTTACTGCCAAAAAGAGATGGTTGCCATCCCACAAAGGGAAAGCTGAAATCCTAGCGCTGGCAGTAAAAACTTGGAGAAAGGAACTATTTTACCACACATGATGAATGGGAAAATGAGAAGGAAGTTGCCTCCCTCAGCTCTGGAGCTGAATACCTAAGCAGACCAGCATGCAGGCGTTTCTGGCCAGTGACTGAGTCAATTCAGAAGTCACAGATTTGCTGGTACATGCCCATAGCAAACATCCACCATCTGATGGTAACTACTGGCCCATGTATCAAACAGTGGGTGAGGACCTACTCAATCCATCTGTGTCATACTGAGATTGCCAGCTAATTAAAAATGGAAGCTCAACCCCAGATCTGCATGATAGTGTCAGATGAGGATATTGTGGCATTTGCTTGCTTTCCTCTCAGCATTCCATCCCTTCCAGATGGGAATTATTTGTACTTGGATATGCACAAAGTCTTTAATTACCATGCTCAGAGGTTCATAGATGCAAAGTTGTACATGAGGCGAAAATAGTAACAATTATTATTCCTCTGGTGATATTTTCCATTACTGTTTAAAAATATGAATAATATGCTAAGTATGGGTACTTATTACTTCCTCTGTGTAACTCTTCATTATTTTAATTCTTTGCAATTTTGTTCTGAATCTTTTTTTTTACTTCTTTTATTTTAATTCCTTGGTATCCTCATCATGAGCTACCCCCTGTTGTGCTGTGATACACAGAAAAGGAGATAAGCCACTTCCCCAGACAGCTTGATTGCAGTACAAAGAGATGAGATAGTGACCAAGTGCTGAGGCAGAACTAGTCAGAAGGATCTTAAAGAGGGGTTGTAAGGAGAATCAGGTCACTTTGATAATGCCTGCAGGGAATGGCTTTCTGAGTGAAAAGGGAGAGAATTCTCAGTGCTCCTCTTCAAGCTGCTTCACAAGCAGAGCCACATAGGCAGGGGCTACAGCCACCCAGGCTTGTTTATCACATCTGTTGCTGCTGCTGTGAGTCACATTTGCAATGCAGAAGAGATGCATATGCCTTGTGAGATGCTGTTTAGTTACCCTTTGCGTACAAAAAAATATCATAGGAACTGAGAGGTATTTGTTGTTTCCACTGTTCCTCAACATCTATAGCCAGAGGATCACAGGAGATCGTTTGTACAGCAGTGCCACAAACATTTGTATTTACAGCCACAAAAAAGGGCCAAAGTCTGAACGTTTGTCTCTCACTGCAACTTCTTCTTCTTGTTGTTTGCTCATACAGGTGAAGAGCTGTATGGACAACTGTTACAAATACCATTCTGCAGCCTTTTCCTAGATAATCTTTTCATGTTTCATGGAGCTGATCACAGGGTGGGGAACACCAATTTTACCTATCCTTGTGCCTGGAAGTGGGGTCAACTGTTCTTTAAATACTGGATTAGATGTTACTCAGATACAAGCCTGAGCAGCTAGGAGCCACCCTGGTCTACTGCCAACAGTGACAGAGCAAGGACAAGGGGAAGAGCAGGAAGATGATGAGTTCTGACAAAGTCTGCTTAATTAAACTACAGCCCAATGGCTAGAAAGCTCCATGGGCAAGTGGCATGGTGTCCTGGGTTCAGCAGTTGCAGTCAGTTTTTCTTCTCTTTAGTAGCTGGTGTTTTGACTTAGCTCGGGAACAAGGCTGATAAGGCCGATGTTTTTGGTTGTTGCTGNAGCAAGTGGCATGGCAACAGGCCAAGACAGATGTCTTTGCAGGAGACAGGCTTTGTACACAGAAAGGTGTTCTTGCAGTGATCATTCAAACTGATCCCGATCACTGTAGTTTCCTGTTCTGCATAACTGTGCAGCAGGGAACTGCATCTCAGGTTATTTACTGCTTTGTATTAAAAAGAACAGGACCAAGGTTACAAAAGTTAGGAGGTACTATTTCAAAACAAGACACTCGTGGTGCAAGAAGGAAACGTAATGAAACATATTAAAGACGTCACATGTTTTCTTAAAAGATTGATGTGGTTTGGCCATGTTTTCTGTGTGAAGAAAATGTTGAGGCATCAACGCTCTTTTATTTTGCTATTTTTTACACTGTGTATGTCCTGCATTGAAAACACTGATTCCTTCTAAGGAACACTGTATTCTTTCCATAGTACATCCTGTGACTCAGATATGGAAAATCTGTTGCTAAACCCTGCTGTCTATGCTACCTGCCAGTGTACTGGAAATTAATAACCCTCAGAGGCAGAACAAACATCCTTAAAAAGGAAAAAGGCCCCTCCTTTCCTAAGGATGGAAAGTTTGGTAATGAACTAACAGTATTTAACAGACTTAGCTTATTCATAACAAAAGAAAGAAAAGGGACATCCCAAGAGAAATACAACTAATATTAAGGGCATAGGCTTTGTGCAAGTCAGGCTGGCATGCCAGAGTACTTTGGCACTAGACAGATGCCCTGCTCCTGGAGGTGACATGAGGTAACTCCGACATTTCAAAGCCACACTACTACTCATATATTAATGTAACTAACCAGACACAAAAATAAAACATTCCTCTCTCTCTTTAGGAGGTTTGTACTTTCTAGAGATCCCAGCACTGACAAAGACAAAACCCCAACCCTCCCAGTGAAGGTGAAGACCTTTGATGAGTAGTAGAGGTTTGCTACCCATAACTGGAGAACACAGCTGACAGTTGTCTGGGTGTGTCTTCCTTGTAGGCACACACAGCTATCATGCCATTATCAAAGGTATTTTAATCTGTAGCTTTTAGCTGCTTTTAAAAAACCCTGTTTGTTTTAGTGTAACACCATCCTACCAACAAGCTGTTAGGCCAAGTGACTGTTTTGTCTACCCGTCTCACCCTCAACTCTGAGCTTTCAAGTCTCTCTTCCATGTCTCTTTATCAGTTCAGCACCTCTTAGTTTCTTATCCTTGTCTGTCTTTCCAACACATGTATGTGTATGTAAAGGAATGTAGTAAATGCTGCAGGAAAATAGGATGTGTAGCAGGTCATTACCGGTAGAACAATAACTTGGGATTTTTTTGGTGGGACAAGAATTAAAACCAAATCCCACTTGTCCTACATTGTACACACGGTTAATAGCAAAGGACATAGAATAGCATCTCAGACATTTTCTTTGCTTCTATATAACACATATCAGACTCCTTCAGGCATGTTTCTGGAACAGATCTGGCTGCAGTGCCAATGCACAAGAGAAGACACCTTTTGGTGGGAAAGGGAGCCTTTGAGCAAAGTGCATAAAGACAGACAAAGCAGGTCTGAGAATTCAGACACACAGCGGATGAGCCTGCTCAGTGGTAGGTAAAGAGGCTGGGGGTGAGGAGCTCGGCAGGAGCCTGGGCACTGCTGAAGATCAAAGCACAGTATTTCCCTCGATGCAGGTCAGCATAAGGCCTTGCCATCTGGCCCTGAGCTACTGTCAATGAACAGCTGAGCCACATTTGAATATGGACTTAATTGGAATGCTGCTACTAGGGCTAAGCCATAAAACTGTATTTCTTGCTGGAATGAATGCTAACCCTCACTGGCTGCACAAAACAGACTTTTTTCCTTCCTGAGGAAAACTCCCAGCACTTTCCACACTCTGATCCTAACCTTTAACATTGACACCTCCTGAGAGGAGTCATCAAGCAGATTTGAGTAGTGCTGTGCTTCCTTAGGCAATGTGCTTGCATAGATAGATGGGCCCAGTGAAACCACCTAGAAGAGGCTATTTTGTATAAGACAAGCTAATGACGTATCACAGTGGCAAGGAACAGTGTTGTAGACGTAATAAAAAATATGGTGCATCCTGCAAAAATAATTCTGAGTCCCTGAAATAGAGCACCAGGATGTACTGCCAGAAATTCATGTACCCACCACATTTGTTAACAGGCAAGATGACAGAGAAACTACACACATGCATAGAGTCTTTCATCAGTCATAATGCTGTAAGCATGGACAGGTTACATGTGGGTGAGAGAGAATGATGCTGGGGTGGGTGGAATCAAATGAAAATGCAGAGATGCTTCAAAAAGTAGATTTCCTTTCATGTCTTCAGAGAAATACAAGATTTATTTCTGAATATAGAGAGGTGGATGCATCTTGCTCAAGTACAGCCTTCTGAGAGCTTGATGATCTGATCCAAAAATGGTTGCTTAGGCTTCCTCTATGGAGGTGGGTGTCTGAAAGAAGACAGATTTAATGTCTTCCGGAGATGCCTACATGTGGCTCTTGTTCCTTTACAGAATGCGTCCAGGCTCTGGGCTGCGAAGATGCAGCTAGCATTCAGATGGCCATGCTCAGATAATGTATCCTGCAAAGAACAATTAATTCCTGTGGCATGTGCAGTGTTCAGAGCAGAACACCATATCCCAGCTTCTTTTCTTTAAGGCAAATAGTCCTATGACTGCAAGATACTCATTAAGAGCCCTCCAGGAGCAGGATCTGTTGGGAACTGGGTGTTACTGCTCCAGGAAGAGAGTGGCATCCAGCTAATCCCTCTGTGAGGTGCCAGCTCCCATTGAGTTCAAGAATCACACATTTCAATATACACGCTTTGAGTGGATGACCCAACCACAAGCATCTGCTCTGGGAGGTAAATGGAGGACAGGCTCCTTGGGGCAGCACAGGGCAAACTTTCATTTGTGGAAAAACGATGGGAGAGACACCATGGAAGAAAAACTCATGGGAATGGTGCTCTCCACATCTCTGCCATCAGCCTGGGCTTTTCTGCTCTCTCAGTGGAATGAATCACTATAGCAGCTTGATGAAGCAGCAAGCCATGAACACATTTCCTTGTGTTATCTAATGGTGATACACTGTGGATGTGGTTAATTAGGGAATCATCCTCACCCTGGCAGACTTTCTCAAATGGAAACAGGCTTTGAGGCTGGCTGACTCCTAGGGTGAAGCTGCTGAGCTGATAGCCACGGAAGCGTTTAAATGTGCGTGCTCCCCTGCAGGCCACCTGTTCAGCAGCAATAGACACAAATATGCAAAAATGTCAAAAATGCCGAAGATAAAAAATCCAACCCTGGTGGGGACTTTTTTCAACTCTCCTTTTATGAGGGTTTGGAGGCTCTGTGCTGTTAACTCTGTTTGGTTCAGTCACGAGCTTTGGGCGGTGGGGAAGGGTGTTTCTTTTCATGTCAGCTGTGCCAGATGAGGCACAGCAGAATTACACCGACGTATTGTTCTTCATGTTAAAAACTATGTAAAGGTTGAAATGTCACCATCCTTGGGAGGAAAGAATTGCAGTTTGACATGAAATGTGCTTTTTCCTATTTCCAGGTTACTGATGTCTGAAAAAATATATGTTGCATATGCTCAGGAAAGACATGCCAGTGACTTTTACCTTTATTTCCTGAAAACACGGTCTGGCTTAGAGCTGAGTAGGCTCTTCTCTATAAATGCTGTTTCTTTACTCTCTCAAGCATCCAAGGTACAGGCAGAGGAATAGAGACTAGGAAGCCTTCCTCATCTGTGTTTTCAGTCTCCAAAAGAATGTGAGAATGAACCCTTTCCACCAAGCTTACCTTGGGTTTCTGTCTTTGATTTGAGGAAGTGTAAAATAAAGCCAAATGGTCCCAAATGCTGGGTCTGTAATGTCTCGAGTAGGACACATAAAATAAACAACATGCATAACATGGACACTTCTGACACTGGTCTTAACTCCTGGGGAGATGATGCCACCTTTGTGGCTTGCATAAGCCATCAGATGGATGTTGATATAAGCCACATAGAAAGTCTTCTGAGAAAATAATTTTCTCCTCTGAGTAAGACTTGAGATGTTCAATAAATAGGGCTTGAGACCCCATAGGGAAAGACCAGATTATTGCAGAGCTGACAGTGAGTGTTTCCCACACAAGGTCTGCTTGTTGTCCACTTGCACTGAAAGACAGTCCTGCAGAAAGAAGTGTTATGTGTAAGACGTGTTTGCTACCCAGCTCTGATTGGATTTCCCTCCTTCACCAAACTACCCTGGCCAGAAAGCCACAAGATTGACCCCTGGCATGTGACCATGCTACAGCTAGACTGGTATGTTTGCCCCTGTAGAAAGCAAAAAAAAGTTCAAGAGAACTCACATGGACTTTAGCCTAAAATCCAAAATATTGGACTGAGAAGTCATGATAAAATTCTGAAAGGGCCGAAGTACCGTGGCTTTGGTAGTTACAGCTATGGTCTTAGGGAGTGTCAACCTCAGTTGCAACACTGCTCTGGTGTGATCCCTTCCCTGTTCCTGCCTTTTCTGCAGCACGACTGTCCCAGTGGTGATCTATGGAGGTGCTGGTTAACAGACAACCAGGCACCTTACATAAATGAAACTCACCTGCTGACATATCCCTATCTAACAGCAGTGGCAAATTTCTGCTGCCTCAAGTGTCTACCACTGCAGTGGGGAAGGAAACTACATTTATGAGTGAAGATATATAAGGGCTTGTCCCAGCCAAACCAAACCAAGCCAAGGAAACAAAAAAACAACAAACAGAACCAACACATTAAAGCAACAATACCATATAGTAATAATTGTGCTACAATGGCTGGAATGCAGCATAAAGATCTACCTAAAATCTACCTGGGAGTTGTATTGTAAACATAAAATTGTCAACATATATCTGGTTGGAATAAGAGTAAATACATCATTTCCTTTACCTCTGTAATAAATGTTGCCCTGCTCCATTTGGATGGCATATAATACATTTTTGCTAAGACATAGTTCTGCCTATTTTTTAATATCCAACAAATGAGAAAGCTTTCTGCTTTATTCATGAACTTTAATTCCAGTAGGTTTGTTGCTTGAGTAAACACAGGAGAAGAAGATGACAGGATCCACAAAACCATGTATCGTTCACATGGCCAAGAGAACACTCATCTCCCCCCTGGGTAAGCTAGTATTTCATTCTACCTGAATTTTCCTTCTCTGTGGCCATCAGCTCACATAAGTGCATGCCAGCCTATTGGCATGGAGCCCTTTCAGGAAAAAAATCACCACTGCTTTCAACAATGCCTGTGCAGAAATGAACACCAGAAAAGAGTCTCACTCACCTCCCAGTACTGCAGCTTCTTAACTCCCCAAAGCAATGATAGGCTGTTTGCGTCTCTTTTGAATACAGCTGTAAAGACTGAAGCATTTTCAATGTGTTAATTGGTTTTTTGGTTGTTGGGTTTTTCTATTTTAATGTGTTTTATTTAAACTGCCTCTGGTGCCTGTGGCAATGGGCTGGAATGATTGCAGAGATGTGCAGAGGAACCATTGCCCTTGCTGAAAGCCAGGCAACTTAGGTCCTCTCTGGATTGCAAGCATCAGGGTATTAAAAGCCCAGCTCTGCAGGTGGAAGAGGCCCCCCTTTGCAGCACGGCAGTGGGGGGAAGAGCAGGAAGGGAAATAAATAGCTGGACTAGATGCAAGTGTTCCTGCCAGAGCATGATGGGCAGGAGCAAAGACTGTATCACCAAGGCAGGAGTTGTTCTGCATTAAAGCCAAAGAAAGAAGGAGTGGTTTTTCCATTTCTTCCTATGCATAGGCAAAATCTGACAGGAAATCCTTCAAGATTTTATCCCTGAACCTACAAAATATGATCACTGGTGACTTCATGGGATTTCCAGCACTGGGAAAATGACATCAAAAAGTTCTTTTTCGAAAGTCAGTGTTATTAAACCATCATTTGAACTTCAGGCAGAAAACTAATTCAAATGCAAACACTGTTTCCCTGGCAAATCCTACTCAGAAATCTTTTCTTAGTATAAACTAAAAATAAATGTTAAACCCTCTCCTGTTTAGAGCAAAGACATTTTAGAAGCTGTTATTGTATAGACTACATCCAAACAGCACTTAAAATATGGCAGAAGCTTTATTATGTATCAGTTAGCTTAACTTTGTATTAAAGTGAAAAGACATCCAAGGGTTACAGAGCAGCCAGTGTTATTTCTAGTCACAGGAGGAAGCTTTCTTGTCTGTTGAAGTTCTCCCTTCTCTTTCTTGAGCAAGATCATCTGTGGGCAAACCACGGCCTGAAGAGTCACCATTAAAACCAGTGGCGGCTTGGTTCCCATCCTCACTGTGAATCATATCAAACCCTGACACCTCACTTCTGTTGCCAATAGCACGTTAGGGCTGCAGCACAAACCTATGTGGGTTCATCAATTACCTGTTGAGGAATAAACTCTGTAATCAGTTAACCCAACTTCTACAAGACAGAAGCTCTAGGAGTGTCCTGAAAGGGTTTCAGTTTGAGTCAAAGTTACTCCTTCAAACCAGAGTTCATGCAGGGTAGCTTTTAGTTTAGTGCTGTGTGCATTTGGAGAGGTGGGGTTTTTTTAACCGCAACAGCTTGCTGTGAGACAAAAGAACAGGTTGAAGGAAGACTTGCTTTAAAGTGTATCTGTGGCAATAAAAGCATCCACATTTGTTCCAGCAAATTTAGCACCCAAACCAAAGCTCTAATCCTATATTTTTTTCTATGGTGAACTCACAAGGTCCCTATTTTGAATTAAAAAAACCCAAATTCCGCTCCTCTCCTCTCCTCTGTTTTTGCCACTCTCATGAGAATGGAATGTGAATACCTTCTAACCATGCATTAAATGATACCTCTAGGAGCTCTCATATCTGGTTTGCTGTCTTCCCTTATCATCTCCCCAGGGCAAGATGGGTATCTGCAATGTTTTGGTAGAGCCTTTTTTTAGATATACATGCTGCTCTGTGTTTATATTAGATTAGACAGGTTGAAGAAACACACTTGATACTCACTGTGGATGACAACACGCTTGTGCAATTCCAAATGTCATCTTAGTTGTTTGCTTTGTTTATTTCAGCACTTGTTTTTCACATTATTTATGGCTTCAACCTCCTTGCCCCAACACAAGCTGCTTCATACTTTTCTCCCATAGTTCTGTATGAACTGCTTTTGTAATGATATATAAACAATTGCAGTGCATTCCTGTGCCAATCAATCACAAGTCAGTGTCCCCCTTGCAATCCTGAGTGTTGAGGGTTTTTTGTTGAAAATTACTTTTTAACATTGTTATTACTCCAACCTGACTTGTACTACCCACCCGCAAACAGTTGCATCAGCACAACCTAGAGACAGAGTTAGCAGCTGGGCTGGGGGATGAAGTGGGAAATTCTTCAGCTGCTTTCAGTGCCAAAGGAAACACATTGTGCACCTCCACCAGCAGCACATGGTGACCAGGCCTTTTTTGAAAAGAAAAACAAAGAAAATAGAAAAAAGGGACAAACAAAACCCCCGCGATGCAAGAGATGTGTCACAGACAGTAGTGTGTGGTAGAGAACAGCTACCCTGAGTTTTCTGCATGGTGAGTCTCTTGCATAAGCTTCTGTTTCTGAAGAACGTTTGCTGCACTGGGGCATGCGGCAAAGAACATGTTTCCTGCACGTGGTCATTTGGTGTGATATGAAATGGGGACATCATTCCCTGTGTTGTACTGCTCCCTATTAGCAACTGTATGCTCAAAGTCCATGCCCTTAATTCCCAGATCTGAATGGAAAGCAGAGGGGAAAACCTCATGTTCCTGGTGAACAGCATGATGTCCAATTTCTTGTCCCATGAGCTCTTTCTAAAAGCTCACTCATAGATTGCCAGAAGAAATGTCCTGAGAACACTGGCACAGTGGTGGACATTGCAGAACTGTCTCAGCCAGCCCAGGCCAGCCAGCCCGTGTACTCCACTGCAGCTACTCTGGTGTGGACTGCTTGTTTGTTACACCAAATTTAAGCAGATGAGCTGTGCTGATATAAGCACTCTAACAAGAGTGTGGTTTCACCCATGCTTGGGGGCTGCCCTGCTTTGACTTAAACTTCTCGAATTGCACTGATGCGAGAACCATGCACAGGCGAGCCCTAAGATCCTCAAACCCCAGGGACTTGGTTTTGACTCAAGGCCATGCTGAAAAAACACAAGACTGTGCTTGTTTAGACAGCAGATGAAAGTTGTCGTATTAGAAATACCATTATGGCAAGATTAGCAGTGTGTGGAACTTGTAATAATTAGTTACCATACCAGCACATAAATAAAGACAAAATGCTGACAGAAGGCTTTCATATATTTGTTGCAAATAAAAGATGATTTCAAAACAAGGAGGAGGTGTGACAGTTTTTGTTTGACCTATGACACATCCCATGGGATGAATATTTTTTCCTCAGGAGGATTATGATAAAATTCCCATGCTGGGTCGTTCTGGCTGTTCTATTAGAATTTAGCCAAACATCTGCAGAATATCAAACTTCAATGTATATAGATTAAATCAGTTCTGGAAAAGATATCAGCACTCTCCTGCAAAGCACTAAAAAGCAAGCGTTCTTTATGAGCTTGGCAGAAAAGCACAACGTATTGAATTAATTCTTGTCATTTAGGAAAGGGGGGTGTATATTATTTTTGTCAAAGAATTTAAAACAAGGTTGATCTGAAGAACAACAAATGCTCTCGGCAAACAGCACAAGGACAGTCCTAGACACTGCTCAGGGTGGGTATTCAGCAGCTGGTGGGCATACAGGGTACTTTGTTGTGCATGCCACATTTTTACCCCAGTGCTGTGAGAATAAGCTACGCAAGGCGGCATGTTTGAAGCACACAGCCCTGTCCCTCGTGGCTTGTGGCTGGCCCTGGAGCATGGCCCCATGCACTAGTGCTGGCCTGCAGAGCATCTGTTCCTCTCTCCCGCTGACAAACTTCATTTTAGATTGAAGCCAAAGGACACCAGAGGCCGCATTTCCTCCTTTGTTGTTCCTGCATAAATATTTCCTGAACCAGTAACTTCAGAAATATTTCAGCTTCAACTAGCTGATTTGGCAGACATCCTGAGAGGTGTACATGCATGAGGCCGCAGTGGAGGGGCACAAGTGGAATCAAAACACAGCTGGCAAAAGTATGGCACATAATAACGCTTCTATGAGGACAAGGAAATTGGATGGCAGGTGGGAACTTCAGTATCATGACCACACATGTACTGCTCTTTCAGCTAACTACACTGCCCATGAAAAGTCTCAGACGGGATGGGTCTTTCACTGTAACCCGTGGCTGTGCTCAATCCCTTGCATGTGCA
The DNA here is from genome assembly GCA_002631895.1 of Agapornis roseicollis. NCBI lineage: Eukaryota > Metazoa > Chordata > Aves > Psittaciformes > Psittacidae > Agapornis > Agapornis roseicollis. Next base: position 42,394 of record NDXB01021348.1, read on the forward strand.
TGCAGCAGGTCTGCTTTGCATGGAATATCTTCTACAGCCTGAAGACCGTAATCAGTGAGACAGGCTTCCTGCGAAGTTGCATATGAGTTTCCAAATGACACACCCCACAAAGGCTATCTGTCATGTCTCCACAAGATTTACAGATGTTTTCTACATGGCTATAACCTTCCAAGGTAGAGTCCCTGCATGCCCAAAGGCACACAGGGCTGCACGCAACCACAAGTATAAATCATATGTTCATTTTTTCAGCCATTTTAAAAGGAAACAGACTCTAGAATTACTTTCAATGAAGCCGTAGGTTTGCAGAGTTTGAGCACCATGTGGTAAATGCAGCTGGTATGCACATCGTGTTATAAAGATGCTGTAATTTTTATGAGTTGCCATTACCCACTCTGGATGTAAGGAGTTAAATCAGAGTGAGGCAACTGGAGGGAAAAAATCAGGAAAGGCAATGATGGCAAGGCAAGGTGGAGTTCAGCTGACATCACAAGCCCATTGTGAAACAGTAGGAGAGCTGTGGGTGCAGAATGGCCTGGTGAACGAATACCCAGCTGGTGAGAACCCAGATCTGGAGCTAGGATAGAAAAGGTGACCAAAACCCAAAAGGTTCTGGACTGCCAAAGAAGCCAGGTGGATGGCATGTGTGTGTAAGGGGAATTGTCAACACTGCCTGTGTTGACTCCCCGTGAGAAACACCCATAATAAAGGGTGACTCTGAACTTGACAATGAGAGCAACCAAACCAAAAGTATCTTGCCAAAGCCTCACAGGAGAGACTTAGTTAAGGAAATACATGCAGGGGCTTGACTCCATTCATCCCCAGTTCTGCACTCTATGTCTCTTTGGATGAATAAACAGGGCTTTATTACAATGAATTTGTGTTTGGATCACTTTGGCTGGCAGTCATATCCTCTCCTTCCTTACACATTTGGGTTGGTTATTTGCTAGATGCCTATGTCCTGTTTGCAGGTGGAAGAGGGAGGGCAGAGTTTCAGGGAGGAAGCAGCATCCCCCAGGCCTGCCTCAGGAATGCCTAAGCTGTCTCCTGGTGGTACCTGACACTCTCCACCAAATGATGGAGCAACCTGGACAACAGGCTCACGCCAGACAACTAAAGCAAAACAAGATGTCATTTGCTCTCGGTATCAGCCATGCTCCCTGAAGAGAGCAGTTGATGGGTGCTCAGAAGAGGTGGGCCTGTTGGATTGACAGCCCTGGTAAAGGGTGTGGGGAGGAGAGGCAGGAAAGTGCCCCAAAGGCACAAATCTAGCCTGGTGAGACCCTCAAAGAGAAGCACCTGTGAAGAGCGGTGGTGTCCCTGCACGAACCTTCTTCAAGTGCCTCAGCTGATTTTAGGAGAAATAAGTGACTGTTTGAAATACACATTAAACCATAAGTGAGTAAGTATGGGGTTGGTTTTTTGATTAGGGCTTTTTTTTTGTTGTTTTCTGACCAGAATATTTTTGCCATGGTTTTGCATACACAAATAAATGTACCCAAACCTTCTGTAAATTGGTGTTGCCTGTAGTGGACAAATTCATGCTTGTCATCATTGTTTAAATGCCCATGCCACTATAATCAATTATGTACAATGATTCATAGAATCATAGAATAGTTAGGGTTGGAAAGGACCTTAAGATCATGCAGTTCCAACCCCCCTGCCATGGGCAGGGACACATCACATTAAACCATGCCACCCAAGGCTCTGTCCAACCTGGCCTTGAACACCATCACGGATGGAGCATTCACAACTTCCCTGGCCAACCCATTCCAGTGCCTCAGCACACTCACAGTAAAGAATTTCTTCCTTATATCCAATCTAAACTACCCCTGTCGAAGTTTGAAACCATTACCCCTCGTCCTGTCACTACAGTCACTAATGAAGAGTCCCTCCCCAGCATCCCTATAGGCCCCCTTCAGATACTGGAAGGCTGCTATGACGTCTCCACGCAGCCTTCTTTTCCCCAGGCTGAACAGACCCAACTTTCTCAGCCTGCCTTCATATGGGAGATGCTCCAGTCCCCTGATCATCCTTGTGGCCTCCTCTGGACTTGTTCCAACAGCTCCATGTCCTTTTTATGTTGAAGACACCAGAACTGTACACGGTGCTCCAAGGGAGGAGGAGTATTCATGCTAACTCAGAATGGTGAATTAAAAAAGCATCATAGTATCCAAACACAGATTATAGAGGCAGATGTGGTTTTTTTAAAAGAAGTATTGCAATGTGGCAGGGAAAGCATACAAGTAAAATAATAAACCCAACCAGTACAAAGAAATGCAGCATTTTTGATTCTTAAAAGATTCTTGCAATTCTTCCTTGACAGAATCAATGCAATCGGACTGCTCACTGGTAAGTGCCTTTCCTTGGGCCCAGCACAGCTACACCCAAAACAAGACGTGGCTATATGTGAGCATGTTGGCCTGGAGACACATGGCGTAATTTACTCAGAGCTCTGACCTAGGAGGAGCTTACTTGAGAATGAGCTGAGCACTGCTCTCTATGGTTGCATGGCTTATTATAGTTAAATAGCACCACTACACTCTGTATGACCACAGGATCTAGGAGCTTTGAGCAACCTGGTCTAGTGGAAGGTGTCCCTGCCCAAGGCAGGGGGTTTGGAACCAGATGATCTTAAAGGTTCCTTCCAACCCAAACCATTCTGTGATTCTAGGCATATAGTGCAGCACAAATGAACAGGGAAAGTGTTTTGAACTTCTTTTCCACCAGAGATCCACATTCCACAGAACCGGTTTATCATAAGGACCCACCAATGTGTCAGCCTGACTGCTCCAGCCCACACCTCTTGAATACTCAATGCCTTGTGTGCCACCGGTGACTCAGGGCAGCTGGCAGAGATAATACTATCAACCTCAACTGTTAATGTCAGGAATCATGTCCCACCAAAAATAACCTGAAAATACAAGGACATTATGACTCAGCTGGCCTTCAGAGTTCTGAACTCCTCATGTATCACATATGATGGCAAAACCAACAACTCTAACTGTATTTCTGTGACATTTGAGAACCGCCAGACACATTAACAATTGCATTTGGAGACCAGCAATTTTACTCTGCTCCACCCAAGAAACTGGAACAGCACTATTTGCAGTCATGATTATTCTTAGCTAAGTTGCCATGGAACAAAGCCTGGTTAATCCTAATGGACTGATTCAGAAACAATCTCTCTTTCTAATCTTATTGCCTAATTCTTCATTTCCATTAGGCTAGTGTTTATCCAAGATGTAAGAGCAGCAAGATTTTCAAGGAGCGATCATTTCACTATGTCGAGAGGAACAGTACGGTCCTCTTACTAAGAATAATAAAGGATGTTTTTGTTTCTCTTTGAAGGATGCAGAGTGAAGAATTTTTCCTTCCAGAAGCAGATTAAATCTCCTTTGAATTTTCCTTGAATTCACAGGATCCAGTATACATGAACTCACGTGTTTCTTTCAGCCTTAGAAATTACAAACATTCAGTCAGTGATACCTTCTCATTTGCCAGCCAAACAAATGTTTTGGAGAATGCGTGTATGGTAAGATAGATGGGCTGTTAAAGGAAGTTATTGGGTTTTGTTTCCCTGGTGTCAGATTCACAGCACCTTGCCTCTATCACCTGAGCACTAGTCTGACCTATCTACCAACAGCAATACATAACATCAATTTCAAACACCCCATAACCCCCTTGGAAACTAGTCAAGGACTGGAACGCAGGAAGCCCAGCAGTATAGCAGGAGTCTGTGACAAAGAGCCCCATACCACAACCAAGTTCATGAGGTAAAAGCTCATGCCATGTCCACTCACTCAGTTCCTGTGTCATACAAGTTTATTGCGAGACTCTCACAACAGCTAACTCATATATCATAGCATAGCTCTTAAGAGCAAGATGTATATACATGCATGTGTATATGTGCCTAAGCACCACGGGGAGAGGTAAATTCTTCCTGTTTTGAGAATTAATATTGCAGGAATTAAATCATGGTCAGGTAGTGGAAAGGATCCTGGGGAAAAGAATGTCATTCATGTTTGCAATCTATCTCATACAGAAATACATACACAAAGACCTCCTTGAATAAATCCCTGGACAAAATCATGCAAGTTTCCTGCACACAGAGCTAAGCTTGCAGTGATTAAAGCCACAGCAATATTTCCTTTAAAAGAAACAGCACCTTAAGGTCACTGCAGACACCACCACTCTGTTGCCTGCTAGGGATTATGGGGAACAATGTAATTTAAAGTACCTCCTCACTGGAATAAATTTGAGAAAGATATCAAAGCCAGCTCTGATAACAGAGGTATTCAAAGAGACTGTTTTGATGAAACAGATGGTAACTGTAATTAACTTTGGCATTTTCTCCCATAAACCACATAGTTTTTACCTCAATTAGCTAGCCTTTTTTTTTTTTAATTAAACAAACCCGCTTGCATCTATCTAATCAGCAACCAGTTTATATCCAAATAATAAAACAGCCAGTTTTAAGCAATCTGGACAGGCTATAGCCCAGGCCAACAGCCATCAAAGCTTCAGTGCCTGCTTTCTCCCAGCACAGGCAGCCCTGGTGCAGCCTGGTCTGCAAGACCCAGCTCCCTCACACCCTGGGAGTCCTCCACTATACTGGAATCATATCTGTTTGTTTAAATTAAATGTACAGAATTCATCCTGCAGCTGCTGCAAACCAGTGTAAACTAGGCTGTGCAAGCCAGCGGTTTGATTTTCTGTGTTATTTATCAGCAAAATTGCAATCTTCACTTCAGCTACTAGGACATAAATGTGCCAACAAGACCCAAGCAGATAAGCTATTCGAGTTCTGTTGTAAATGCGTATGTATTTCAATCCTTCCTTGCTGCTGCAAAAACACAATGAATGCTATGCCAGCAGTCCCGCCTAAGATCATTTATCACAGTTGTCAGTGTGTCTTGCAGCAGGAAATAATTACTCAAAAGTAGCATTTTCTTCCAAGCAATGTGACCATGTCTGGGGACCATCTTTAATACAATTTAAACAACCCTGCAGCTTTACCTGTGTTTCTTTAGGGAGAAGTTAAATTTCAAAGGATTTCTCACCAACAGGTTTGAAAGATGGAATCATGAGTCTTCTGACTTCTTTCACTTTAGTGTGTATGTGCATTACAGAAGTTTGAAAGTGAGGGAAATAAGGATATCTGATTGTTTTTTACTATAAACGAAGCAGGAAGGTTCCCATGGCCAAGGCAGTACATTTGTGTTTGCCCCCACATTCAATGACATTACAAACACATCAAGGCCAAGTTGGTCCTTTGGGTTAACCAGTTTCATTGCTGCCTGGAGTAATGAGTGCAGTGAGAAAAAATGCTGGAGCCAGCCCAGACCACAGCGAGCCAATGTAAAATAATGAAGGACAGAAGTTTCAGGGTTTGTTTGTCTTTCGTATCTGTAAACAGTTTTTGCCTCAATAAGTCAAATAGTGCACAACTTCACTTGGGCAAAATTCCTGAGGCTTTCAAGGGCAAAACTGACTGCAGATGAGCAGGCTGCACCTCAAGGCAGTGTCTTGAAGCACAGTCACTATCTTGCTGCCCATCACTAGCCAAGAAAGTGCTGTCAGTGCTGAAAGTGGAAACACCCTAACCCAGGGTAGGTCAGGCAAGCAGTACCACTGCCTTGCAGGCAGATTTCCTACAGCAGTCAGCCACATCTGGATTTGTATTTGCAGATTGCCTGTTTGGAGGCTGCCCCCCTCTGCTCAGACCTGAGGAAGCTTAACCTGGATCTATATTTGGCCTCTCACATGCATCTTTTCCTCCTCACTGGCTCCCTTCAGGGCATTTGTGTGTCTGTGGAATATGCACTGCACTCCCCTGTGTAGCTTTGGATGAGAAGCTGTGCCAGGGTCTTTTGCAGAAGCAGAGGGGACCAGCTGCAAATGTTGTGCCATGAGGACTTGAGGGGACTGCCTGTGGCCCTGCCTTACCTTCTCAGCTTCTGGGTATCAACAGGTCTGAGATTTTAAACCCTCTCATAGCCAGAGGCTGCATCTCTGTCATGTGCACCAGCCGCTGCAGACTGTATGCAAATCCTCTTCACACTTTCAGAGCTTACACCCAGCACAGGTCCCCTGCATAGGCTGGCATTAGGTGGTTTTGAGTGCAGCCCATCTCCTCAATACCGCCATGAGAAGGGCAGGCTTCCTCTGTAATTCCCTTAGCATTTTTTTCTGATCAAGATGAGAGAAACAGAGATCTAGGGAACAAAAGAGTGATTATTTTTTTTGCATTAAATATTTTAAACATCCTTGTAAATAATGCACAAGCTATGAGAATGGGATAACTGCACAGTAAGGAGGGGTGTCAAAGAAAAGAAACAAATGCTTTAAATAGAGGACTCCAGATATTAAGGAAATCAGACTTAAGGAGGGCCAAAACTAATTCACCATAATAAGGAGAAAAGCCCGGAGCCATCTGTGAACCTATCATTGATGTACTACTATTCCATATGTGTATTTAACCTGTTTTAAAACCACTCCATAAGAAGGACCTACCAATAAATTGCTCTGTAGCTCCCTCTAATGGATAACTTTACCAAAACTGGGTTCAGGGGAGAAGCAACAGTAACGAGATTAAAACAGAAGTTGGTATAATGTGAAATCACAATTTTTGTGGTGGAACAGTTGTCATGTGCACAAAACCACAACGCTGCTATCATTCCCCACCCATCTGCTGTTTTATTTTTATCTCGGTAGGTACTACAGCTCTTCTTAAAAGAGCTTAAAGGAATAGTGAACTAAGTCGAAACACAACAGGCCCCACGGCCCCAGTGGGGTGGAAGTATAGAAGCTAGGAAGGCTGCAGGAAGCTGCAGAGCAGCAGCTGCTCTGCATCCTGCATCCCACATCCCATGGGAGGCTGCACCATCCAGGCACAGGATGTGCCCAGAAACACAAGCCCTGTGTGGGGCATACCACAATCTAGAGAGCCTAACCATGCCTTATAATCCTTCTGTTAGCATAAGAGCAAAGCTTTAGCTCTAACAAGGTTTGCAGCCTAGAAAGTGGTGGGCACCTTCCATACTCCCTGCCTGGCTTCCCGGCACAAAGCCAGGCAGCTGGTGTTCTTGTGAATAGGCAGATGAACTCAACCTGCAGCCAAATCTCTTTGCAGCTACAGCAGAGGTACTGCCTACACAAGAAATGTGTTGCTAAACCCACAGCAAACTAAAGGAACCTCATAATAAGGAGACTAAAAAATGAATGATGTGATAATAGTAATGCACAAGCAGCAAATACCAGAGTATAGGATAATTTTAAATATGACTGCATCCACACTGAATTAAGAGTTAAACAATTCATTACAGAAGTCTGTATACCACAATTCAAAGAGAAGCCAGAATTCCTCTGTGTAGATTAACATGTACACCAAAGCTTGCAAAATGAGTGTGGATTTTCACACTGATCTTTTCTAACACTGTGCACTCTACAGCTGTTAAGTTTCCAGTTCTGAAAACTGTTTTAGCTCTGGGATCCTCAGGAAATCAGACATGAGAGAAAGCTGAAACAAAACAATCTCTTACATATGAACAAGTGATGCTAGTAAAAGCCACATTTTATTTGCACACATATACTGATTTCTGTCCAACGCATATTTATCTCACATGCACATCAGGACCATTTAGTTTGTTTAAGGGTTTATTTGTCTTGGCTACAACCTGCATTTAGCCATAACAATGTTGGGGTTTTTTTTAGAAGTTAATATTCCATGTTGCCAATTATTTCTAATGCTGACTGAAATCAAGATGCTATTTAAGAAGCTGAGGAGTAATAATAATGGACAGTAGGCTTGGTACAGAGGAAAACAGTATCTCATAGTCCTGATGTTGGGTTTAATCCCTCCAGAAATAATTGATTTATACAGCGGAATATTTGAACCTTAAGGAACAGCATTGAGCATTCTAACACAAGTTGATTTGCCCCACAGGATGTTACGGGCAACTGAGGTCTTAGAAACTCATGCGGCCGTATGCATTGTGTCTGCATGGCAAGATGTGCGTGTGGAGGGCCTAAAGGGGTGGCTCCTATTAAAAGCTGCTAAAAGCTTCCCCTGTCTGATGGAGCCAATGTCAGCCAGCTCCAAACCAGAACCACCACTGGTCAAGGTGGCCATCAATGATGGTAACAGCAACTCTGGGATGATTTCCACACAACAGCAACTTCAGCTGAGAAAGGAGTGAGAATATATGAGCTAAACAGCCCTGCAGACAACAAGGTCATCAAAGAAGGACTTTCCATTGAGCCTTCTCCATGAAAAGGACTAAAAGCTCCACCCTTCCAAGCACACAGAGAAGAGATTCCTTCCCAAGGATGGGGATCGTACAAAAGGTTGTGCCATTTTCACTGACACCTTTCCTAAAGTTTATGGCTAGAAGCATGTTCTAAATCACACATATAATCTATTAATGTTACATTCTTTAAAATTTCAGAGAATCTTAAAATTGATTATTGTATTATACCCAAGTATATAACAAGGATATTAATGCAATGTCAGGAAATTATTTCACTATGCTGACTTCCATGAATACATATTATTTGCTATTGCAAGAAATAATGTTTTCAACTACTTGGGAAGCAGAGAAAACTAACCTTCACAGCCTCCTGTGCTGTCGTGAGTAAATTACTTCTCCAGGATTTTAGTTAAATTCACTCTTTCTACACTGAACTGCAGTCCCAGGGAAACGTAGTAGTCTCAGAGTGCATGTAGTTTATAGATATTGTATAGCTTTATATGTCGATGTTTATATATTACATTGTATATTTTATATATGATTTTTCATTGTTAATTATGCATAGGATGCTTATGTTTGTGATCTTTAGAGATAACTGATCAACACCCATGTGGCAACCCTGACTGGGTAATACCATTAATTAAAAAGCCATTTTTTTTTACTTCTCTTTTGACCAAGAAACCCCTAAGAAATTGGGGGAAAGGAGAAAGGGGGGAGAGTGAAGGTGGTGTTGGTCAGTTGTGATTTTTATTTTAAATACAGGTTAAACTAAGTCATGAAAACCTACAGGAAAGAAAATACAAAGTATTGTATTGTGAAAGATTCATATAATTCCATATTTTAAAAGCACACAATCACTCTTCTGAAGCCTATTACAAAGCCCATACAGAAAGGTTAGAATTCAGGTGGAACCCTACATCTTCCATCTATTTGCTTTTCAGTTTCATACTCACTTTCCCAAATTTTGCATTATTCAAGTTTTAAATTGATTTATCTAGCTCTGACACTTTCCTGAGCAATATTTCTCATTCCCCATGGAAAGCAAGCAACACAAATATTCTCATATATGCTTATACATATAGATATATGCTTATATATGGCTACATATACTTCAGAAAAACAATTATTTGACCAAAACTTACTTAAATGAAAGTTTCTTCAGAACAGGTGGTAACAGCAGTATGGTAGGACACAGTTCAACTTCTTCCTCTCCTCCTTTTAAAAATACAAAAATATGAGCATAGCAACTTATGTTAAGTAAGACAAGAGTAAGCTGATGTACATCACTAAATAGTCACAATTAAAAAAGCCCTTCAAAGTACAAAACTATGAATCTACAGGCAAACCTTCAATGATTATATTTTCTGACAAGATTTTCTGCTTCTAAAACGTCATGAGATTAAGCAAACAATATGTTAATACACAAAAAGGAAATACATTTTAAGTATTAGCCTGAGGAGAATGCAACTTTCCTTGTGCTGCTTCCACTTAAAATCCACACTCCTCCTGAATTAGAAACTACTTATAGTTTCTGAACAGTTAATATGCAAGTAGCGCAAAGGCAAACATACTAAGTAACAGTGCACAAGTTCCCGTTTTCCATGTTTTCCTTCATTTACATCCAAAGTGTTTTTCTGCAGCAGACAGAACATACAGACTAACCTTTCTTTCACAGGCTGATGACTGGAAAGCTGAATTATTCAGAGCAGAACTCCAGGATAATTTTGCATCTCCTGCTGCCAAAGATACTTAAGAGGCAGTATGTTCAACATGAAAGGTTTTGTTCTGGATTTCATAAAAACCAAAAATGGCCCACGCCAGGTCGGGTTTCTTTTTATTGTTAAAACATTAAAGCGTAACATTTCACCAAATACAAGAAATTTAGGGGGTTCTGACATTACAAATATCTGAATCATCAAGAGAAAGTGTTGAGCTATACATAGTCTGACGTTGATCCATCAATTTAAGGTATATTAGTACATGCGTAAAACATGGCCAAAATACAGAATCACAAACTAAGTACCTTGATTCTTCTAAATCTGAGACAAGTAAGTCAGAGAATTGAGTGCAATAAATTTCCAACAAAACTTACACTCAATTACAACCACAGAGGAGAATTATTCCAGAAAGACTGATGGTTTCTCCTGCCTGGCTCATTCACATTCAGCTTGGTAAGAATTTCACTCTTGACAATTTGATTAAAAACATTTTGAAAAATACAACATGTAACAAATATGAAAAAACAAGTTCAGTCTTCACAGGAATATATGGATTGCTTGCCACTCCAGTCCTTAATTGCCTGTATGTTTTACAAATCTTTACAAAACTAATTTGTATCCATTTTGGTTTCAAAAACATAGTACATCTGAAAAATAAAATATGACTCTACTGATGGGTAATACAAAGACATGAACATGTATTTAAAATTACTTTCCAAGTAAATCATTTCAGTAATACAGCTATAAGACACGTTAAACATTGTACAATAAACCATGCATCTTCTGACTTGTCAGAACAGCTAAACTACTCAGTTAACATACAGCAACACTTTTGAACACTTCTGTAAATTCAGCACGATTTCCCTTCTAGCATAAGGGAAAAAAAAACATATTAAATTTGTTCTTCAAGTGGTTCAAGGCTGTCCAAGTGTTTTTTAGGTGTATCATCACTATGACGGCTTTGGCAATGGGTTAAGTGTTTCTTAAAGCCTCGGGGAAAATTAGATTCAAAATTACAACGTGGACACTTCAACAAACTTTGACCATGAGCAGCAACATGGTTTTTGAGGAGAGACTCCAAGAGAAAAGCTTTGCCACATATTTTACATTTGTAGGGGCTTTGAACATTATGCTTGTTAACTAAATGGTGCAAGACAGCACCTTTTTTCATTGCACGACAGCAACAAATCTTGCAATAATACTTTCCCTTGCCACGCTTCATGTATTTCGCTATTTCTTCCTCAGAGATGAAAGCCTCTTTCTCTTCAGTAAACTGCAGCACACACTGTGGCTGCATGGGAGGAGTTGCATCTATTTTGCTCTCTTTGCCATAATCAGATGACTCCATATCATATTGCTCTTGGTCACTGTTGGATTCCGGCTCCTTTATCTCCATCGAGTCCATCTCTGCTTTTCCACACTCGCTGCTATTTAGTTCAGAATCTGAGTTCTCCTGGTTTTCCTTCTTGGGCTTCTTTTTGGGACATGAATATAACATGTCTTCTGGAGATTCTTTGGCTAATATTGATTGTTCGTCCTGTGAGAACAAATCATCCAGTGGTTTCTGATCATCTAAACTGTGAGAAAGGAAGTCACTCTCACCAGATTCACTAGGTGTCTGGGACTCGGAAGAAAAACCCGAAGCAGATTTCTGAGGCTCGGAGAACAGGATGCTCTTCTGGATTTCAGAAGGTACAGTAGTTTCAGAATGTCTCTGGACATCAGAGGATAAAGCAGCAGCAGGCTTCTGCATCTCAGAAAATACAGCATGCTTTTGAACATCAGGGGAAACAGCAGATTTCTGGGCGTCAGTAAAAACAGCTTGTTTTGGGGTCTCAGGAGAAACGGAAGGAGTAGGTTTCTGGCTCTCAGCAAAGAAGCCATGTTTCTGAATTTCAGGAGAAACAGATTTCTGAGACTCTGGAAAGGAAGTAGGCTCCTGAACTTCAGAGGAAATGGGAGCGAGTTTCTGGGCTTCTGAGAACAGGGTGTGCTTTTGGACTTCAGAAGAAGCAAGAGCTAATTTCTGGGTTTCAGAACATAAGGCATGTTTTTGGCCTTCAGTAGAAACAGCAGAAGTAGGCACCTGATTCTGGGGCTCAGAAAAGACAGCACGTTTCTGGACATCAGTAGAAACAGTAGGATTAGATTTACGAGACTCTGGGAACAGAGCTCTCTTCCGAGGTTCTGGGAAATGAGCCCGTTTCTGAACCTCAGATGAAGCAGCAGAGGTGGATTTCTGAGTTTCAGAAAAATACATAGATTTCCGGGACTCAGATAGTTTCCAAGATTCAGGAGATACCGAAGCACCAGGCTTACGGACCTCAGGAAAGAAAGAAGTTTTCCAAGAGTCAGAGGAAACAGTGTGACTAGACTTTCGAAGCTCAGGAGAAACAGGGGGAGAATGTTTCCATGTGTCAGGGGACACAACAGGTTTCCAGCCTTCAGGGTAAACGGATGAGATGGGTTTCCAGGGCTCAGAAGAAACAAGAGTAGACTTCTGGGATTCGGAAAAGGATGTAGATTTCCACGAGTCAGAAACAAGTCTCCTAGGCTCTGGTGACACAAGTGGGCCAGGCCTTCGGGACTCAGGGGCAGACCTCCGGGATTCTACAGACGCTGACATGGCAGACTTTGGAGCCCAGGGAGAAACCGTGGAAGACTTCTGCACCTCGTGAGGTGCTGACCTCCAGGGCTCAGGGGAAACAGTTGGACCAGGTCTCCATGACTCTGGCGAAACTGCCGGAGCAGGCCTCCTGGTTTCAGGAGAAGCAGCAGAAGCAGGCCTACGCATCTGAGAAGGATGTCTCCTGGGCTCAGGAGACCCAGCCGGGGCATACCGTCGTGGTTCAGGGGATACTGCTGGAGTAGGTTTCTTTGGCTCTGGTGACACAGCTGGGGAGTATCTGCGGGGCTCTGGAGACACAGCGGGAGAATGGCGACGGGGCTCTGGTGATACAGCGGGGGAATGCCGACGGGGTTCTGGAGATATTGCTGGGGAATGACGACGAGGCTCTGGAGACACAGCCGGGGAATGACGACGAGGCTCTGGAGACACAGCCGGGGCAGGCTTCTGTGGGTCAGGGGACACTGCAGGAGATAGCTTCTGTGGATCGGGGGACACTGCAGGAGATAGCTTCTGTGAGTCAGGGGACACTGCAGGAGATGGTTTCTCTGAGTCTGGGGATACAGATGAGGCTGACTTCTCTGGATCTGGAGACGTGGCCTCGGCTGACTTTTGTGGGTCTGGGGACACGGCCTGGGCTGACTTCTCCGGCTCCGAGGAAGTTGCCTGAGCTGACTTCTGCTGCTCTGGAGACACTGACGATTTCTGAAGCTTGGGGGAAACAACAGGTTCAGATTTGGGTTGTTCGGGAGAAGGGGCAGGTTTGCGTGACTCAGGGGAAAGGGCAGGTTTCTGTGCCTCCACTGTGACACTCTTTTTGGAGGAATCTGCATCTCCTTCTACCTGTTCTTTCCGTTCCTTATTCCACTTCTCAGGTGCTGCATGCTGTGCTGTGATGTGGTAATATACATTGCAATACATCTTACTGGTAAAGAAGCATTTGTGGCAGTGAAACAATTTTGCACTTTTTTGATAAAATATAAGTTTACCCAAACCAGCAGCATCCATTTCATCACAATACTCTGGGTGTACGGTACCCATATGAATCTGTATGCTTTCATAGTCTGTTCCTTTGAAGCTGCAGTGATCACACTCTAAGCGCTCTGTGGTTTTACGCAGTACCTGCAACACGTCCATCTTTCAATGGTCAGTGACAGTTCTCACAGCACTGCACCTTTTAAAGAGGAAGTTTCAGTTCCTGCCATAAAGGAAAGAAAAAATAAGTCTGTATAATTGGCTGTCAATGTTAATTTAAATTCTTTGTCATCCTAAATAAGTGCATGTTTTTTCCCCCCATGCTCCGTTTTAGCAAGTGTAACTTCTGCACAGGTACCACTTCACCAAGAAACCCAAATACAGGTGTCTTCAACTTCTCAAAGTCATTTTACACCCGTAAAACTTGAAAAACAAAATTTATATTTAACAATAGGCCTTCCTAGCCATGTAAAAAAATACGCAAGCAAACAATAAAGAAGAGCCCAGGTGATGAAGAGTGAAGTTTACATTCATTCAATAAATGTGACTTGCTTTCTCGCTTGTCTTTACTTCCCAGATTGGGTTGACTTACGTTACACACGTAAACTAAAAAGGAAAGGTACTGTGAAACAGTGCCACTGAGATAAAGCCGTTTCAAAACTGCATCTTCATCATAAAATTTCAAAACAAATCAGCTGGTTTTAACAAAGACAAAAAATAATTTCAAGAAGAAAACAGCAGCCAGCATCATGAAAAGAATTTTCTATCACAAAAAGAATTTTTTCCATTCCACTATTTCATCTGCTGCCCTAATAACAACAAAAATGCTGTTCAAAAAGCAGCCGGGATGTCTTTGTTTTCCATTTGGTGTAGTTGACAGCCCTTTGCATTCACAGCATCCTTTGCCTCACCTCAAAGATGGGAATTTCTCAAAATTATTATTTTGGCAAGACTTAAAAGAAAAAAATCAACCAAATAAATGAACAAAAAAACCCCAAACAAACCAAACAAGACCAAACCAAACACAACCTCCCCAAACAAAAAACAGAAATGCAGCATCTGAAATGCAAGTAATTTTTAATGATCTGGCTAGATCCCACTATTGCCAACAGAATTTACCCAGATTAGCTACCACAATAAGCAAAACCCAAGCCTAATCAAATACTGCAAGTCATTTTCATGTAAATGTGGGAGGGATCTCTATGGTGAAAAGGAACAGTTGGATATTCAGGTGAAATGCACAGGCACATTGCATTATTATCATGCTGAGCTATGAACCAGATTTCAGGGGTCTTGTAAGACAGTGTTTCCCAGCACTATTAGCAGTCATACAAAAGACATGCCAAAATGTGGTCCATGCCACATTCAAGGTAGACCATAAAACACTTCCAAACACCTTATAACAAACTTCACACTCCTGAAAAAGATCCAAACAAAACAGAAAGACCATAGTAGCTTCCAGTGTCTGTATCTCTAAAATAGCAAACAACTTGTCAATAAAAAACAATGAAGCAAGCTACATCTTAACACTCCAATAGACCTAAAAGTCTTCATGAATAAAGATTTATTTTTTTGTTGTGGGCTTTGGGGTGATGGGAAGAAACAAAGATTTCCATTTGAAAGCCAGAAATTCTGAATTGATCATATAAGACAGAGAAAAAGAATCCTTTTATACAGAACCCCATCAGAACCTCATTAGGACAGTAAGGACATACTGCACTGATCACATTTTCAGAATCAAAAGCGAATTTTCCACTTCCCAAATTGGTGGCAATTCTAAACTGCCCATTTCCTTTCTCTAGAAAACCAAAAAAAAGTTTGTCCAAAGTTAGTTTACCATAGTTTACACCAAAGCTTACCAGACAATCTTTCCTACCCTCCTCATCATTTCCCTCCTCCTTACACATCACCTAACTGTTGCCCTTGCTGCAGAGTTCTCTCATTCACTCCTCTCAGCTATACTTCACCATACCTCCCATCCTTTCCTTTTATTCAATTCTATCTTATTTTACAATGGAAATTTCCATTTTCTTTCCAAATACAGTGGTGAGAAAAGGTCCTGGCTCCCTTTCATAAACTGTCCAAGTTGCTGCTAAGCTGTTTTGACCAGGAGGTTATTCTGCAACTGGAGAAGTTACAGGCACTTCCTCGCTTTCAGCTCCAGACATCCAAAGGTTGACATTCAAGCCTCTGGCATAAGAAATAATGTGAGAGAGCTGGGGACACTTTCTCCCACACTGCCATCACTCACCATTTTGTGACTTCAGCACGCACCAGCTGGCAGTCACTGATGAACCTGTCTCTTTTGCTGAAACCTCTTCTTAATTGAGGCATACTGCTAAGCAAGACAACTCTTTGGTATTGCAGCACCTTGGGCCACCTCACTGCACTTCCCTTTTTCATGCATGTCTAGAACCTACACACAAAGGTTCCTACAACCAGCTCTCCACAGGAATGCTGAAGGTCCTGTTTCCTGCACTGTAGTTCTTGCCATAATCTCTTCCATGACAGGAAGAACAGAAAAAAGAGCTGAGGAATTAAAAAAAAAAAAAAGGGGGAAAAAAGGAGGGGGGGAAAACCGGGCAAAAGGGGGGGAAGGGGGAAGGGAAGGGGGGGAGGAGAAAAAGTGGGAGAAAGGGGGGAATAAGTGGAAGAAAGTAGAGAGAAGTAGAAAAAAGTGCAGTCACACCACATCAGCAATCTCTGTTGAGCTACCATTAGACTAAACAATAGGAGTGGCCTAAGCTGAGGCACATAGCAGACAAACATCTCCTGGTTATCTTCCCAGCCAGCACACACAGCCACTTCAGAGCTCGTTCTTGGATTGGGCATCCCATGATCAATGGGGATCCCACTACAGATGAAGTCTCTCAGAAGCCTCCCAGTGGCAGGAAAGAAATACGCAGGAGATGCTGTGTGCAAGAAAGAATCCACCCGGGGGATGGCACAGCACTGACTGGCAGCTAATAAGACATCTCCACAAACCTCTATTCCAACATCATAGTTGTACATCCACTCATCATTTCAGGTTATTTTTAATATACACAGTCTACACTCAGTGTTGCACCATTTAACAGATCCCTGCATTTTTCCTCTACAAAGGATATGCTGAGACGGTCGTAAGGCAGTGCCACTGAGAAGCAGGGAAGGGCACAAACATCTAGACTGCCTGTGAGCACAGTCTATGATATCAATGATATCAGCACAGCTGGGAAAGCCCTCAAGAAGAAAGCCCTCTATTTTCTCTGATGCCCTACAACCACTTTGGATTCCCTCTATCAGTCACTGCAGGAAGAACGGCTGTTCATATTCATCAGCCTTGGAATTCTCTTGCCTGCAGACAGCTCAGCCATATCTTCTACTAGTGAAGAGGGTCAATGGTGAAGTTTGCTGCCAGCACAAGAAAGCCAGCTGCATCGCTGCCTCTACTACCAGGAGCAAATCCAAACTATTGCTGTGTTTAAGCAAAATGAAAAACTGCATTTTCTTGCAGTACTGAGAAAAAGTAAATGGCAGCCTGGCAGCAACATGATGCTTCTCTTGAAGCTACTCCCTGTGTTGTGACTGACAAGCAGCACAAGTTTAGCTCTCAGAGGAAGCTGCACACAAACATCCCACAGCACAGCAGAGCATACACTTCACAACGCCAACAGCAGGTAAGGGAGTCACTTCCAACACACCACCCACAAGACAGGCAGCGCTGCACTCCTGCTAATCCAGCAGCATCCACAGGAATCCGGCCACATCCTCACAACTGAACTCCCTGCAACCAGCCATCTACTTGGGCTAAGTTTCATCAGCAACAGTCTGATGGAACTGAACCATGTTTTGAAAATCACACACCTAAAAGAAGGCAAAAATACCCTGACCTGATCAGCTGCTGAAATGGTGAGATACACTGTGAGAACATGTGAGACACAGGATCCAGGCAGCAAATGTGGTTCCATGTTTCTGGGAAAGTATCAAGTCAAAGGGGAGCTGCAAAGTGACAGAATGTGATGCACATGCAGATGACTTCAGAAACACAAAGGGATAGAGCTGCACCTATTCTGCAAGGTTTCCATCTCTGCTAAGAGAATGACAAGTCTTGCACACCAACAGTAGTTCTTACTACAGGATCTGACAACAGTCTGAACCGCAGAGCAGTATCAATGCACCTATGACAGAGTCGGGGCAGGAAAAATGAATTCTTTATGGTCCTGACAGGGCTTTCAAACTGCAAATTTCAAATTCCACACAGACAGCTCCCAAAAATGGCCCCAGAAACCTTATTTCTGCAGTGCTGAATCTAAGGTCCACTGGACACACCATAGCACACAATCTGTTCAGGAATTGTGACAGGTTGTGTATCTTGATGACACTTGGGTGACATGGTTTAGTGTGAGGTGTCCCTGCCCATGGCAGGGGAGTTGGAATTAGATGATAGTAAGGTCCTTCCCAACCCTAACTATTCTATGATGCTATGAATAATTCTGTTTACATTCTCCTGAAAGCAAGTGTCCCAGGTCTCTATGTTCCTCACCTACAACTCAGGACAAGTCAAGCTGCCAGTTACCCCTCTTACTACTAAGAGTGCTGAGCCAGTATTAACAGCTCCTCTCTGCACAGTCACGCATCAAATCCTTCTGACAACCACACCACACACTACTGCTCCCCCAGCCCATCCCGAAGCTCCAGACAGTGAGCGCAGGTGACACGAAAGAGCCTCCACCAGTTCACAAGTCGCTCCAAAATGCCACTGTCACCTCGCTTCGTCCATCCCTAATGACGTGAGGCTACGACCCAGCGACATGGTCAAAGCCTTCAGGTCTGCACCCGCTTCACGGGCGGAGCAGCGGCTGTGTCCGGAGTGGTGAGGA
Organism: Agapornis roseicollis; assembly: GCA_002631895.1. Lineage (NCBI taxonomy): Eukaryota > Metazoa > Chordata > Aves > Psittaciformes > Psittacidae > Agapornis > Agapornis roseicollis. The sequence continues at coordinate 60,821 of NDXB01021348.1, forward strand.
CGGTCCCGTCGGGGCTCGGCGGGGACACAGGTCCTGCAGCGGCGTGCAGCCGCGCCTTCCCAGCGCAGCGGGACAGTGCCGCTCGGTCTGTGCCTCGCTGGCTCCTCGCTTCACGCCCGCTGCTGTCGCTTTCTCTCTGGGGGAGAGAGTGCTTTCCCCGGGCACCGGCTTCGGCCCTGCCCGGCCCTCCCGGGGCCTGTCCCCCGCCACCCATCCCCTCCGCGCCGGCTGGTCTGCCTCGACACCCCCCACCTCATCTCCTTCCCGTGCTCGGAGCCGCCGCTCCCGCCCCGACGGTTTTGTTCCCCTGCGCCAGCAGCCCTTGCTGCTGCCTGCGCGCCACCACCGCGTCGCCCCCGACCCGGCCACCCGCCCTCCCGGCGCGACGCCGCGGCGGGGGCTGGGCAAGGGGAAGGCCCAGGCGCGTTGCCCAAGGGGAGGGGTGCGGGCCGGGCCGCGGCCGCTGGCGGGAGCGCCGTGCCTGCGCGTGGCGCGATCGGAGCCCCCCGTCCCGCACTCACCGCTGAGGCACCTCCCGGACGGCAGCGAGCGCCGGGCAGGGGCTGGGCGCACCCGCCAATGGCGGCGGCGGCAACGCTCGCGGGCTCGGGCCGCGCGAGGTACGGGAGGGGGAGGAGGGGGCGGGGCTCCGGGCGGAGGCGCGCGGCCGTTATCGCGCCCGCATCCCCGCTCCCCGGGCCCGCGCGCCGCCAACCGGAAGCGCCGTCGCTCGTTCGGCCCCTCCTCTGCCGGGCCCGTGAGGGCTGGGGGAGTGGGGTGGTAAGGAGCCCGGCGAGAGGGCCGCCCGCCGGCCGAGTCACGTGACGCGGCTGTCGCGCCGGTTCGTCACGCGGCGCCTGTCCGCTACGGGGCGTTCCCCGCGCAGCCGGCAGGGGTCGCTGCCGCACGGCGCTGTCCCGGTGGCCGGGGCGCTGCGGCTGGCTGAGACTGCACCGTGCCCCGCAGCGCCGGCCCTGGGAGGGCATCCCACCTGCAGCACTGCCTCCAGCTCTGGGGCCCTCAGTACAGCAGGGGCGAGGACCTGCTGGAGTGAGTCCAGGGGCCGAGAGGATGCTCCGATGACTGAAGTACCTCTCTAAGGAGAGAGGCTGAGAGCTGGGCTTGTTCAGCCTGTAGAACAGAAGACTCTGTGGAGGCCTTAGGGCAGCTTCCAGTGCCGAAAGGGGCTATAAGAAATACGGGGATGAGCTTTTTACAAGGGCCTGTAGCGGACAAGGGGGAATGGCTCTTAGCTGAAAGAGGGGAGATTCAGGTTAGACATTAGGAAAAAATATTCACTGTAAGGGTGGTGAGACACTTTATTTTTCTTCCCCTTTCTCTCCTTTCCTCTTCCCTCTCTTCTTGGTTCTTCTTGTTTTCTTTTTAATTTCTTTCTTCTTCCCCTTTTCTTTCATTTTTCTTTCTTCCTTATCCTTTCTCCTTTCTTCTCATTTCCTTCTCCTGTTTACCTTTCCTGCCCTTCTCTTCCCTTTTCTGCCACTTTTACCCACTTTTCTCACTTTTTACACTTTTTTGACCATTTTCACTTTTTACACCTTTTTCCACTTTCTCACTTTTCCCATTTCCTCATTTTTTTCCACTTTTCCCACTTTTTTCACTTTTTTCCACTTTTGCCACTTTCTCACTTTTTCCACTTTTTGCATTTTTTCAGCTTTTTTCCACTTTTACAATTCTTTCCATTTTCCATCTTTCCCACTTTTTCCACTTCTTTCCACTTTTTCACTTTTTATGCATTCTCACTTCTGCCACTTCTTTTACTTTCTCATTTTTATCACTTTCTTCCTCTTTTCTACTTTCCACTTTTTCCACTCTTTCCTCTTTTCCCCCTTTCCAATCCCACTTTTCCCACTTTCTCTTTTCCACTCTTTCCACTTTTTCCTGCTTTTTCACTTTTTTTTTTTTTTTTTTTCCTTTCCTTTTTTGCCTTTTTTTTTTTTCTTTTTTCCTTTTTTTTTTTTCCTTTTT
>NDXB01021348.1:62878-72896 GCA_002631895.1 Agapornis roseicollis
TTTTTTTTTTTTTTTTGCCCTTCACTTTTTGCCTGTTCACTTTTGCCTTTTTCCATTTGTGTTTTGCCTTTTGCCTTTAGTCTGTAGCCTTCTTCCTTTTACATTTTGCCTTTAGCCATTTCTCTTTTCCCTTTATCCTTTTGCCTTTTTCCTTGTGCCTTATCCTTTGCCTTTCATTATTAGCATTTTATGTTGTGCCTTTTGGCTTTTCCCCTTTGCCTTTAGTCTTCAGCCTTTATCCATTTTTGTTTGGCTTTTAGCCTGTTGCCTTTTCCATTTGCATTTTGCCTTATGCCCTTTTGCCTTCAGACTTTAGCCATTTGCATTTAGGCTTTTACCTTTTCCCTTTCATGTTTTGTCTTCTGCCTTTTTGCCTTTAGCCTTTTCCATTTTACCTTTTGCCTTTTACATGTAGCTTTTTCCCTTTGCATGTTGAGTGTTGCCTTTTGCCCTTTGCCTTTTCCCTTTAGCCTTTTGCCTATTGACCCTTCCTCTTTAAATTTTACATTTTCCCCTTTGCCTTTTGATTTTCCCTTTAGCTTTTTTGCCTTTTGCCATTTGCGTTTTGCCTTTACCAATGTTCCTTTTGTCTTTTCTGTCTGCCTTCAGCTTTTTCCTCTTGCCTTTTGCCATTTGCCTTTAGCATTTTGTGGTTTCCATTTAGACCTTTCCTTTTTCCTTTATCCTTTTGCCTTTTGCTGTCTGCCTTTTCCCTAATGTCTTTTGCCTGCTATATCTATTCTTCTTCCTTCTACCTTTTGCCTTTTTCTTTCTCCCGTTTGCACTTATCCTTCCTTTTGCCTTTTGCTGTCTGCCTTTTCCCTAATGTCTTTTGCCTGCTATATCTATTCTTCTTCCTTCTACCTTTTGCCTTTTTCTTTCTCCCGTTTGCACTTATCCTTCCTTTTGCCTTTTTACCTTTTGTCTGTTTCCTTTTTGTCGTTTGCCTTTTGACTTCTGCCTTCAGCCTTGTGTCTCTTGTCTTTATCTTTTTGCATTTATCTTTCTGCCTTTTGTCTTTTGCATTTACACTTTTTTCTTCCTTTTGCCTTTAGACTTTTGCCTGTAGCATTTATCCTTCTTCCTTTTGCCTTTGGTCTGTTGCCTGTTTCCTTTTCCCCTTTTGCCTTTTGTCTTCAGCCTTCAGCCTTTTCCTGTTTCCTTTTTACCTTTTGCCTTTTGTCTTCAGCCTTTTCCTGTTTCCTTTTCCCCTTTTGCCTTTTGTCTTCAGCCTTCAGCCTTTTCCTGTTTCCTTTTTACCTTTTGCCTTTTGTCTTCAGCCTTTTCCTGTTTCCTTTTCCCCTTTTGCCTTTTGTCTTCAGCCTTCAGCCTTTTCCTGTTTCCTTTTTACCTTTTGCCTTTTGTCTTCAGCCTTTTCCTGTTTCCTTTTCCCCTTTTGCCTTTTGTCTTCAGCCTTCAGCCTTTTCCTGTTTCCTTTTTATCTTTTGCCTTTTGACTTCAGCCTTCAGCCTTTTCCTGTTTCCTTTTTACCTTTTGTCTTTCCTTTTTCCTTTTGCCTGTTTGCTATTTGCCTTTTGCCATTTGCATTCTGCCTTTTGCTTTTGCCTTTTGACTTTAGAATTTTACCTTTAGACATTTCACTTTTGTCTTTTGCATTTGGCCTTCTTCTTCTACCCCTTGTGTTTTGCATTCTGCCTCTTGCCTTTTGCTTTTTGACTTTCTACTTTTTCATTTTGCCTTTTGAACTTCCTTTTGCCTGTTTCCTTTTTGTCTTTTGCTTTCTGCTTCTGCATTTTGCTTTGTCTTTTGCCTGTTGCCTTTTTTACCTTTTACTTTTTGCCTGTTTCCTTTTTGCCTGGTTCTCTTCTGCCTTCTGCCTTTAGACTTTCATCTTTTGCCTTTTGTATTTTGCATTTATCCTTCTTGCTTTTGCCTATTTCTCTTCTGCTTTCTGCCTCTTGCCTTTAGAATTTTGGCTGTTGCATTTACCCTTCTTCCTTTTGCCTATTTCCTTTTTGCCTTTACATTCTGCCTTGTGCCTTTGCCTTTAGACTTTAGCCTGTGGCATTTATCCATCTTCCTTTTGCCTATTTCCTTTTTGCCTTTACATTCTGCCTTGTGCCTTTGCCTTTAGACTTTAGCCTGTGGCATTTATCCATCTTCCTTTTGCCTATTTCCTTTTTGCCTTTACATTCTGCCTTGTGCCTTTGCCTTTAGACTTTAGCCTGTGGCATTTATCCATCTTCCTTTTGCCTATTTCCTTTTTGCCTTTACATTCTGCCTTGTGCCTTTGCCTTTAGACTTTACCCTGTGGCATTTATCCATCTTCCTTTTGCCTTTTACCTTTTGCCTGTTTCCTTTTCACCTTTTCCCTTTGACTTCTGCCTTCAGCCTTTTGCCTTTAGTCTTTATCCTTTTGCCTTTGTCCTTCTGCCTTTTGTCTTTTGCGTATCTACTTCTTTCTTCCTTTTGCCTTTACACTTTTTCCTGTAGCATTTACCCTTCTTCCTTTAGCCTTTGGCCTGTTGCCAGTTTCTCTTTGTCTTCTGCCTTTTGCCTTTAGACATTTGATTTTTGCCTTTTGCATTTATCCTTCTTTGTATTTAACCTTCTTCTGGTTGCCTTTTACCTTTTGCTTGTTTCCTTTTTACCTTTATCCTTTTGTCTTCTGCCTTTTCCCATTTGTCTTTTGCCTGCTGCATCTGTCCTTCATCCTTCTGCCTTCTCCCTTTTTCCTTTTTCTTCCTTTTGCACTTATCCCTCTTCCTTTTGCCTTTTGCCTGTTGTCTTTATCCATTTGCCTTTATTCTTCTGCCTCTTGCCTTTTGCTTTTTGACTTTCTACTGTTTCATTGTCCCTTTTGCACTTCTTCCTTTTGCCTGTTTCCTTTTTGCCTTTCGCATTCTGCTTCTGGATTTTGCATTGTCTTTTGCCCGTTGCCTTTTACCTTTTGCCTTTTGCACTTATCCTTCTTCCTTTTGCCTGTTTATGTGACCTTTTCTCTGTAGCCTTGTGGCTTTTGCCTTTAATCTTCATATTGCCTTTTACTTTTTGCCTGTTTCCTTTTTGCGTTTTGCCTTCTGCCTTTTGCCTTTAGATTCTTGTCTTTTGCCTTTTGCTTTTTGCATTTATCCTTCTTGCTTTTGCCTATTTCTCTTCTGCCTTCTGTCTCTTGCCACTTGTCTTTAGAATTTTGCCTTCTACTTTCTACCTTTTGACCTTTGACTTCTATCTTTTGCCTTTTGCATTTCTACTTCTTCTTTCTGGAAGAAAGGCCTTCTGCCTTTATACTTTTGCCTGTTGCATTTATCCTTCTTCCTTCATCCTTTTACCATTTGCCTTGTCCAGACTCCAGCCTGCTGTCATCCCTCTGCCCCTGGGCCAGCTCTGCCCTGTGGCTGAGCCTCACCCCTTTATCTTGCCCCAGGGCATTGTGACATGGGGGTGCCAGTGTGACATGGGGCTGATGGGGCAGTTCCTGAACCCAGGAGGCCCTGGGTTCTGCTCCTGCCCTCAGTGGCCTTGCACCGGGCACAGCTCTTGGCACCCCTGTTGTGTCCTCTGCCACCTGGCTCCCAAGCACAAACCCAGCGCTGTTGCTCTTCTCTCAGGCCCTGGCAGAAAACAACCCTGCAGCCCAGTGCCACCCCATTACCTGTCCCCTCTTGGTATCTCAGCTTGATAATCTGACAGCACTTCTTAGTATCGTTGGGATCCAGAGATTTCAGAGAACATCCCCACAGCTGAACTAATGGGATGTGCTCGCTTCCAGCATTAGCTATTTGTGTATCCCATTTTCCTTTTCTGAATGGGACAGGGAATGTGTCTTCATATACTCTGTATGGTGGAGCCATCAGTGTTTTTCAGCTGGTAGGATTCTGCAAAGAAAGCCTGTAGCATTTTCCATTAAAATGTGTGCATACCTCTGTGTGTGTGTGAGCATGCATGCACACAGGTGAGTGCGTAACACAGTGGAGGTCTGCAAGAACAAGCTGCTGCATGCCTACCTCTGTGAGCCTGGGGCTGGGCAGTGAGAGCAGGAACCCTGTGCACAAACACATGCAAAGTATGTCATGCCCTTGAAGAATAATTTTTTTAAAAACCAACCAATCTATGGATGGAAAAATATCTCTGCTGTGGAAAATCAGGATGTTACCTCTCTGGTGTGGGAGAATGGATGCTGGTGCCTGCAGAGTAAAAGAGGTTGTCCCTGGAGTTCCTTCTTTGGCATAGCCAAGCCATCAGGCAGCGGGGTCTCCTCAGAGGCGGCTCAGGATGCAGCCATGGCACAGACGCTCACTAACGCATTCTCCACATCCATATCCCAACAGCCTGAATATTCTTTCCATGTGGATGCAGAAGGCAAAGGCCAGGCTCTCTGCCTCTGGTGCAGGAGGATGGCTTTATGGGATAGCAAGAACAAGTGAATGGGCTGTAGGAATCCCAGTCAGAGAGGGCACGGCAGTTTGACCAGCTCAACACAGATGTTTAAACCCTGACAGTTTTTACTGAGCCAGGGTCTGACATCCACCTTCTGGTAACCAGAAGGAATGGAAACTAAGAAGCCCCAAATGTGAAATTACTGCTGAACAAGATGCATTTTGTTAATTACCTTGCTGATGCCACCAAGAGGTACCCATCACCTTGCACTCAGGGGAAGGTGGGGGAGCAGCCTGAAAGTCTGACACCCAAAAAGTACCAAGCTGGTGCAAAAATCACTGCTTCTGTGTGTCCAGTGGGTCCCTCTCACAGCTGAAAGCCCTCCTGCAGCCTCCTTTGGGCATCCCAGTGGGTGGGAAATACCTGCTTGTGAGCAGACCCTCACCCAGTTAAGGCTCTGTCACTGAGGAAGGGGAAAGCCTGCCCCATGTGAACACCACCCGCCCCAGCCAGGCCACCAAGACAACACCCTTTCTCTGCAGTTGGGATGAGCTTGGCTTTAGATGGACCTCAACCCAAATGATTCTCTAGAAGCAGCTCTACTTAACCTTGAAGTAATTTGATCTGGCAGCTCACTAGCTTGATATTCAAGTTCTCAACTGTATTTTTATCTGCTTCTGGAGAAGACAGAGTAGCATAGGATCATACTTAATTGTTCTAGAGTAATAGGTGGAAACATTGCAGATGATCACACCTCCAAATCACAGTTAAAACTTTTTGCTTTTATTCTATTTAATGCTTAACATCTGGGACAATTCAACCAATAAGTTTTCAGTCTGGAACAATTTGATGTTGTGCCAAATAATATAATGTACAGAGAGGATGTAAAAATAAATTAATACCTTACTATTTAACTTCAACTAACAAAGCAGGTCTCAGTTTCAGACAACTGAGTCATTGTCAGCCATGAAAAATAAATGAACATCTTCTGCCCTCCCATTAAACACGATACTATCATTGAAACCAATGGGGAGATTACACACAGAGACATTATATATATATGCATATATATATACATATATATATATACACACAGAGACACATATGTGCCTGCATCAGAGGGCAAGATTTGGCCTAGATCTTACAAAATGGTAGCTTGCAGTTGACTTTCATGTGTGTTTATGTCTTTAACGAATAGAACTGCAGAATATTCATGTACCATACATGTTCAAATCCTGCAACTGCAGCTGGTATGAAACATCAGCTATAAAAAGTCATCAGTGTATAACCACCTTTTTTTTTTTTTGAAAAGTCAGTGTCAAAACCATAAAACCTAGCTGATTTATTAAAACAAGATACACTGTTTAAGTGCTGAGGTGTGCATTAGCTTTCTATTGTTGTAAGCAAAAGAATCTATTAACACACAGAAGGTGAAAGTGGCTCAGAAAATGACAAACACTCTAACAAGGTACTCAAAGCTTTACTAACACTGTACCTGACACTACAGTTAACTGAACACCAACGTAAACACACCAAGGTACAGATACCAATGAACACCTCACAGCTGTGCAAGCCATGGGTCCCATCCTGCAAACACCCCTGGCTCCAGTCCTTCCTTCCAAGGCTGGCCCCACAGCATTTGTAGGATGGGGTCCTCTGACCCTCATGTCATGCACCAAACACATTTAAAGTGCGTCAGATTTCAAACTGATGAAAATCAACCCTTCGCCTCTGTAGGCTTGAAAAGGTGAAATAGCTTCTGAAAAATCTTATACAAATACTTCTCTAAAACTATTAGAGGTTTTCAAAGTAAATCTAATAAAATATTGAACTGCTTTTAAATTAGGCAAATAGTGTTTGCACTGCTTTTTGTAAAAAAGCGACAATATTCCGTTGCAGTAAGTTAAATGTTTCCAGTCACTCTTCCATTTACTTTACAGAAAGAGGCAGAACTATGCTGATTTTGTCGATGCAATCACCTATGGAGTTCTTGAACAGCCCCATGGGCTGTTTCGTGTAGTGACACTGAATAGTTAATCCCTTTCCACAAGTCTTTCCTCCAGTTTGTTTTATTCTGGTTCTTCGCCCTTCTCAGAACCCCCTCCAGCTGAATTATCTGCCTCATACCTTTTATCAAGAGCATCTTCAAAAGGTCTCGCACTGCAGTCATAGGTTTTACTTGTACATCCCATATGTGTTCGAATGCGAGCTCCTGGCTGGTATAACTGCATGGCTGGGCGATCCTGGAAGAAAGGAGACACGGTTAACACTCTGAGAAATCTCTGAAGGATACATATGTGGGATTTTAAGTGATGAACGTTTGTGAAGAAAGCAGATGTTGTGTTAAATCACTTTACATTTCATGTAATGAAAATTGACTGAGTCCTTAATATCTGTCCTGTTTATAACGCTATTCTTGGGAGCCAGGCATTCCGAATAAGTGAAGAAAGCTGTAAAATTTAAAAGATCCTATGATACATGGTCCTGCCCCTCTGCTCTCGTGAGACCTCACCTGGAGTATTGTGTGCAGTTCTGATGTCCTCAACATGAAAAGGACATGGAGCTGTTGGAACAAGTCCAGAGGAGGGCCACGAGGATGATCAGGGGATTGGAGCATCTCCCGTATGAAGACAGGCTGGGAAAGTTTGGGCTGTTCAGCCTGGAGAAGAGAAGGCTGCGTGGAGACCTCATAGCAGCCTGCCAGTATCTGAACGGGGCCTATAAGGATGTTGGGGAGGAACTGTTCATTAGGGACTGTAGTGACAGGACAAGGGGTAACGGGTTTAAACTTAAACAGGGGAAATTCAGGTTAAATATAAGGAAGAAGTTCCTTACTGTGAGGATGGTGAGGCACTGGAATGGGTTGCCCAATGAAGAGGTGAATGCTCCATCCCTGGCAGTGTTCAAAGCCAGGTTGGACAGAACCTTGGGCAACATGGTCTAGGGTGAGGCGTCCCTGCCAATGGCAGGGGGTTGGAACTTGATGATGTTAAGGTCCTTTCCAACCCAAACCATTCTATGATTCTATGATTTGACATAAACAAGGAGAAACAGTGCTGACAATTATCAAACACAGTATTACAGGTGAAACTCTGAAAAATATTGCTACCTTCACTAACATCAAGAACAATAGCCTGTACACTTGCAACTCTGCAAATGAATGGCAAATACAAGTATTAAAAAAGAAAGACAAACCAGAACAGTTTAGCAGGTAACAACTGGAAAATTATCCTATACTAAACTTCACCAGCGTATATTTTATTCTTGAAATTTCAATATGAAAACACACTGTTTAGAAACTCTGCTAAAGGAGTCTTTTCCTAAATAAGTTTTTACTCTCACCAGTTTTTTAATGTGATTAAGTAACCCATTCAGCAAAACTGGAGCTTTCAAACAGCATATTTTAAGACAGTAGCAGAGCACTGAAACTGTCCTAAATCAAACCATACCAATTTTCAATTGCCTTCATAATTTGAAGTCATTCTAGTCTGTTGTTCTTTCACTTTCTTATTCCCAATATGGATTTTCTCTTTTAGTTTCCTTTCCCTTCACCTTTGTCTTTTAAACTCTACTTTGTTTCTCCATCTCTTTAGACCAGATAACAAGGTTCACTACTGGGCCATACAAACCAGATTATTCTAGGTAGTACTCTGTAGTACGGTATGAAATGTCTGACATCCATCTTTCTGCATCACAAGCAGCTGCATAAAGCTGGATCCTCTTGACAAGTAGTGCCCACTGAAAAGTTTATGGTAGGGTCCAAATGATTTTTCATATCACAGTACCTTGCAGTTTGCATGAAAGCTAGCACAACTCAAGAATTTGTGCATTCACACCCTCGCTCCACAATGGTCTCTGAATTAGCTGTTTATTTAGGTCCCCAGAATTCCTTTACGAAGCAGTGCCTGGCCAATCCATAATTCCGTTACAGCTGGGTAATCGAAGTACATTTTTAAGACTCGCATGCCACTTTTTTTAGATTTCATTACAGATCAGAAGTATGACTGGTTTTAATATGCCTGTAAAACACAAGGCTTCCAAGAACAGCATTCTAAAAATTCTAGGGTTGAAAGGAAGATAGAAACTCTTCTCTACATACAATAAATATGAATGAGCAACCTGTAACCTTATTTTAGCTGCTGTTGTCCTCTGATAACAACAGAAAGAAGTCTGTGTTTGAGTGAAAATGAAAGAAAGAATTGCTTTTTTTTGAAAAAGCATCTTCATGCTGAGTTTGAAAAGTAAAACCTGTGACCTTGAAGCATATTTAACTAATGAAAGATTATCCTAAATGAATAAAAGAACCTTATTTCTTATGCGCTCCTTTGTGGATGCCATGTCATCACACTTGTCCTCTTTACCCAGTTTGTCTACTGCCTCCACAGTGAAGCTGTAGCTGTAGTTCCCTTTCTTTCCTCTGTCTTGATTGTATCCTTTCCCCCATTTCAGCTCTTCTTCATTCCTTCTCACAAACTTGTCAAACTCATAGTGAGTTCTATGCTTTCTGCCATCATCCAAGCGATACCTTTGTCTCTCAGGTTCTTTTTCTCGAAATCTTCTCTCCAAATCTCTTTGCTCTTTGTCACTGTCATTTTGTGACCTATGAGTATGCATAAAAAGAGAGAAAATCCAAGCAATTAACAGAAAAAGACCCAAACCTGCAGAAGATTATAACACAAAGCCTTCATTTGACTTCAACAATGTTTAGATCAACTGTATGGAAAGGCTGTTTTCTTCTCATTAGTAAGGGATTAGGTGCAATTTTCCTGAACTCATGTATGTCCAGCCCTAGTTGATGCATTCAGTTCAAAATAGCGGACAAGGCTTTACAAGCAAAATCAGATGGTTGAGCACCTGTTGTGGAAGGCCCATTCTTCAACTTTCATCCTTTCTAGCAATCCCATAAATAGTTCCCCAATGCTCTGCACATAAACACATGCTTTATGATTAGCTCTCTGGCCTGTTCTTGAGGTGACTGATGTATGAGCAAACCCCTGAATGGGAACATTCAGGGCCTGAAGGAACATATATCAATTTGTAAAGTTTTATGTCTCTATTTAACAGAAACTATTCACCAACATTACAATATGCAGAAGGCATTTGTGAAAATGAATAATTATGTTCCAGGATTTTGTTTATTACATCTCCAAGTAATTTAGCCTACCTTTGCATACTTCATTTAGGCAAAAGACCATTACCTTACCACAACATAATACTTAATTTCTGCTATGCTGCAATGGGTTTATATTATCAAGATTATTAGTCTGCAACATTTTGCTGCCTGTCTGATACAATTCTCAGCTCTCTCATTCACTTCACTGTTCCTGTTCAGCAAGCAGGTGCTTCTCTCATACAGCCAAACTGCAAATAATGAAGAAAGATTACGCAATAGATTGAACTTTAAAGGGAGCACAGACACAGGCAGTTTCTTTTTATATATTACATATGGATGAATACTTAAAATCGAAACAGGAAAGTTGCTTTTGACAATGTGCTCACGTTTTGGGAATCAGCAGACAGAATCAGAGACAGTAGTGATTTTCTTAATGGTGTAGTGATCACATAGCGATATGCTTTCGATTTAGCATGGTTTCATAACAGTAAAATTGTATCTTTTTGTATTAGTTTTTTTTTTTTTTTTAAATAACAGAAATGTGAAAATTGTAAGCTTTTTCCA
>NDXB01021348.1:73008-136437 GCA_002631895.1 Agapornis roseicollis
TTTTTAAATAACAGAACTGTGAAAATTGTCAGCCTCTGCCATAAACCTGGGCATCGTTGGGGCCACCAAGACAGAGGCCCCATCTCAGCAAAATCTGGAGGTCAGCAACAAAACCTGAATGACAGGTAAGTTATTCAGCACCTCAGAAGTCTCTGCTTGTGTTAGCACAACACATTCATCGAGTGGAAGCAACATCCCAGCTGTCACAGACATGTGAATCAACCATGGTTAGATAGGTACTGTACCTGTAGCATATGTATATATACATATATATAAAATACTATGTTAGCTCTCAAGGGATCTGTGGCTGTAAGTCATTTTGTTTCATGTTTAATATATTATTCTAGACACTAACTCCACGTCCTAGCAAGGCTCAGAGCATAACTTTCCAAAAAGCCAGGATGACACATCTCAATGTATTGCTGTAGCATTGTCTGGTACCTGTCTCTTCCCCTGCATGTTACTGTGGGTGAGGAAGGAATGGATGTACCTGGAGGTGGGCAGGTGACAGGGATACCAACTTCACTTCAACAGTGGTTAAAGTAGCTTTCTAAACTTGAGTCATAGCAAACAGGCAGGCAAGAGAGAAAACAGTGAGGTAAGCAACTACAAAGTAGAGACACAAGAGAAAGTTACACAGCCAAAGAAAGAGAAAGCAGAAATTAATGGAAGTAAAGGGAACGGAAGCATACTTCTGTTTGGTAGAGTTTCAAATCCCTCTGTGACCATGTACATACATGTACATGGCTATAATCTGTGGTAGAAAAATGTTGTTACTTAGCTTTAAGATATGCTCCTTACTGAGCTTTAAAATATGGTTTCAAACAGGTAATTCAGTCTCCTGAACACAGAGCTTCAAGTTAGTTTATTAGTGATTTCTGGCAAATCACAGTGACAAAATAGTTTCAATTTTAATTCTTGAGCCAGCTGAAATAGCTCGTAGTTTGCAACCTAATCACATCCAGTAATAATCATGATGAAATGAGCGCTTGGAAAGACAAGGTAGCATTTACTGTACCTGCGCAGTCAAAAGGATACTGGTTTGCACCTGGAAAAGTAAGGCATCTTAACTAATTTAGTCTGACATCAGTAATGGAAGGAAGGCCTTACCTGAACTCTTGATGGGGAACAGGTGAAATAACAATGAAACTCTGAATGCATTTCATGCAGAAATCCTTCCACTATGGGATTTCAAAACATTTCACAAATAACAAATTGCATCCACTGATATTGTCATCAGGTCAGCAAGCTGTTACTAAAAACCTTTTACAAAAAGGACAGTGAGAGATTTGGTCACACGCAGAATGAAACCAGTTCTTTGCTGACAAAACACCAGTCAGTGCATCAGTTATATCCTCTTAAGCCTTGAGATGAAAGCATTTAGGATGTAAATTGAAGCCTAAAAGAGAAATATTACTTACTTTTCCTTAAGGTCTTTTAGTGAACCCTCCAAAGACTTGGATCTTATACTCCCAGATCCAGGTGATTTTTCCCATTTGTTTTCCTCAATGTCAGCTTCTTCACCTTTTTCTTTGTGCTTTTCACTTGTCAGTTCATCTCCTTTTTCAGGCTTCTTGAGAAGCTAAGGGATATTTATTTACATTATGATGCAAAATTACTCTCCTCTGTTGTAGCAGACATTTTAAGAATGTATTTAATATATTGGTGGCATATTAAGATTGAAAATGTCTTATTTAAATGATAGGAATGTATTTTACAAAGTTTTATTTATTTATGAAATTTAAAGTTATTTTAAAATGGCAGTTTACTTTTGCTGAGGAATGAAAGTAATTACCAGGCATTCAACTGCACACTTTTAAATATGCTAGAATACTGGAGAAAGCACTTATCTACTCTCTCCTGACTTGTATACATAAAGACATTAATATGGTCTTTGATTTCTTAGAAATCAGATAATAGAGCTCAATGTTATTGCCAATTAAATAAGAAGTAGACTTCTAGCATACTACAAAGAGATCAGGATTAATATTTCACTCCTTCAAATACTATATATAAAATATGTGTCACATGAACTACTTTGGATAAACTGGCATATAGAAGTATGTCCTTAGTATAAATACACCTTAACAGCAATATACACTGAGGAAAATATGACATTAGTAGAAAAGACTGCATTATATTTTCACCTTGGAGATAAAGATTTTCAAGAAGCCTCTTCATTTCCTGACAAATTACCCACACAGGGCTTGAGCATGTCTAGCATTACAGGAATAATCTTTATAGAAGGACCATATCTCTTAACGTAGCAGGAATAAGCAGAGCTTCTCATGAGCCTTTTCATTTCACCAGTTTTTCTGAAATGAGCACAGGTTATTCTTCTCCAATGTTTAAAACTTCTCTAATGTTTCTCTCAGGTAACATTTTCCTCTTCTGTCAGAGACAGAGCTAGCTTTCAAGGTTACCACAGATACATCATAAATACTGGGGGATTTGGACAACCACTCTGAGGAAAACATTTGAAGGAGTAAGTGTCTTTCTTCTGAACTTCTAGAGTGGTTTCTTATGCCCAGATGTGAAAAAGCTGTAATTTGGCTTCAGAACTATTTTTATACATTCAGGTGAAGGAAACTGTTATCCAGAAGAAAAAAGAAATAGGTCTGTGGCTTCTCCCCATGAGATCTGGAGTGTGTCTGTGTGTCCTTGCATTAAGCTACAGCCTCTTACACCAATTATCCTCTTCAAAACAGCCTATAAAGCTTTTCCTATACCACAAAATTTAGTTCAGATTAATAGGTTGTATCTATGTCATCTTATACAAATAAGGTTTCAAATGTCCAGAGTTAATAGCACAAAATACACCTGCCTAAGTGAAACTATTAAAAACAAATCCATTCAGACTGCTATTAAGGCAGCACAGCCTGAAATTAGAAGGACTTTGTTATAACTTGGTTAAAGCATGCTATTAAAATACATAAGTTCAGAGCTTCAGTAATTTGTAACAAGCATAAACACTAAAAAGATTTACATGACATGAAGTATTAAAGCCGTATTTGCAGTAATCTTCCAACATGCTGGCACAGAACAATTTGGTTCTGCCAGGTTATGTCACCACAGAACGCAGCAGCATTGTATAAAGATACCCGAGTTACCCACCATGACTGCATCAGCACTTTATAGGCTGGTACAGAAGTAACTGATAGTTACTTAGTAACTGATACCTAAGGCAATCAGTTCCACTTTCAAACAATGTTATTTAGTTAAAGTCCTAGGTTACTTTCCCTTCCAGTCAGAACTGGCCTGGTATCTCCACACTATACACTAAATACACTAAATTAAACAGTGAGATAGCAAAGGAAGTTGTGGATAATTTCAACAGCAGAACATTATGTTTTCATTAAGGTACCTTGATCCTTATTTCTTTTTCAGAGATTTTCTTCTGCTTCTCCACTTCTTTTCTTTTACGTCTTTCTTCTTCTCTGCGCTTCCTTTTCTCCTCCTCCCGCAGGCGTTTCTTCTCCAGTTCTCTCCGCCTTCGTTCTTCTCTTTTCTCTTCTCGTATTCTCTGAAGAGTTCAAAATTATTAATTTTGAATTGTCCAACAGAAAACCATGTGAAACATAAATGTTGAACTTCAGGCAAAAGTCTGAACGTACCTGCTTTTCTAATTTTCTATTTTTAATATATTCCAAAAGGGGTGTTGTTCTTCTAGCTAAAACACAAAAAATTTGTGATATAGTGTTCAACTCCTAAAATATGTACTCATTAATTTAGTACTAACCCCTTTTTTATTAGCTTGACCTGCAAGGGAGCTAAAGAATTAATAAACCTATTTGTTTTACATATTTTTGAAGGCATTCCTATCATTCTGCTTTAGAAACACTTTGTTGCTTTTTTGCTCTTAGGGTTAGAAGCAATAGAGATAAGTTGCATCATTATTTAACGTTTTTAGTAAAACTCTTATCTTTTCAGTTCAAGACAATGTTTGGTTTTTTTTTTTTCTCTTGCTCATCAGTTATTTCACCAAAAAGGAACTAAATTTGTTCAGAATCTGTTCCTACCATTTAATTTTGTACATCGAAACCCAGCTATATTGCTGTTCATATGCAGCCTATGTAATCTCACACAGCACTTTTCAATCCCAGGTTTCAAAATACATCATGAAGCATTTTTCATTCTCATACAACATTTCCACTGAACTACCATTTAGCATTCACCTCTCCATAGGAAAACAGGATGAATGAGAGAGAAATGGTTTGTTCCAGTAACACAGCAAAGTATCAGCAGATTCAATAAAACTCTGGCTTCCAAAATAGCAAATCAAATGCCTCAACTGCTGGATCACACAGCTAGTCTTATGTTACAGAGCTGTTTCCACACTTTGAAATCAAGACTAAGTCACCTGCCTGAACCATCCCCAAATGCTACAAATACTCAGAGAACATCAGCCAATTCTGTATTATGTATAGCATTCATGATTTACAGCTGTTGTTAGCCATAGCAAATTTTGTCTTAGATGTCCCAGGATAGAGTTACAAAAAATGCTTACTACTAGAAGTAGCTCTACAGTTACACATAGGATTCTTCCTCAAACCTGAAGAAAATTTCACAACTGAAATGCATGGCAGGATTTGGAAGAAAAAAAATAAAAGAAAAAAGCAAGAAATAATAATAATAATAAAAATTTTCAATAGATTGGAAATGGCATAGCTAAAATCTAGACACAATTCATCCCTAAACATCTAAGTACTTTTCTCTTGGAAGTGTGAATATTCTGAGAGCAACCCATTCATTAATGATAAACCTTGTTACACATTTATGAAAAAGAAGGTCTGAAAGTATTCAGTATTTAATTTTAGCAAGTATCAATGGTCAAAAGCAACAATCAAAACCTTCCCTACCAGGCTCTCAAGACCTGTATCTCTGCTTCTCTCTCTCCAGCCTCATTAAGTTCTCCTGTCTGACCTGTGCCTGCTTCTGGGCACTTTTACATTATGAAAGTGATCACAAATTGTCATTGGAGGGCCTGGGGAAAGGATAAGCTGCACTGGGAGTCCTGAACTTGACCCTAGCCATGACTAAGGCTATGGTGCAAAAAGGCTACTCAGAAATGACAACTGTAAGCTCAAGGGAGAGAGGCAGTGTGATAAGAACGGTCAGAAGAGGAGGGCAAAAGAGAATGTTTCTCAAACCTGACTCTTACCCATCTTATTTATGAGCCTTACTGCAAATAAAAATCTAACAGGCTTAACAGGTCTTTCTTTAAATATTTAAGAATTTTTAAAATAAAATAAATTACAAAATGAAGACCTCTGTCAGCAGTGACTTTTATACTTAATCTTGCCCTCTACAAACAAGCCAGAAGAATGAGCTTATTTTCATCCTGTTACAGAGAAAATCTGCTGTATCTCTGTTGAGATACATCATAACTGATAAGCTAATGTATCTGACAAGATGTGTGAAATATGTTGGTTTGCAGTAACACTACCTGGAAAAACCTTGAGAATGTGAGGCCCAATTCTGCCAACAAAGTCCTGGGCACATCTTTCATTGACTTCAGTAGGAGTTAACACCTTTAAAACTGGACATACGATTAATCCTTCCCATAATTCTGCTATAAAATTGCTATCCACTGAAGTTTTATATTGTTAGCAATAGCCATAGTTTTGAATAGCAGAAAAAATAAGACAACTAATTTGATACCCTGTGATTTAACAGAAAGAAAAAATTAATACTAATGTAAAGCTGCCTTCAACCAATATTCTTACGCAGAAATCTGCAACTCTCATGACTAACCATTTTTGCTGACAGAATATTTTTAAGTTTATAAATCTTTCCTGTAATTGCAAATTTTCTGTGAATTGTAAACTTCTTGGAAATTTTTGACTGCTTTTACTCTGCTGTCAAATACTAGGGAAGATTTGGAGCAAATAAAAAATGTTGGGGAACTTCCCTATCTAGAACTGCAACAAACAAGTTCTACAGATAACAGAATTATTTAAATGTCCACATTTCTTACATTTCCATTTCCTCTAAATTTAGTTCAAAAACTCTCCAGGCAACTCTCAACAGCAACAAGTGATGAGAGGAAACAGCTTCAAGTTATGCTACAGGAGGTTTAGACTGGATACTGGGAAAAAATTTCTATACTAAAAGGGCTGTTCAGCACTGGAACTTGCTGCCCAGGGAAGGTGGAGTCACCATCCTTGGAGGCAGTTACAAGATGTTTTATGTGGCACTTAGGGTCATGTTTTAGTGGTTGACTTGACAGTGCTAGGTTAATGGTTTCACCCAATGATCTTAAGGATCTTTTCCAACCTAAGTGATTCTATGATTCTATTCTTATGATTCTAATCAAAAGAGGTGGCTTATTTTACACTGTAAAAAAAAAATAATATTGAAGGTTGATTTTTCTTCCTATTCAATTGTCATGCCTAGGGAAGGAGTAAGTGTGCTGCACGTTGTCACTCAGAGATAGAGCACATCACTAATCCATGTCATCCTAAAAGCTGCATAATAGCACTGAAGATTTCAGTGTTGCTCTTGCTAAAGATTCCCCCCAACACTGTGAAACTCATGCTGCATGCATACAGAAAACAAGGTGTTGCCTTACTTTCAAAGCTTTTGCAGAATCTTGACCATGACAACAGAGAGATCTTTCCATGTTTCTCAATAAAAGCAGCTAATATGAAGGATCAATTGTTAAATAATCAGCTATTTTAGCTTTTAAAAATAAATCTTCCACCTTTTAATACATATGAAAACATTCAAAGTTATTAAGGACCTATTTCTGAAGCTACTGTGCATGCAAAACTTTCAGTAAAGTCAAATGATTCCATGCATGGAGACTTAGTAGGTGGGGTGCTTCCTGCCACAACTTGGCTGAATAACAAAAATTTAACTGTGATAATCCCAATCTGTTAGACTGAACAGGTCAGCTCTTGCAGGTAATATAATAAAAATATAAAAATAAGATACTTGATATTCTCAATAGTAAGAAAAATCAAGAAAACAGACCAATGAGTTCCTTGGTTTTGGCCTCAATCTCTCCCAAAAGAATCTCAGGATTGGCACAGATTTTCTCTTCATCAGCACAGTAACTCTCTAAAAATTTCCTATATTCTGGATCTGTGAAGAAAAATTTTTTGATTAATACTTTGCAGTGCATCACAGAAATGGAATCCACTTTCCACTGGGACACCAAGAAAATATGTTTACCGTCTTCAATGCTCCCGGCTTTAGCATCTTTCTTCTTCAGCTTCTTTTTTGAAATCTTCTGGAATGGAGCAAATTCAACCACTGCGGGATACTCCAAACCTTAAAGGATATCAGTGCTTAATTTTGTGAGAGACAAACACTTCCCCCATATTCAAGTAAGATTTTCAAAAGTCTTGAAACCTGTGTTGGGCAGTCTAACTTGAAATCAAGGGTGAATGCTTCTACAATCCCATCCAAACTTCTAATAAAATTATTTTAGATTCAAACCAAAATACATTTGTATTTTAACTATGTATAAGAATGTTGAATAGCTTTGGACATGCTAACAAAAACTGTCAAAATGATGATGACTACTGCTGCACAGTAAATTTATTGCATTACCATTTATAATTCCTTTTTAATTCTCCATTGATTAGAAAAGCTGACATGAAATCTCAGCCTGACAAGCGGTAAACACTGCTGGAAAATGAATCTTAAAGAATTGAGTTGCTTCTGTAGTTGTTGCCAAAAAGCTTAATGAGTAAATAAATGCTGGGTGATATGCAATAATAAAACATACCACCCTCTTTCAGAACCATAACTGTAAAACTCAACTTGTAAAATTGTGTGAAACTTCTTTTCTTTCTGTTTATGACTGACTATGCAACTTCTTAACTGTGTTTACTGGCATGGACTCTGTTTTTAATTCTGCCTTAAACACTGGATTCTTCTTTAGACTGGAATCAGAACTGTGTGTAACTTTCAAATTTTGCCTGGTTTCCACTTGCAGGAGGTCCAAGATTATACTTTGCTCAAATCCACTGAAAAACAGGCTTAAATCTGTTAGAACATTTGTTAACCTTATTGAACCTGGTAATCCTTGCTTTTATTTTAGCCTCATAAATGCAATGCTGACAGAAGCCTCACCAGAGGGCATATTTAGTCAAAACCTGTGCTACTTATTTGCACAGTTAACCATGATGAATTATCCAGCTATGTCCATGCTCAGTTTTGTAATATACAGAATATCCTGGATTCAGTAAAGTGTAACACTGAAGAATGTGCTTAATTTGGGAAAAGTGAAGTCTTGGCAGAATCATAAAAATAATTTCTAATTTTTATCTAAAACACACAGCATTTGAAATCTGGGAATCACACACTGTGTGTACAGAGTAGACATGTCTACAAAAGAAACCCACATGCTTACTTTTGTTTTATACAATCCATGCATTTTTTTTTACAGAAGGTATGCGTGCAGGAGGCAAGGAACTGCTAAAGGGAAAATGCCATTTCTTGGCTATGGCAGTTTCATGCTACTGTTAAGAGACCTGGATTTATCCCTCACTACATTACAGTTTTTCCTTACTATTGGGCAAACTTTTGCAGAGTGAATATTCTAAAGATGGCAACCAATTTTGTCATTCTCGTTCTTGGAACTCCAATCTAGATCCCTGCAAATGCGCTAAATCATCAGGCTATACATCTCTCAAAGTGGGCAACCCAAATTATGAAGTTTTTGTCTTGCTTTTTCAAAATGGGAATAGGTGGCACATCTTTATCCCATGGAAATATACTACAGAAGTAACGATTCATGCTTGCAGTGTGTTCAGTTACTGTTGTGATGTATTGTGAAGTTCACATAAGGATCTTAGTAAGATGCTGACAGCATATTGTTTAAGGTATAAGAATGCAGATAAAGCATGCACACCACACAGGCAAGCAAGACTGCATGGACAAACATATTTTGCACTTCATCACTGTTCAAGTGCTAGATTTTAATGTATGCTTAGGTAATCAGCTGTGTATCAAGATAAAAGGGCATAACTAGCAAAAAGGAAGCAAACGAATGTTCTAAAATAGTGTATGTATATATGCACTTAATGTCTTACAAATAGTCCAACCTTTATTATCAATGAAGACATAGCCATCAAAGCGATCTCTAAAAAGAAGGATGTCCTCAGGATTTCTAAAGTTAATGTATGCTCTTGAGTAGAGATGAGGATAAAGGCTGTAACAAGAAACAATTTTATTTTCTGTTATTTACTATTCTGTTCAGAGCTACTAAGAAAGTAGAATTAGAAGGATCACACTGCGATTCTCATCTTCTTTGAGAAACAGCTACCTTACACATGCATACTGAAGTCTTTACATATACAAATCTAATTATATATATATGTATCTATATATAAAAAAAAAACAACCCAAAACACCAAAAGTAACTGAACAACTGGGTTCCCAGATGCAAATGTGAAATTTATTCTGAACTGAAACAAATACTTATAGTTAACTTTGTCTCCCTGAATTGCAAAGCATATGCTTCCATTGTGCAGGATCAAAGCTTTAAGTCTCATATTTAATAATTTAAGAAACAGGAATAACAGCAGTCCTTTTGGGGAACTTCTTGATCATGCTAAGGAAGTCTTTTGTCACTGAAACAGGAGAAAGCAAGTAAAAGCTCCTAGTGAAAGAGCAATTGCCATGCTGTCACTGTATTTAAACATATTTCAACCTTTAAGAAAGATTAAATAACCCAGTAATTGGCAAAATAATCCAGTGAATTACATACAAATAAATAAACTCAATCTGACATACATCTATATCAATAGATATGCAATGTCTAGATGTGAAGAACAATTACTGTGAAAATCCAAAGCATTTCTAGCAAAAAACCAGGTACTTACCTTCACTAATCCTGATTCTTCAGGAATTTATTGACAGAGACCTCACTCTAAGGGTAAATGTTTAATGTGCCTAATAAAAACCTCAGTGTTGGCACATCATCAACCACAGTGAAACTGAGTTTATGTAATTTAATGAACTATCACCCATCAGCTAAGTTATTGTGAATCATGGCATGTACATGTTTTAAACCCCAGCAACTGTGATACAGTGAAGTTTTGGCTTGAACTATCTTCAGTGAATTCTGTGATGGCTTTGTATTATGCCAGGTTTTTGAACACATCTCAACACAAGCAACTTTAACACCCTATGCTCATAATACTATTATGAACATGACCAGTTTTCAGACAAACTGATGACCAGCAACAGCAGACAATAAACACACATAGTTGCAACTGCATGTTGATCTCATTGCTATTTCAGAGATTTCCAATTTTATGTTTGATACTGTAGCCAAGAGGAATGTTAAAAAAAAAAAATCTAGGCATTTTTTTTTCATTTAGATGTAATTTTCATTCAGCTGCAAATAGCAGCTATAGAGTGTTTCTACAGCATGCAGAGGGTAAGACTTCCAAGGAAGAGCTATTTCATCTATATATACTCATAAATTTATATTTTTATATTCTAGGATGGGAATAGCATAACAGTGTAAGGAGGTACCCATAAAAATGCCTGCTAGGGCATGGCTGGGGCTATGCTCCTGACACAAATCAGACACTACAGGCATGGCATACTCCCTCATCCATTACAGCCTACACTAGTGCCATGCAGCTCTGGGACACTTGAAAGCACCCTTTGACAGCTTGACTAGGTGAGTATAGATGCACATAGCTGTTTTGTCATGGGGTTCTGCAAACTGTTCAGAATTCTGTGTGATCAGATGTGCAAATCTCCAGTCCGCATATGCAACGCGAGGTATCTCAAGAGTGGCTGCAGAGTTACCACCAAGATGCAAAGCAAACAAAAGTTGGTTCTCATATGAGTCCAAGCTAGCTGTCAGGGTGCTTAGTGCATTAAAGCCTGATCACTGAGTGTTTCAGACCCCTGTCTTAGACTTCTGACCCAGCAGTGTGCGGTGTGCCTAAAAAAAAAATGCATAAAAGTCACTCTTGAAATGGGAAACTATTAATCTAGCAGATTGAATGCTTGGCACTGGCTTGCATATTAAATACTGTCTCTTATTCCATGTTTCAGACATCTGACACTTCCAAGTGTTGCTCCCCTCTCTGGATTTAATCTTATACCCACTGAGAACTCACCAGTGTGACTAGACAGCAAAGAATGCATGGGGCCTAATACACTCTCCTACAAAGAAACACTCCTGCTCTACTCATGTACTTTGTGTTCAGCAGTTACTGGCTAAAACACAGCTTTTGCTCTTCAGGAGTTTGCCTTCCAGCTGAGTCCCACAAAAAGGTCACTGGGCTCTGTGTGCCTCCTCCTTTTTTTCAAGGAGCACAGATTTCATTCAGGATTTGAATGTGGTTTGAGGTCACGCAGTTATAATCAGGCAGCTGGTTTTATTTTGCCATGTTTGCTGTCTCTAATGCTGCTTTCCATCCATATCATGGTTTGGACAGAGGCACTGCATGTGATGTTGGTATCTCTGGGATATCACTTAGAGCAATCTAATGGCAGTAACACAGATGGGTCTGACTGTACACATTTCTCCAGTACAACAGAGTTTCTTTGGTTTTTGCTGTACATTAAAGGGTATGCAATCTTGTAGGTTACATGGGTTTCCATAATACTATTATTTCCTTAAGCCCTTATTTTTATAATAATTTTAGTAACAATCATATTCTAATAGTTTGCTTCTACAAAATAAGTTTTAACACAACCATATAAAAAGCTTGGTATACACAAAAGCCATTTTAAATAGGTATCTATAATATAAATAGCAACATGTAAACAATAAAAACAGCCATCACATCTTAGTAAAAATACTTATCTATTAGAAAAAATACTTATCTATATATCAGTTGTGGTGTATATAAACATATACATGTATAGATCTCCATGTGTAAATTTTGGAGTGTTAAATAAACTCCTCCATCCATTTTTATATTACATAGTAAGTTCTGATCAAATTAGTAACTCATCATCTACATTGTCATGCCAAGCTAAAATCCACCGGCCTTCCTGCTTGTCTCTCGGCTTCTGTGGTCACTCACACAGCTGATGGAACTGGCACAATTTTAAATTAGTCTTTCCTTTTTAAAAGTGAGCACAATTTGCCCAGCAAAGCAGCATCAGTTGTGATGACAGACTGCCACTCACTCCATCCAGAACTTAATAGTGGTGGTTCCCTTGAAGATCTAAAGATGCTGCCCCTTCAGAGCTGCCTACAGTGTTAATGCTATTCACCTACAATAACCCTAAGCAAAACTTTGGGAAGAAGTTATGGAAGGAAAAGGAGTGCTGTCTGCAAGAAGCTTCATCACTGTCTGTGATATGTGGCATAGCATTGACTATTTGACTGGCCTTCATGTAAACAAAGCTCCTGTTCAGATCCCTTTACAACCTTACAACACTATTAATGAGTCCTAGCACTAAACATCAGTACCAGTACCAAGGGATGACCCAAATCCTGCAGGGCCAGAATTCAATTGTTTGACTCAGTTTTAAAAGACTCAGAAATATTTACATACAGACAAAAAAAAAAAAAAAAAAAAAAAAAATACAGAAAGGTGTAATTTTTAACTTCCTCTACTCAGATAATACACTTAGTTTACGATGACCTCTTACTTCACTCCTCCCCACTCCCACCTTACAGGTATTGAATAGCTGTCTCACTTCAAGGACAGTCATAAATGTGAACTATGCAACCTGAACCTGTTAAACTGATTAANGAGTATCTGAGAAAAAAAAAAAAAAGCTAATATTTGGAGTCTGAGAACAAGACAGACCATCAGGAAGGCAGAACCTTTATTATCAGCTATGGATAGTGTGTCTATCCAACAATCACCCCTAAAGGTCATAGAATCAGTGTTTTATTTGCACTTTGATGTCAATATACAAGAGAGAATAAATGTAATGCAGTGAATCAGATGGATCTCAAAGAATGAACAAAACACAATGCAAGTCGCTTTCTGAATTGATTTTACTGAAATAGATATAACTGAGAACTTAAAAATAACCTTTAAACTGCAAAACAGATAAACTGGAGTTGATATACATGTCTTTTTTGGTTTGTTCTCTAGGTGAAATGACCTTGGAAATAAAAATGTAGGAAAAATTATACTCAAGACCTCCCTAGTTCTCTTTCCAGCAGCAACTAGTAGAGGATGCTTACAAGTAGCTTGTTAAAAAGTAGAAACTGTACACTGACACTTCACCTAGTACATCATTTCAGTTACTTGCAGTCTATGGACTTCATAATACAGAAGTTTTTCCTTGTGTTCAATTGGTTTTCATAGGGAAGTGTCTATCTGCTCTTGAACCATTTTCAACCTCCATAATTTCTGGCATCAACTTCTGACAAGGGGCTGCATGGTTTAACAAGGTGTTCTCCAAAAAGAAAAAAAACAACAAGCAAACAAAACCAACACAAAAACCAAAACACAACCAAACATCAAAACAGAAATCTGAAGAAGCTATTAGAAAATTCTGTTATCCAGTTTCACATGACAGGGTTACACTGACACAGTACAGCAAATTTGTCTGCTCCCACGTCAAAACGTCTGCAGGCCCCTTTCTCTTTCCAACAAATAGATCCTCTTCACTGAGTAGCTTCTCCAAATCATTCTCTTATTTGATAACATGAAATTTGCTTTTCATTGTCTCTTGTTTTCATTATCACTGCATTCCCTGGATTGGTTGCCACTATGCATATGGTACACAATCTAGAAAAAAGCTCATCAGTGAAAACCAGAGGACACTGTAGACAGAACATGTCCACCTTGTTCTGTAGCTGTTCCTGTCAGCTGAAACGATGTGAAAACACCTCCAGAGAGTCTTCTGAAATTCTGTGAACAACAGCTTACTGCAACACAATGCTTTATACTTGGAAAAGAGTTCTCCAATGGATAAGAGAAGACTAAGACGCAATGGATTAATCTTGTCTCTAACTTACAATGTCTAATAGTTGACTTTATATTCTTGAGTGTATGAACATGTAAAGAGTTAAATCATAAACAGATGCACATGGGTATGTGTCAGCATTCAAACAAAGGGGGCAAGGTGATCCTGGGCCAGTCAAAGAACAAGTAACCAGTCAAGCCAATACTCTGCAGAACTGCAACTAAATGCCTATTGAAACTGTGTAGTTTGATGAAAGAAGCTGCAGACATACATACCTTGACAGATTAACCCATTCGGAAAAAAACACACCTTTTGTATGAAAGTGTAATTTTGAAGCATCAAGATGAAGACAAAAATAATATGAAGCAGTTCATGCTGAAAAGTTCAAACTTACATGAAAACACTTTTTTTCTAGGAAGTTTGAATTTTTGAAGGCAGAAGAGAACATGAATCCAAAACTCAGGAGAGACAGAACATTCTTCTCCCAGATCATTACTTTATTACAGGGTTCATACACAAGACTAAAGGAAACTGAAAATCCAAGTAACATATATCAGATTCCATTGTTAAAAAAAAAAATCAAACATGTATATTCTTTCTTTGCTTGAAGTCAGGTAGTAAAACCATATAAGAAATACAGCTTTATTTTCTCCAGACTATACTTTTAATCACCAAGATCTGCTTTTCAAGGCAAATGAATTTTTTTATTGTTTTAAGCATGTCCTGATCCCTCTACCAGAATAAACTACTGTGTAATACAAGCAATGTAACAAACTTTTTTATATGTACATACATTCTGCCCCTAGCTATATGAAAGTACATGATGAATAACACAGCATGAGAGAAAAAACAGTTTCATAAGTAACCTGACATGGGTTCAATTAAATAAGCAGGCAGTAAGATTTTGGATACTCAAAAAAATCTAATGACATAAAAGCAGAGAGAAAATGAAACTTCATATGGACAGCTGTTGTCAGTGTCTTCTCTTTTCTACGATGGCTGACTCCCTAAATTCCTATGCCAACAACTGTTCTCACAAACTGCAATCTTTTAAACTGTTTTCTGGCACTTGTGTAGCCAAATACACTGAGGACAGAAATGCTCTTCTTCAGAGAAGTTTTGCTTTGCCTTTGATATTTTCCCCATATGAAATGAACAGCTGGGACAGAAGTGTTACAGAGACTCATTTGGAAGTACAGATGACAAACTTCAGAAGAACAATGTGAGTAACTACAGAGACTTTCAATCATACTAAATGCTTCACTTTCCTAACGGCATAACCTTTGTGGTTCTAGCAGGAAATCTGAAGCACCAACTATTTTGTTGCTGTGCATTGGTGTAACTTTGTAGGTCACGTAACTGCCATAAAGATTCGCTAAATAAGACATATGTTTCTTTCTGACTGTGGAACTGACTTTGGCAGATTATCTAGTCAGACTTAACCATCTAATAACATAGTGGTGGCAAGAAGTGGCAGCACCTTGTCAAACAAAATCAACCCAGGAACTAGACTGTTCTAAGCAAAATTGATCACAAGCAAATCCTTACACAGAAAAGGCTGTCTGTTCTGGGTAGGGGTACCTTTAAAAGTTGGTTAGCAATAAACACCCAAGATCCCTCTGTCATCAGCTGAAAGAATCTTGTGCCAGTGGAGGGTGATTCAGTGCACACTAAGGCTATGATGGGCAAGAAAGATCAGTTTTCCAGAACACATGCAGATGTAGCATACAGGGTATTTTCTTTATTTCAGTGGTTAAGTTCCTTCTCTTCTGAAATTGTTTTGTTTGAAAGGGAACTGTATTTTATTGTAGTGATGCTGAGTAAATTATATACATATAGCAGCAATTTTATTTTAGTTTTGCATGAGACAAAAATAAATAAAACTGAATTATTTGACAAACACATAAAATACA
This sequence comes from Agapornis roseicollis, assembly GCA_002631895.1. Classification (NCBI taxonomy): domain Eukaryota; kingdom Metazoa; phylum Chordata; class Aves; order Psittaciformes; family Psittacidae; genus Agapornis; species Agapornis roseicollis. The sequence goes on from NDXB01021348.1 coordinate 88,779, forward strand.
CAAACATGTAAGCAAACAAAGAAATTAAGCTGAAATGGCACTCATGAAAAGAATTCTGTGATGTCTACCCTAGGTTGAATCTTTCTCACAGCCAATAAAACAGCCTGTTGCATATTACCAATGAAGGTTAAAAGAAATGTAGGTGTTTCAAACCAAATTATGCCCTATTCGTATACAGAAATATTCTGGTTTAAAATCACCAGTGTAAAAGAAAAGGGCAGGAAGCACTGTCTCTGCATATGTAGCCAGCTTTTCAGAAATATTTTAAGTAATCTAACAGAACTAACAAAAAGGGAAAACCAGGTGATTCGGTATGTTCAAAATATCTCAGGCTTTAAGCACCTGAAAACCTATAAAAGCAGCTCATCCTCACCTGGGATCAGCAGTGCAAAACTCAAAATAATCATGGGCAGGGAGAGGATGTAGCTGTTCCTCCAGCTGCTCCTTAGTTAGACAAGGAGGAAGGCGTCGAATAACTACCTGCATATATAAAAGAAAAAGGAGATTTATCTTTAGATAAGATATTTCTTGTCTAAATACTGTACAAAGAGGCTAAACAAATCATGTGACTCCTCCTTAAAAACTGTTCCCTGAATAGTGATTTACCTTCTTGGACTTGCTGACAGGTGGAACAATTTCCCTATCTCTGTTTCTGCTAAGGCTGTAAAACTGTAGGGTAACTGAAGTATTCTGATGAAGAGCTTGAGAACCATTGTAATTTAGCCAGTAACAAAGTATTTAACAGATGACCAAAAAAAAGAAATACATAGCGACAACACAGCATCAGTATACAATTTACAATATCTCTTAAACTAACTAGTAAGTCCTTTATTACAACATTAGTTTTGTGTATTAGGTTTATGTGTCCAGGTCCTTCCAGCAGGGGCTCCAGGGTGGTCTTTGAAACTGAGGCTACCCTGTGCTGACACAGAAGGTCCCAGTGGACCCACCACAGGGCACAGCTCAGCCCCTCAGCCAAGACAATGGCATCTCTGGGAAAACGTATTTTAGATGGGACAGAAAAGACTGCACAGGAGCAGAGGAGTAAGGGGGAAAAGCACAAGAAATGGCCTTGCAGACATCAAAGTAAATGAGGGAAGGGAGAAGGTGCTTCAGGTGCCTTGAGATTACAATGGTGAGGACCCCCTGCAGCCCATGGAGGTCCCCAGTAGAGCAGATATCCACTTGCAGCCTGTGGAGAACCCCAAGCCACAGCAGGTGGACATGCCCTGAAGGGAGTGAGAACTCTGTGAGAACCCATGCAAATGCTGGCTTTCTGGTGGGACCTGCAGCCCACAGAGACGAGCCCAAACTGAAGAAGGCTTACCCTGAAAGACTGCAGCCCATGGAGAAGACACATGCTGCAGCAGCTCATAAACTGCAGCGGGTGGGAGGGACCCCCACTGGAGCAGGAAATGGGTGTGAGAAGGAAGGGGCAGCAGAAAGGAGCTGTTATGTTCTATCTACAACCCTCATTCCCCACCCTTTCTGCATTGTCTTGGGGCAGGGGAGAGAAAGCCTGGGAAGGAAGAGGCCAGAAGATGCTTTAATCTTTAATTTCTTTTACTTGGCAATAAAATAATTTTTTCTTCAAGTTATATCTGTTATGCCTGTGACAACACTTTGTAAATGATCTCCCTGCTTCTACCTTTACCCATGTGTTTTTCTAATCTTATTTTCTTCCCCTGTCCTGCTGAGGAAGGAGTGAAGGAGCAGCTGGCCAGGGATCTGACAGGCATCCAGTCAACCCACCGCATTCAGGTAAAATGGCCAGTAATGAAGGCCAGCAAACTAAATGAAAACCTCTGGGACACAATAATGGCAGCACAGAAATCAGTAAAATGGACATCAAGCTTCTAGCAATCTATTTCCACGCTTAGCAATACCTGGATTTAACTCAACTTTTAAGTTATGGTGATGTTCAGTTTTTCAGTTTAGAAAACGAAAGTAAATCTAATCTCATACTACTCTGCGGAACGCATTCTTTGAAAAGTGCTAGGATAAAGCAAAGGAGAATGAAGTGCTCTGGTCCATGCAGGCGCTGCTTTGCCATAGCAACAGCCAATCTCGATTTCTGAAGCACTAAAGGCGACAAGGAACGCTGCCGGGGATCTCGCACACCTGAGTTAACAGGCACCTTCATTCTCCAGACCAACCAACATCCGTTTAAACACCTGAATCTCTTGAAATTAAGCCTCGCTCTGTCGAATGGGGCCCACCCGCGCGTGCTCCCCGCTGCAAATTTCCTCCGCTCCTGCCGCACCTCCCACCGCAGCCGCTCCGCTCCCGCCTCCCCCCGCCCGGGGCGAGCCCCAGCACCGCCCCTGCTCCCCGCACCGGTCCCGCCGCCCGCCCGGAGCCGCGCTCGCGCCCCGCTCACTTTGCTCAGAGCCGTTTTTTTCTCATCTCGCTGTTTACCCGGCGCCGGGTGAAGCGGCGGCAGCGGGGAGGGCGGGGAAAGTGGTGCTGGCGGCGGTAGCTGGCTTGGCGGAGCCTCCGTGTCGCGACGCGGAGACTCCCGCCGCAGCGGGATGTCCAGGGGCCACTTCTCACGGCCGCCACCCCTCATGAAGCCCGTCCCGGGCTCCCGCTCCGACCGCATGTAGACCCCCTCTACCGACCGCAGACAGGTGCAAACCTCGCGAGAACTGCCCGGCAGCGGGGCTGAATCTCGCGAGGCTTCGGTGGGGGGCGAGCGGGGCTTCACTGCCCCACCCCGTCTGCGGTCGAGGCCTTGAGGAGGGGATGGCGCCGCGATTGAATCATAGAATAGTTAGGGTTGGAAAGGACCTTAAGATCATCCAGTTCCAACCCCCCGCCATGGGCAGGGACACCTCACACTAAACCATGTCACCCAAGGCTTTGTCCAACCTGGCCTTGAACACTGCCAGGGATGGAGCACGCACAACTTCCTTGGGCAACCCATTCCAGTGCCTCACCATCCTCACAGGAAAGAATTTCTTCCTTATATCCAATCTAAACCTCCCCTGTTTAAGTTTGAACCCGTTACCCCTTGTCCTGTCACTACAGTCCCTAATGAAGAGCCCCTCCCCAGCATCCCTATAGGCCCCCTTCAGATACTGGAAGGCTGCTATGAGGTCTCCATGCAGCCTTCTCTTCCCCAGGCTGAACAGCCCCAACTTTCTCAGCCTGTGTTCATACGAGAGGTGCTCCTGTCCCCTGATCATCCTCGTGGCCCTTCTCTGGACTTGTTCCAACAGCTCCATGTCCTTTTTCTGTTGAGGCCACCAGAACTGCACATCCACATGGTCTGTGTTGGCGGTAAAGGCGCTTTCAGGGACCCCACTGTACCCCTGAGGAGGAAAGGACAAATAAATTTGTCCATTTCTCTCTTGTTATGGAGATCTGAGCTGTCATACCATCAGGTCATAACTGGAGAGTGCAGGAATAAATAGTAACTTTTATCAATCTTTTAGACTATTTTGTCAATTCAAATAGCACTATAAAAGGTAAAAGGAAACAGCCTAAGGCTTATATTCATGACTTATGTTAGACAAAAGACCCAGTGTGCAGCAGTAAGCTTTTGCTGTTACTTTATCCATCCGATGGCCTTCTTGGTTAGTCATTCAGGATCCATAAGGGCAGATGTAAAAGTAGCCGCAGATCGTTTAAAGGATGAGACTTGCCTAACCGGTAGCTGTTAAGACACACTCTTTATAGAGTTTTGTGAAGTACGAGCTCACTCCTCTAATAGAGATAACAGGGTTTTATTGAGGTACAAAGTCAATAAAGCAAAAGCAACAGCGCTGGGCAAGTGACCGCAACCAGAGGCACACTGATTAGCGTTTGTTACAGGTTTATATACTTTTACTACTGCATAAGTCACATACATATTCATAATTCCCATGTATAGGCTGGGAATATTAATATCCAGGAACTTATTATCATAAGTCTCCTCTTGGTGTCTGTGCACTGCTCTCTGGTGATCGTGGGCAGGGGTCTTGAGGATGAAGTAAGCAGTCTTCCACATGCTGGCAGGGGTCTTCAAGATGAAGTGAGCAGTCTTCCTCACGGTGTACTTTTCATGTTTGGCACAGTTGGATGCCCCAGTAATCACACAACTAGCTGAAACCAGCCATATCTGTAATTTTTCTGATAGCTGGCAAAGATCTAGAACACTGTGACCTTCCTGCAAAATTTATTGCAAGCAAAACAGGATGGGCAGACAAGGAGTATTCAAAGCTAGCAGATGTTCAGGGAGGCACTGTCTCCAGTCTAACTGGTAAGTAGAGGGATGGTGTGAAATAACTCAGTTGTGTTTATTGGAGTCACAAAATCCTGTTATCTCACCACAGACTTACAACACAAACATTGTTCTTTATCTTTGACCTAAGTTAAAGTACTTTAACCCTATGTTTTCCAGGCACAAGCTTACCTCATATCAAGTCATCCTGTCGTCCCATCCCCTGTATGTTGTTCTCCCCTTTTCTTTTACCTTTACGAATTCTTTTGCTATGTGATTCCATTTTGCTCAAGAGTTCTGGCCATTTTCAACTTGTTGTCTAATCTTGTGTCTTTGGTGAGCTTTGTTTCTGTTATTGTGAACTCAAACAGTTATATCCACATAGCAACACCTATGATTTGCGAAAGCCAATACATTTATGTGTTTATCACAGTTTCAACTGGCCTGAGTCTTTTAGGTGCCCAGGAAAAAGTCTTCAATTTACTTCAAACATAAGAAGCCATCTGAACCACACACAAACTACCAGATACCAAAAACCAAGGAAACCCCTCACTGTGACCTTCTCAGTGACCTGCACAAGGAAAGAGACATAGTGCTGGCCAGGAGGTGCATACGCCTTCTTAACAATTAATTTTCCCACATACTCTGCTTGGATAAAGACTTTTCCACTTAGGACTGAGAGCTCATCCCCTTTTTCAGGAGAATGTGCAACTTCAGTGAATGTTTTAAGAATTAGGAAGTTAAATATTTTCATTCGCCTTAACTTTCTAATGGCTAAGAAAATACAGGATTGGTACTGAATTCCACACTGGATACATGCTCCAATCCTTATGTTCTAATGTGTGGAATGATAATGAGCATCCATCATTTCTTCTGTGGAGCCACAGAACAGTTCCTGCTGTCACTGGGACAAAACCAGACTTCTCTACAATACCATGCTGGTGCTCATAGGAGAGTGAGGGGAGCTCCTGCACCCCACCCAATTTCATTGCTGTTAAAACAGACTCATCCCCTGGCTTTTCCTCACTCACTACTCACGAATTGTTAAGTGCAGGTGGCTCTAGAACTTGACCTCATATTCAGTAATGCATAGGCATGTGGAAAACAGCCAATATTCTGGATACAGTGCACATGGCCTATATCAATACCATGAAGTGTCACTGATCCAGATGGGCATTCATGAGATCGCTATCAGGAAGAGTCAAAGAATGAAGACATAGTCACAGCAAGTAAGTCTGTCAGCACAAGCAAGCAAATAAGATGGCAAAAACAGGAAAAAGAGAAATTAGTATTTTGATTCACTAGCAGGTAATGGTCTCTACTAACCTTAGGATTCAGAACCTGGCCACTGAGACCTCAAGGAGCCATGAGACAGATGTAGCAGGATGAAAAGCAGTAGTTGCTATTTTCCAATTTATGCAAGACGCTATTAAAAAAAAAAAAAAAGAAGAAGAAAATCTCTCCAAAGTTTACCGTTTCAGACCATCCTTTGGTATCTACTTCATGGCTTTTGCCATGAAGTTGCAAAAGCAAACATCATGTTAAAGTTAAAAGGACCATTAATCAAGAAAGATGGACTGCTGGAAAGGAAGAATGACAGCAAGGCTTCAATACAGGTACTTGTCTTCATCCCTTGTCTCAGTTACAGAAAGTGCCATAAAGAGGTATAGGGAATCTTCCATGATCCGTGCTAATATGTCAGGGGTTTATATACCTTGTCCCAATAAAGTGGACTAAAATTATATTACAATAACCAAACATTCATGTTACGCTAAAAGTGTAATTGAAAATACATATGTATGAAAATACAAAATACACTGTGATAGTGTAGAATTACAATTTAGACCAATGATTTTACTTTGCTGACTAAAATAATTTTTGTATTTCATGAAAAATCTTTGACTACAGAAAAACTGCTAGTTCTTGAGTTCTGAAGTACTTCACACCGAAACCTGGCCTGCTTCACTTCAGGAAATCTAAACATTAAATACCAATACTTAATGGAAGTCACAGAGGAAAATATTATGACAGCTTGTAGCATTAGGTTTTTTATTATAAGCCCCACAATCACATGGGTGGAAAAGACAACAAAGCAAAAGAATTACACAGAATACATTCAACATTCATGCTAAGGCAGCAGACAGACCTATCCTGTTTAGTAGACAGACAAGTCACTGCTGCTGTTTCAGAGGTGTATGTTTTACTTCATTTTTTTCAGTGAACCAGTGACCTTAAAAATATCACATTTTAGAGGCTTGTAAAAAGAGTGTATGCGTATTACTCAGTTAATCCTTTGCATTGACAAAACAACTGTGTGAAGAGAGGAAGTGTGGTCCCTATGGTAGTACACTGTGGCTTACAGCTTTCTTATGACACTTAATTGTAAGACTGATTGATCTTAATGTTTACACCACTCATGTCTGTGGTGTAGTCAGCTTCCCAAAAAGAGTTTTCAAGTGATCTTTTAGTTATACAATAGATACAGAATTGAAATTAATAACTGGGAGAACGTATAACAAAGTACATGCTTTGTCACCAGTTTAATGTATGCCAAATTAAGAGTCAAATGATGGAAACCCACTGAAATTGCTCCTTAAATGAATACATATTTATGAAGTAGCATGTATAAAACTTCATGGAATTCTGTTTATTTACTGAGAAGGCATTCCACACAGACAGAATGAAAACTCAGAAGCCACAATACTACTATATTAGACTGGCTATTCAATTTAACAACACTATGAACAGTTCTATGTGAAGTACTGTTTTTAAGCCTTCACAGTCTTACTGATGTCAGACAGATCAGAAAACAATTTAATAAAAAAAAATTGATTTTTTACTTCATCTTGTATGATTAATTTTGTAGAAACAGTCCATCACCTATACTTTTTAATCATCCTTAAGGCAAGCATTATTTCTCTGGTGTTAAGTACAGAGTAGAAGTTTGAATGCATAGAAAAATAGTAAATTCTTGAAAGTAGAACACCGTAACAAAAATGCTAAAACAAACATATAATACTTCAACTAAATGAGCTCTCTATCGGCATTTATGGTCATGTGCTATGGTCTGACATTGATGTTTCTAACATCATGTCACTTTCATTCATTTCAATCTCAAATGTTTCTTCCAGTGGGCGGCTGGTATCTGTACTTTTTCTTTGCTGTGACGTCTCTAATGTTACTATGCCACTTTCATCCAGAGTTTGTCTTTCTATGTCAAATTCTCTGAAATCCCAGGGAGGTGAAATTATGTTCTTTAATGTCTTCATTGTATGTACATCAAAGTCGTAACATCTTAATTTGTCTTTGATCTCTGTTCCTAGGAAAACAGTCAAACCATTAGTTTATTCTAAATGAGCATTCCCAAAAATGTATGCCAAAGAAGCTATCATCCAGAAACTACTGATTTTCTGCTTTCAGACCAACAGGGAGCTCTCACTGCTTAATGACTCAAGTTGATAGATCTGTTCTGAAAAAATCCAGCAGCCCCCTTTCTGAGAAAAGCACAATGTAAGAGGTACAACTCTGATTCAGATTTCTGTTACGAGAAGTAATTGCCGATTTGCTTCCCAATCCTCTAAGATGCTTTTTTTCTGACTTAAGTTGCACACAGCATGGTTTGAATTAACATATCACATCTGCACAGTTCATCCAGATGTGTTAACTGACTACATATTGATAATATTGAGGAGAAACATACGCTTCAATTATGCAAAAAGTCTTCAGGAAAAACAATAGATCACACAGATGGCTTTTACTGGCTTCAGCCACATTAACATGCTGGATAAACACATAACTGTGTTCATTACAGATAAATCATTAAGTTCAATGAAGCACAAGTAGTTTCTTGGGGGGAGAGAAAGCTTTCAAAGAATATTTCCAACTGTGGCAATATGACATATTACTATTAGGAAGCACTTTTTTTGTTGTTTTATTACCACATGTAAAGCTGTATTGTTGGAGGCAGAATGATTCATCCTGTCTCCACAGAGCAGGATTTCACACCATGAAAATGCCTTGCCCGTATCTCTTTACAGCAGTGTTAGCATTAGTGCTCCGATTTTTAACTCCCCATTTCTATTTTATTTCACCCCCCCTAGTTTTTAAGCTGCCACAAATCAGTATTTCCTATAAAATAAACCCATCACCACCTTCCATGGCAAAGTGCTTCCTTTCTTTATTCTGTTAAGAATTTACTGTCATAGTGCTTACAAAAAACAGCGGTCAGCTGCAATTGCTGGTAAGTTTTGACTCAATTAGCCATTAAAAACCCAACCAACTAACCAACAAAAAAACCCCAACCAAACAAAAACATTCTCTACTTTGTAAGTTGACTAGGTAATGGTAGACACTCTTTCTTGACTAAAAATAAGACTCCTCTCAAAGGACTTAATGACTTTAAAAGTCACATAAGTGAAAGACTTACCAATGTAGGCTTCAGAATCACCAATATACATTTCTATGCAATGTCCAAGCATTGTGACTGAAAATGTGTCATCCCTCCTAAGACCAAGGGCCTATTAAAAACACAATTGAAAGTATTCAGTACCAAATAACACCATTTACATCTTCAGTCCACAATGGTGCTAAGTTTGTTGTTTTGTTGCTCAACAATGCTATCACAGTAGTGTCTTCATTGTACAGCAAAACATTGCACAAAGAAAGTCGTATTATTCTGTGAAATGTCTGAAGCAAAGCACTGCAATCAAGCAAAGCACAAAAACAAAACCAGAAACAAATATAGAATCACAGAATGGTTTGGGTTGGAAAGGACCTTAAAGATCACCTAGTTCAAACCCCCTGCCATGGGGAGGGATACCTTCCACTACCCCAGGTTGCTCAAAGCCCTGTCCGACCTGGCCTTAAACAATTGCATGTCCCTGGAAGTGTTCATGACAAGATATATATGTGTGTACAGAGAGAAAATCATTTATAAACCATGAAGCATAACATATGTTGCACTTTAAAATATCTACTTTAAGGCACAGGTTGGAAGTATTTTAAGTTATTTCAGCTGCATGAGAAGTTTATGCACATAAAATGCATATGACAATTACGATACTCAGTTGATTTGTAACAAAGAAGAATCCAAGTACTAAGTTTTCCAAAACAGCCAGCTTTTACTTCATCAACAGAAAACTTTGGAAGATTTTTATGAAAAAGTAAGTAACAGAATCTGTGACCAGCACTTTAATTTAAACCCATTACATACCGTATGAAAATAGTCAATGGCGCTTTCAAAATTGCCCATTAGACTGTGTATGTAGCCAATGGCAGAGTAAGTAGAAGCGTTTTGAGGAATTAATACTAGAGCCTGGCGATGGTATTCCAGTGCTTCTTCATATTTCCTGTTAGGGTTCAATACAGAAGATCTGTTAGCAAGCTGCAAGGTGAAAGGTGTCTTTCTAGTATGGTACTGGTATTTTCTTTATCTCACTGGCACATGGCCCTGCAAGAACTTCAAAATCATTGCTTCATACTCTGAATATAACAAAATGCACTAAAGCCTTCTGGATATTGACAATTTTCTTCCTCAATATAATTGAGAAATCATTGTTCCCTTATGCAGCAAAACAGCTGCCTATAGCCAGGCCTCATTTGGAGATGATCTTAGCAATCTGGTATGGTAAGTTGCTTTAGAAGTTTAATGAAGCTCACCGTAACATTAGCTTTCCTTCTGTAGCTTTCACTTTCCTCCCCCAGGGAGCAGAGGAGCAATACAAGACTAAATCACTCATTCTGCAAAGTGAGAGAAGCTCTCTAGGCAGAAACTTCACAACCTTTGTGCTGCATGCACTGGTACTTTTGTCACTTCTATTTTGCTATCAGAAGAAAGGTTTACACATACCCACATTCCTTCCTCCAAATACCAGCCACCCTTTCTTCGAAAATTATCCATTAATGAGACTGCTTATTGCATTTGTTATTTTATAAAACAAGCATTAAAGGTACAGTATGGCACTACTCTGAGAAACTGACACATTTGACAGACACATTTGACTTCTTAAAGGTAGCAACTGTCTATTCAGAAGAAATTTTAATGTCTATAGTTAGACTAAAATTATGCAAACAGCAACACATGAAGTTCTCAGACAGCATTAAGTAACAACTGAGGCAGAAAAATTATGCAATGCTTTGCTTGCAGCACAAACCTTTCACATGATTTGAATGTTATTTACCTGTCCAATTAATTGCCACTGTACTTTAATATGCTGCTTTCAAATTTCAACCACAGAATACTAGTGAGTAGACATATATCCAATATGTTTTTGATATAACAATATCATATATTACAAATACTAATAAATTAGTTACTAAAGAATTTTTTAAGTTCTCAAAGCACATGTACAGCTGCTTGAATTCTCAATTTGCTTGAAAGATGCTTTACAATGATGTAACAGTACGTTAGGTTGGGTTGATGAACCTGAACAAATAACACAATGCAAGTTGTCCTAATTGTGATGCAAACAGTTACCAACTTATTGTGAAAATTAAAAAAAAAAAAAACAAAACCAAAACACCAAACCCGAAAGGAGTAATAACTGAAACAAGTATTTGAAAAATATATAAAAACCCTGCAATTATACTCATGAATNTGCAAACAGTTACCAACTTATTGTGAAAATTAAAAAAAAAAAAACAAAACCAAAACACCAAACCCGAAAGGAGTAATAACTGAAACAAGTATTTGAAAAATATATAAAAACCCTGCAATTATACTCATGAATAGATTCCAGCAGCAGTGCCTTTTGTTTGATCTTGGCAGAAGAGGTAACTATTATACATCTGTATTTCATAATGAAAATGAAGACTAATTGGCAACTCAAGCACAAAGCAATTACTACCAAAACATAAGTACAGCTTGTATCTACCATAATCACATTCTCATTAGGAGCTTTGAAACAACAATTACAATATGCATCAATTTGACAATTAAAACCATGACACTAAGAAGAAAGATGTGGTACTGATTAAATACAACACTGGCTAAAATCAGATAAAGGTAATTAAGGAGAAAACAGTTCTCTAGGTTAAAACTGTTTCATCTTGTGCATGCACTTTGCACTTTCTTTTTCTCTTCACTAAATGGAAATATGAAACAGTTCTGTTCTTGCAAGCCATAAAGTAATACTTCATTGCTGTGTTTATGTCACTTAAGTCTTCTGCTTCGATAAAAAACCCACAAGCACTGATCCAAGCAATTAATCAGCAAAACTCGTATTTTCTGTTAATTAAATCACTGGACATACTCAAGTGTGTCAGGCCTGGTAAGCAGCCAGTTAGAATTCACACCCATACAAGGATCTAAAAGCTCTATCAAATAATAACCAATACTTAAGGAAAGGCTTTTACATTAAGTACTTTAAGTTGCATGTACTAAACTGGATATAAGGGGCAATTAACATATTTATCTCAGAAGCTGATTTAGGGAATTTTGTTCCTATAGAGTACTTCCACTCTGCTCTCATGTGGTATGGAATCTTGATATAAATAAGAAGCAGGCCTAGAGAAAACATTTCTGCAGTATTTGAGCTAAATGAAGCTCTAGTACTCTCTGCTTACTTGAGTTTTCTGCAGACATGTCCTAAGTTGTTCAATAAAGGCTCCCACTTATCCACTGTCACCTGCAAAATAACACAGCAATTCAAGTTACTGCAGCTTCCCAGACTTTAACTGAATGTTACGCTGAATTAATCTTTATTTCATATAGAAACACACTTTTTGCCTTTTCTTGTAGCACTGAAGATAAAGTGTGATGGTTCTCATCTAAAACCCCAACGTACTCCATTACAAATAAATGGTCCAACTTTTAAAGTCAAATTTATATTTTATTGCTTCTATCCTAAAATAAGCATAGCATATTTTGTCACAAGATATTGTAAAATTTCCCAGAGTTTTACATATTCGGGATTGTGAATGTTATTAGGAAAAATACCTCGTTTCCGATAGCTTTGATTTTTTCCAGTGCATCAAGAAACCACTTTTCTGCAGTTTTCCAGCTAAGAATTGAGGGGTGAAGGAAACAAAAGTAAATTAGTGAAGAGTTTTCATTAGTGGCATAAGAAAACTGTATCACAAGGAACAGTTCTTTAACATTATTTCGCTGTGTGAATGAAATTAGATGTAAAAACTAATTTACGTTTGAGTAGACTGTGCATGTGCTCCTAAGTGCTGACAAGTCAAAGTTAAAACTGAGAATGTTCACTAATACATCTTATATCTGTTACGGTTTTTTTTTCCAGAATACTTCAGGAGATTTGGAATCTTCCAAGATGACAAGACATTTTGCTGTACAAAATTTTATAGCATGTGTCTGCACCGCACACTTGTGTGTGCAGACAGGTAACAGATGCCTTTTCAAGGCATGAGACTACACAATGAAAGGCACACACAAGATGACAACCATAGAATGGGTTGGAAACGACCTTAAAGATCATCTAGTTCCAACCCTCTGCCACGGGTTGGAACACCTTTCACTAGACCAGGTTGCTCAAAGCCCTGTCTAACCTGGCCTTGAACACTGCCAGGGATGGGGCAGCCACAGCTTCTCTGGGCAACATGTGCCAGTGCCTCACCACCCTCATAGTAAAGAACTTCTTCCTAATATCTAATCTAAATCTATCCTCTGCTAAAGCTATTCCCCTTGTCCTGTCACTACATGTCCCTGTAAAAAGTCACTCTCCAGATTTCTTGTAGGCCTCTTTAGATACTGGAAGGTACTAGGTAGTGGTAATCAATCTCTGCATGTTCCTCAAGCATTAAAATCTTTCACCATTAAAACTTAAAACAACAAATAACAACGTAGAAATCAAGGGTTTAGGATAAACACTATCTAAACTATAACCAAAAGAAACTATAGTTCAATGTGAGTACTTTAGCAGATATATTGGCACATTACGCTTCACGATAATCCATATTTAAGATCATATTTAATTGTATTTTGCAAGCTTACTCTCCATTTTGAAATGCAACCACTCCAACTTCATGCATAACAAAAGGATCTTCAGGTGCAATACTTAAAGCTTGGCTGAAAAACCTTTCAGCTAACTTGGAGTTGTTGGTCAAACCATATTCCAGTCCAATATAGAGCATTGGCAAATGACATCTAAAAAACCACAAAAACAAAACAAAAAAACAAACCACAATAAAAACAAACATCCACTTGTCAGGAATGGCATCACAAGCTATTAAGAAATGCTGTGTTTGCATATCTTTATGTACATCCAAGTAAAAGCTGCTTTAAGTGGACTGTTAACCTAAGGTGCAATTTAAAAGACTTTACATCTTTGTTAGTTATTGATTAACTTTGATGAAAAATTACAATTCCAATACATAATTGTAACCTCCATCTAGAATCATGTTTTCTCAATACTTAAGTTAGTTCTAAGCATTTTTTTTCCTAGTTTCCCTCGTATATTTAATTTACAAATAGAATATGAAAGAAGCAGCAACTAAAGGGATTACATTTACCAGTAACTGCAATGAAAAACAGTAGTTTTATATGAAGCATGACTTTATTAGTTTGCAACTCATTTACAACCTCATCCACAGCATGAAACAGCTGTTCAAGATATTACTTTACAGCAGTTTATGACCTGGTATGGCAAACATGATTCACAAATTTCAGAGAGCTTTCAGGCAGAACACAAGCTGCCTGAATATAAAGCTTTACTTTAGAACTTATAAAAATCACAACAGTAATCACAAATAATGCAGTTAAATGCAGATGATGAAATTATTTGGGGTTTTTTCCTCTTTTTTTCTCTACCAGATAACTGTTGCAAAGGTATCCCTACTGTTTAAAGGGATATAGATGAATATTCTACACTATTTATAGATTAGTTTTTGTATTCCTAAAAATGACATTTTTGACATACCCTTTCATAAGCTGTGCAGCTGTGAAGTATGCAGCCATTGCTTGGTCGTGCTCGCTTTCAACTGCAAATGAATGTCCATAAGCTATCCACGCAGGCCCGTAGGTTCGCTCAAGTGTAGTAGCTTTGCTAACAACAAGAGCAAGTCACAAGCAAACACATCTGAAATTAAACTTCATCTGCTTCAGGTGACTACTTACATAGCAATGACAGGCCACATAGCCAGGTATCTATTAAAATAATCTGTTATGAACAGTGGTAAACAAAATTAATTTTAAAAGTTCAAACTACTTAGCCCTTGAAAGTATAAAGTATTTTCAAGAATTCACTGTACTTTTTCTGTTGCTGTTCATGGACAGCAGGAACTATTTGATAGCACCAAACATAATAATATAATAGGTGAATTGGGCAAGTTACAAAAAGCATTTCTAGCTATACATTTCAAAATAAATATATTCTATCACAGAGATGTAAATATATAAGTATCACATCAGAAGTCCTACAGGAAAGAGTGTCTGACTGACTGACCAACCAGCCCAAGGCTGCTTGTGTAGAGAAGGAATGACAGCCAAATGTCAGAATTTTCTACCTAATTCTTCCCTTTAAGACCCGAAGCTGGGAGAACACCTGGGCATCCTTAAGCTAAGAACTGAGGCTTTATTACCCAGCTGTAGTTAGCTTAGCAGCATTAGCAAATGCCAGGACTACACCTGCCAATAACAGGAATGTGACTGCCAAAAGAGATTCCACATAAGTATGTCATTTTAAAAGTATCTGGACAGATGAGATCTGAATTACTGTAGCAAGAAAAGGGTATCATAGTGACTATTTTAGTAGTAACCAATTTATAGAGGTTACCATTTATTTTATGAGTTTTCAATCAGTGGTGAACATTAAATATGTATTTAGCAAGTGAGCAACAGATTCGGTAAGGGAAAACAGAAAAAAAATATTTACCTGAGGTATCTTCTGGCATGTTCATTTTTGTGGCCAACCATGAGGTAGTAGCATCCTACTGCAAACCATGACACCTGTGCATTAAAATCAAAACAGAATATTATTAGATGTGTCACACTGATTTTAGTGAAATATCGCCATGATGCAAAACAAAAAAAGCCAGATTATAGTTAGAAAAATTAGAAACTTTTCACTGAAATCATAGCCAGCTCTTTGAATTATTTATTCCAGACAAGCTAAAACTGTTGGCATGTGTATCTCTAACCAGGTTTGTTCGGCCTCATGAAGAGAGCCCTAAGTGGAAAGCTTACTGCTGTCTTCAGTTATGTAATGGTAGGGAACACAGACAGCAGAGGCAGACTCTTCTCTGAGGTGCAGTGACAGGATGGGAGGCAATGGGTACAAGTTGCAAAACTGAGAATTCAGACCGAGTAAAAGGAAAATAATTTTCCTTGTGAAGGTGATAAAACAGTGGAAAAGGCTGCCCAGGGAACCACAAACATGTATGGAATTCTGTGGCGTTTATTTTAAATTATTATTCAAAGTGAGTACTTCACATTGAGTTTATTTTACATGTATTTTGTTTTAAAGAAAGAACTTAGGTAAAAGAACATTTCCATGCACAGAAAATAAAAGGAGTAAACCCTTTTCTGCTAGCTCCACCCACAAAAGGATTTTGAATTTTGTTGCTCAGACTGACTGTTGCATTACAAGTTTTATCCGCTTTCGCCTAGAAAAAAGCTACCTGGCAGTGAAAGCTTAGAACAACTTACAGGATTATTTGGGTACAAATCCACCAGTTTGTGAGAAAGATAGAAAAGCTCTACATAGTGGGAAGAAAAGAGAAGAGAAAATTAAAATGTGCTAAAGCATTAAGATATTTCAAGCCCTTTAGCTTTCTATATAAAATCTCTAGACTATTTAATGTTATTAACACAAAAGTGAACAGAAGTGTTTTCTGTTGCATGATAATGCTTCAAGCTGCTTCAGTTAACTAAAACCAAATAAACTAACCCCGTTAAGTCTTCACAGCACATAAATAAGCAGCTATACATCCCACCCCTTTAAGAATACCACAACAGCTTAGGTCATGTGTATATATTAAAATAAATGCATGCAGTATTACTATTGAATATATCTTGTCAAGACAAAGCAGTGTTGAATTTCCTACATTCAAAAGGTATAACATACTGGCTAGATCAATTTCAAAGTAGAATCCTGGACAAAAGCAAGCAAGTTGTTACATTGCTTGGAATAATTCTCCATGAGTATTTTTCTAATTAAAATAATAACTCTAGTTATTAGAATAACTTACTACAGATTTTAAATTAACAGCAGAAGCAATCAGATACAGGATTACAATTCTGGTGCCTATACAATTTCTTAAGAAACAGCATTATGGGACAGTCTGACTTTAGTCCCTGGGAAGGTTATGGAGTGAATCCTCCCAGAGGCTATCACAAGACAAATGAAGCACACAACTGGAAAAATCCAGCATGGATTCACCAGAAGCAAATTGTGCTTGACAAACGTGACTGCCTTCTATGATGAAGTAACCTGCTCAGCTGATGCAGAACAAGTGGTGGACACTGTCTACCTGGATTTCTCCAAGGCTTTCAATACAGCTTCCAACAGCCTCTGCCTAGAAGCTGTGATGTGTCAGTCTTCACAAGGAGTCTGTGTGGCTGACCTTCACATCCAGAGGGTGGTGGTAAATAGCTCCTTTTCAAACCAGTCACTAGTGAGGTTCTCCAGAGACCAGTACTGGGCCCAAAACTGTTCAGTGTCTTCACTGAACTGCATGATGGGATCAATCATACCCTGATTAAGTTTGCCCATGATACCAAACTGAGTGGGGAAGTGGAGGCTTCGGAAGGGAGAGTCATCCTGCGGGAAGACCTGCATGGGCTGGAAAAGCAGGCTAACAAGAACCTTATGAAGTTCAACAAGAATATGCACCTACATAAACACAATCCAGGAGTGCAGCACAGGCTGGGATCTACCCAGCTAGCAAGAAGCTCTGTGAAAAGGACCTCAGTGTTCTGGTGGACAGCAAGCTCAATATTAATGAACAGTGTGTTCCTGCAGCAAAGAAAGCCAATGGGAAGCTGAGTTCCATCAACAAGGGCTTCAGCAGCAGACATAAAGATGTCATTGTCCCAGACAGTGCTTGTCAGGCCACACCTGGACTACTGTATTCAGTTTTGGTCCCCACTATGCAAAAAGAAGCTGTGGACAAGCTGGAGAGGGCCAGAGAAAGGCCAAAAACATGACAAAAGGCTGAGAGAAGTGGGTCCGTTCAGCCTTGAATAAAGAAGGCTCAGGGGAGACCTTATCACCACATTCTAGTATTCAAAAGGCGTCTACAAAGAAGATGAAGGTTTCCTTTTTACAAGGAGTCACATGGAGAAAGAGGAGGGGCAATGGGTACAAGTTACAGATTACAGCTGGACACAAGAGGAAAATTTTTTTACAGCGGGAACAATCAGCCATTGGAATAATCCCCCAGGAAACTGGTAGGTTTCCCAGCACCTGACACTTTTGAGACTTGTCTGGACAGGGTGGTGGGACATCTTGTCTACACTGAGTTCCTGCCAAAAAAAGGTTGAACCAGATGATCATTGGGGTCCCTTCCGACCTGGTATTCTATGATTCTATGATAAAATGCCTGTTTCTTCAGAGTACAGTGCTCTTAAATTGATGACCTTGTCCTGGAGTGCTTTGCATAAATTCTTGGCTTCAGAAAAAATCAAACAGGAAAACTGGCTTACAAAATACCAACTTATTTACAAGATGATTCTCAAGGCAGACTTAGAAGAAAAAAATCAGTACTGGCCACATTTTCAGATATAGTTAACTGCACCTGAAAAGTACATTTGCTAAACGTTGAGAAGGACTATTACACCTAATGACCTATTTTGTACATACAATGCACCATCCTTTGAAATACTGTAAATCATATGAGCTCCTTCACTCTATTTTCCAATTGGTTTTAAAGACATTCAAGATCCTCACAAGATCTGGTTGATTTTATGCGTTCTGAAATGAGAAAAAGCTATGCCAGCTGCAAGTAAGCTGTTCTTGTAATTCCAACAAAGGTGCTGTATGATTATTAACTTCTTTGAACTAAAAGAGGCCTTCACAACAACAATCTAGAGTCTTTTCTAATATGGAATAAGCATATCTACCTAAGCATACACACTGCTAAAAAGATCCTAGATACACCTAGATGTTCTATAAAGATCACCACAAACCAGAAATCAAACAACAAAAATTCTCTGTTGCTCAGAGAAGCTGTGGCTGCTCCATCCCTGACAGTGTCCAAAGCCAGGTTGGATGGGGCTTTGAGCAACCTGGTCTAGTGGAAGGTGTCCCTGCCCATGGCAGGGGGCTGGGCCCCTTCCAACCCAAACCACTCTATAATATGAAGCAGTATAGCTCACTAATTGTCTGGCTACATAGCCCAGTGGTTAAAAGATAGCAACACTCAATTAAAGGCTCTGAACTACTGCTCCCTTCACCCAGCTGTGAAAGTACCATTGTTCTCCTGAAACCACAGGTAAGAGTTAAAATATATGCAATTTTTAAAATGGTATCTAAAGGGGTTTCTTGCAACCCTTAATTATTTTTTAAAATTGAAGATTTACAATCTTCTTTTGACCCACATTAAATGTTACGTTTCTTACCATTTGCTTTGTTAAGCTCCACAAGCGTCCCTATATGCACAGGTAAACAATTTGCATGGAAAGGATCTTTTTCTATTACTCTAAAAAAAACCCAAACAAATGAACAAAAAAAATTAAAAAATCTGCAATGCACATTTCCAAAATTTTAATGTGTTGTAAGCAAACTGCTTTTATAGTATGTAATTTTCCAGTTAACTACCACTTCAGGCACTGGGAAACTATTTGTGACTAGAAAGTAACTATTAACAGCATAATAAAAGCTATCTTAAGACCAGAAAAATAACTATTAATACAGCTTAACAAAAGAGAGTAACAGAATTCTCTGGCACGCTGAATATACAATCAGAAAAACAGGATACAATGCACATTTGTTTGCAGGCGACTTCAAATTTAACCAGCAAATAGGAAACAACAACAGTTCTGTTCATCTTTTCCATGCATTTGACAGAAACTTTCAAGCAGCAGTCCTCAACTTTCTAAGCTTAACACTAAGCAGTATACCTTAGGAAATGTATTTTGCTCAGTTCTAATTTTTTATTTCCTGTGGCATTTAGAAAGGGAAGATAGTCTCACAGACAAGACTGTATGCAGGACATGGCATGTAGGCAATGTGCCCTTCCTGTAAGCATTTGGTGAGCTAAGCAGAAAAAAAAGATGTCTTGAACTCTCAAAGAATCGCTTAAATCAGAGGTTGAACATCACAAATCTATTCTCTGAGAAGTACACCTTGGAAGAGTTAAAAGTTTAGTTGACATTTTTAAACAGTTCAAAGTACTTCAAATGAGAAGTATAAAAGAACATATGAACAAGTATATTAAATCCTCTCTTGGAGGGAGTCTAAAACTTTGCAGTTATATGGATTTCTCGGACTCTCATTTCTAAGCTCTGGCTTCTGGGATAGCCTTCTCTAGGAGATATTTATTCTTGCCACTTCCTGCTAGATAGTATGTGGCATTTAAGTTTCAGAAACAAAGATGCAATAGTATAATTTTATTTACTTAATCGGAGTAATTTATTTCAACAGGATCACAACTTTACTAACATGCTTAAATTTACCCTAGCAGTCAGCATTGCCTACAGCCTTCCCAAAAATCTTGCCTGTACTGGTCTCCTTGGGATATTCTACATAGTCATGACTTGTTTCAACTAAGAAAAAGCTGTACTATTAAAATTAAAAACAACTCAAACACCTTCTATTTCATTACACTATTATTGAGACTATGCATTACATAAACAAGAATACAATTTTCTTAAACAGGTAGTTGTTAGGCCAGCAGGAAAAATAGCTCCACAACCATATGTTCAGATTTACAGTAGTTGAGAAGCAATTCATGTTGTTGTTCTGACCCATCTGGCAACCAAATAGCAGTGTACACCTGGGCTACTTAACCACTGAGACACAAAACTTGGCATATTAAAATGGATGTAACTTTTACTCAGCCAGAGAAATTGTACTTCCTAACTAACCAAGTGATCCAAACCTCTTCACTCTCAAGGCCAAACAAGAAGCAGGTAGAGAGTACATAGAACTGAAGGTACAAGAGTAAGGATGGATGAAGGGAAGTGCAGCATACTGCTGACTAACTGGAGTTTTAGTATGGATGCTTCTGTTACATACCACAAAAATAATGTGTCTTGCCAGACACAAACTACACATTTTAACTACCTAAAACTTTCTATCAAACTGCAATGTATATCAGTGCACTGAACAATAATATTCACTGTAAATTCAGGCCTAACTATTATACTTCACCATATGAGAAAAAAAACCCTCGAAGTTGCTTTGTATACTCACACTGAAGTAAGCTTGTAACACATTTTGAAGTCACAGTTATAATAATGTCTTTCAGCTAAGGATACTACCACATCCAAGTTTTCCTGAAGACCATCTACTGATTCAGGAATCAGTGTTTCACTGGGTTTATTATACTGAAAGACAAAAGAAACAACATGTGAAACAACCACCGATCTAAAATCAGAAGGTATATAAGTATTAATATTTGTAGTTCTAGAAGAATATTTAAGAAGTATTAAGCTTCTTAAAATTCTTAGTTTTAAACTGAAAGTCCATAAAACATACATTGTGTAAAATGCTTCTTTATAATGTACTTGAAAGTTCATTTAGAACGTGAAAGATGCTTCCCAGTGTCAACAGTGTAACTGTAGGCTGTAGAAATGAATACCGAGTGAGCAATTTACAGCTGACTCTCAGTGCTCTCATTATCTTTGGAAAAAGGTAGTCTCAAATAATGTTGGTATATCCTAGTATTTTCAGGTATCTGACACATTGCCTACATTATTGATCTTCTTTTTCCTCACTTAGAAGTTTTTCAAGAACTAAAGTTAAAAATCAGAATTTCAAGTTGTCACCACACCAGAAAATAAGTACACTAAACTGTTATACTACCCCCATAAAGTGATATCTACTGCATCATAAATTTTGAAGTAACCAAAACTACAAAGCCCTCGTTTATTCCAATGTTTAGAATAAATGGAATCCAAGAAAATTTACACCTGAAGTCAAGACTTCCAATCAATTCTCCAGCTTTTCAGTCAGTCTGGAGCTTACCTTTTTCAATTTATTCTCAAATAAAAAGTGAAGCAATTCTTGTTCTTCTTCCGTACACTGTCTACTAAGAGGCAGAGATTCAAGAAGCTCTTTTTCTATGGGAATTAAAAAAGAAACTTAAGTGATCATATTACAGAAAAAATTGCAAGATCCAACATTTTAAGGACTTAAGAAATGCAAATGATTTTGATGCTCATCCTGAACCAAGAGAGATTACAGTACAGATACATTAAACCAGATAATACTAGTAAATAAATTATTTAATTCTTAGTTTTTCCTTCTACACTTTTATGCTAAATTTCATTAAGGTGGCTCTAACACACCACTATTTTCAATTTACTCTATATGTCAAATTTTATCACTCAGAATGCTATATTAACCACTGCCTCCAACTAAGCAAACACCAGTAGGGTTTTGTGATTTAAAAGCCTCTGAAATTGAGAACACAGGAAAAATGTTCAGACTGAGCAGAGAGCACAGGAGCTTCCAGAGCTAACAAACAGGACAGCTGGGTTACTTTTTCTGGTTTTAATTTTTAGCAGTGCAAGATACGAAAATACAGTTCAAATGTAAATTCAAGTTGATTATAATTTTCATTCATTTCATACATTTTCTATTCATTCTTATGAATATTTTATAAATTTTAAAGTCTGTTTCTTATAGTATTACTTTAATTTTTATCCAGGAAAAAGGCATATTAAGAAAGCAACTAAATTTTACTTGTATTTGAGAAATACTGCTATCCAGACCTTCTTGTGCTGTCAGCATATGGTGCGATGTTAAAAGATCAAATGCTTCAAAGCAGTAAACATCAAGCTTCAAGGCCTCTTTGTAGCTGTATGTTGCTAGGGTTCTGTTATCCAAAGCATCATAGATCTTCCCTCGCAAAAGGCATATAGAGCTCTTGATCTGGTGGAAAAGCAGGGCTGGAGGTCAAAGACTGAATCAATGTTTGTAATTTGGTTTTGAGCACAAATCAAATGGGCTCCCTGAAAAGTAAAAAGCATTTCATGTATGACAGAAACAGGTTTTCTAGTGCTGTCTGTAAATAAAATATTGTCTCTATCATCTCAGAAAAGTAGAATGAATGCTCTGTCAGGTTATCTACTGCCAAACAAACACATGCTTGAAATAAACAGGAGAATAGGTATTTTCTACTTCTGGTATCCAGCTCTGATATTGAGTTGTAAGCTAATAAGAATAAATTCTCTTCACACTCAATATAGGGAAATAGTCACTTCCAAAGGTGATTTACTTCTTTGTTGACTGTGAAACCATGTATTTCATGCAAGACAAGAGTGACTGCAGTACAGATGAGTAAGGCCAAATGGACTCAATTACTTTGAGCAGAAAAATATATCCTTCTTTTCAATCCAAGACATAGATGCTTTAAGAAATAAAAGCGGTGAAAGATCATTATTACCATAGTTAACTTTGTGCTATGATGTCTAGTAACTATGATCTTTCAAAACTTCCTAGATGAGTGCTCAATTCAGTTAGAAGACCACAGAAGTGACTTGGAGAAAGTTAACACATTAGGTATCTGTATCATTAGACTAACTAGACAGACCAACTCCTTCAGGGACTAACACATCAGAAACAGGATAGCTGCATCAATGGCTAATTAACCCCAGGGGGCTGCTGAAGTGGTGATATTGTTACCAGCTCAGAGAGCAGTCATTCCTACTCTGGAGTTAGTGTCTGTGCAGACTAATCAAATCAAGATTGAAAAAGCTACAGTCCTAAAGAAATCTAAAATTTCTTGTAGCAGCACCCACTTGAGCAGTTTTCTCCTTTGGCAAACCAAACCCATCCTCACATTAGTGAACTACATTATCACAAGCATTTGTGAAGGTAAGGGCTGATGAAGTTGGGTTTTTTGGCTGGGTTATTTTGCAGTCAAAATAGATTCCCAGATTAGTTCAATAATCGGCCACCCAAACACCTGCGCCAGAGTATCAAGAATGAACAGACAAATCTGAAGACTTCTTCCTTTGCTTGCAGCTGTAGCTTAAACGTTCACATTAAGGTGCACCACAGAAACTGTTTAATCTGCTTCTTCCTTAAGCCCATTAATACCAGCATTCAAAAATCAGTTCACATGGATGATTTAACCCATTCTGCTACTTCAGTCTTATAGGTAAAAAGGCATCTGTCAATCACCTTCACTACAGTTTCAGCTAATAAACTTCAGTTCATAACTCCAAAGACTCTTCACATACTCTTCAGCCTGTACATGGTACCAATCCCTTTTAACTGTGTGCCTATAGAGAATTTTTTCATCAAGCTTCAAAAATGTCACCTTCATGTCTCGTAATTTTCCAGCATGATCAAAAAATGTCCCACTGAGAGCAACACTTGAGTGATTAAGGAAGTATTTAATTAAAAATAACTGGAGGAGAAGAAAATCTGCTTTATCTCTCAGAACCTGCAGCCCAGTTGAAAGAAACCTTAGTTTACATTACCAAGTGTGAAACTGCAGCATAGAGCTTAAAGACTCTTAACCCCAATGCTAGATCATGAACTTCCTGCAAAGCGTCTTCAAATAATTTAGGGGAGATTGTGGAAAAGCACTCTTCATCTCTGCAAACCAAGCTTTTTACATATGGGCAAGCTACTACATGACTTCTGACTGAAAAGAGAACAACACATCATTTTTAAAACATACGTTATCCAAAAAAGAAAGCTTAAACACAGAGTTCCCTATTCATACAGCTGTAAAATCACTTTCTGGCTTCATGCATTTTGTTTCTCAATGATTTGTTTAAAAATGTCACTTACAGAGGACTGTGACATCTCCCAGTCTGTGGTAGAGTCTTTCAATCCACTTTCATCCTTCAAGTACTTCTCAAAAAGCCTTTTGTTGATTGGCTCTTCCATATCAAGAATATCCAGGGCCTGTTGATGTTCCTTTGCAGCATACTAGCCAAACACGTGCACCGAAAAAAACAAGGTTGGGATTTGAAACGTCTGTACACAAAGCACCAATAGTCACAGTGTCACATTTCAAAGGCACAGATTGTAATAACCAGTGCTCATCAGCAGGTTTTTCATGCATGCATATTCTTATTTGGACATGTGTCATTTCACAACTGCAGTCAACTATTTTACTAGTCATTTATAATACGCAGAAGGTAATTAAATTAACACCTACAGAAAAATCTATTATTCAGCATTCTGCAACTACAGAAGCAGATAGGCTTCTAAAAATAGTCTATAAAATCACCTTATTCTACAAGCAGCACATTACTCTATTTAAAATATCTATACTTAATCTGCAATATAAGACATAACATAAAAATGGTTCATGGTCTTTCCCCACAAAATATTAGGGGAGTATTTCCTGGAAAAAAGGTCAGTTGGATTTTTTCAGAATAGTACTACAACGGGTAGTTTAGTGACCATACTGAAGGTTTAAGAATGAAATTAACTGTCACAAAATTTAAACCTGTTATTGCAGTGAACATAGATATCTACATTGCCTGTCAGACACCTAATCTTCCCAAGATGCATCTTTTATTTAGCTAGATTTGTTTCCAGTAGTAGTTAAAATGTGTACTCACATGACACCTAGCTGCAAGGTAGCGACATGCTTCATATAACTGAAAGAGAAGTTTCATATGTATTAGTTATAAAGAACGTGTTTAATTACACTGCTAAATTCCATTCTGCTCTCTCCTTTTTCAGTTTTATGGCTTCTTCATCCCTTTCACCTCCAAGAGTCTTTCCTGACCAAAACAACTAAGTCTGTAACACTTACTATTAAGCCCTCAAAGGTCACTTCCTTCAGTCTTGCCTTAATCACCCATGAGCAGAGCTGAAAGACAATTTAAACAACTACACCTGAAGTGACACTCCACCTTCCTATACCTGCTGCAGTTATGTTCTTGGACCCCATCTCTTTTTTGTGACCCAGTCTGAGGACAACAGTTTCAATCTGGCTGATTGAACACTGGGCTGTACTTGTTCTTAAATTACTCTTCCCATAAATATTCTCTGATAGTGAATAAGTCACTGTAGTTAGCAAAAGAGGTTTAAAAGTGGAAGAAGAGTAACAAACTGTTGACTGAAATAGCTTACCTTATCCAACTTACGCGATCGAAGGGCATGCGCTGCCCTATGATACTGAGCTGTCAGGTAAAGACACTGGGCCAACCAGTAGATATCTTGTGGTTCCTCTAAAATAGAAGAACAAATTATAAATCTTGAAACATACAGAATACACACTTTTTCTTCACTAGGAAAGTATTTTTCCCCTATTCTAGCATCCTATTGAGTTACAAAGTTTGGGGTTTTTTGGTGTGTGTGTGTGTGTGTGTGTGTGTATATCTGTATGCACACTGTATAATATCTATCAGTGAGAGATTAAAATGAAAAATTAATTAGATTTTAACTTTAAAGAAATGGGATAGTGAGTGCACTGGACAGTGAATACAAAGAACCTCATACCAGAAGTTTGTCATGAGGAGACAACAGTGATGCAGATGTAAAAAAAGCAGCAGCTGTGGGTTACCCTGCCCTTGGACGTAGGGCAGGAGAAAAATAACCCAGAATGGTCTCTCAAAAAATACCAGTAAGAACAACAACAAAATTGAAAGTACTTGACTCTTACAGCTTGAAGTTCTGGTTGCAGAAGCACAACTTAGTACTCTCCTTTAATGGCAACTAAAGCTTTTGTGGGATTGAGCACCTAGAATTGTTTAAAAGAAGTATAAATGCACCATGGCAGTAGGCAGACATAGGCTACTGTGATCAACTCGCTCTGTAAACCTGCATTCTACTTGTCATCCAGAGCAACAGTCAATCCTGTAGGAAACCATCACTGTCACTTGTAGCTCTGGGGATTTTTCATTTGTTTCTTAAGGTAGGCA
This sequence comes from Agapornis roseicollis, assembly GCA_002631895.1. NCBI lineage: Eukaryota > Metazoa > Chordata > Aves > Psittaciformes > Psittacidae > Agapornis > Agapornis roseicollis. The sequence goes on from NDXB01021348.1 coordinate 114,941, forward strand.
AACCTTAAGGTTCGTCCAAACATTAATGTTAACACAAAAGTTAGGAAGGAAGATTGGTCCTGCTCTATTGAGAAAAATGGCATTCCAAGGATCACAGAAAAGCACACATAGAAGAGACTCAAAACTTCAACATTTAGCCAAACAGCTTTAAAAAAACTTAGCAGAAAAGAACACTGTCAGAAAGAAGTTAATCAAAACCAATGTAAAAAGCAACTACTTACCATGAGACAGTGAAGCTACTTTGTCTGCCCAAAACAGGGCACTCTGATACTGCTGCTGTAAAAGGTTGATAGAAATAATTAGTATTTATTTGGAGTTAGCTTTCCTGGATTATTCTGAAATACAATGTACATAATTCATCTTTATGTTACGCATGCAATCTCTAATGAACTGTGATTCACATTTGAGATCTTCAGAAGTTCAAAAAACAATTTAAAAGGTCCAGTTCTGTAACTTCTAAAGGATAGCAACAAGCAATTTGAGGTGGAATTTTCCATTTTAAATAATATGCAGATACCTTTGGCCAAAAGGTATGTGCTACATACATATGGCAACAGATCATCAGTCAACCTGCCATCACTGAAAAAGTAGCAAGAATCTTCCCCTTCCAGATAAAATAAATGCTAAATTTTTTTAAATAAAAGAGAATACTATATGTAAAAAAGGACACATAAATTACTCCAGGAAACTTCAGCAGCACCATCTCTAATTAAGATATATTCATTCGCCAGTCAAGATGCTTTCACCTCACACCAATCATAGTCCCTGTATGGATTTCCCCTTACTCTTGGATACACAATTTCACTAGGAACTCTGCAGTTCAGGAGAAGTGGGTGAAATAGAGAAGACTGGTGGCTACTAAAGGTCCTAAAGAAGCAGGGTTTGCAGGTATATCCCACTAACTCAGCTAAGGTTGCCATCTGATTTGGGATGCTAGGCAAAACCTCATAGAATTAGCTGGGATTATTCTCTGAGAAGATTGGCAGAGGGCTTCTGTCGTTCTTTTTTATCTTTCTCCATGCTGTGGGGCATAAGATGCTTCCCAGGAGCTGATGGACATTTAACAGATACCCTCTGACTGCAAGGACCTGCAACACTAGAAAAGCCTGGGTCACTTCTGCTCTTTCCTCACAACATTACAGGCATGGGGTTTGCTTACAATCTTAGAAACTGTTATATGCTTTTGGAGGAGCAGTTTGGCTGCCTTTCCAAAACGCACAGTGATGGTATTCCAGTACTCACAAGGCATTACGCTCCACAACCTAAGCAGTCTCTTTTACCCTGTGTTCCCACATTCCCTAGTGGGGCAGATTAACAGCAAATTTGCCAAGAGAATAGTTTAATCTGCGCACCCCCCAACTCAAAAAAAAGGAGAAAAAATAGCCACAAAAAATCCCAAAGCAAACTGAGGTTTAAATAACTCTGTCACCACAAGAGAACAGTGCAATCCAGGCCTACAAGGCACTATATGACTTCTGTTGAGTAGTTTTACAGTACTGTAAATGGACTATATTTATATTTCATAAAGAAGCAGCCCCAAGTTCCTCCTGAAGCCCCTTCCTCAGAACTGCACAAGTATCTATGCAGCTGCCTTTCACAGTGGCTTGCTTAAGCAGTTTAATTCAAATGAATACAGCAAAACAGAACAGTAAAATATACCAAATTCACTTAGGTCCCCAATCAATCTTTCTGTCAGATTTGCTGGCCACACACACAAACGTCTGTGCTAACTGAAGAGAAGGATTTCTCTCACTAGAGACAGCAGTACCAAGTCTCTGAACTAGAAACAGAGCAGCACAGCTTCACGTTATACTTAATTTAATTTATTAATGCCTATTTCCGGTTGTGTTTTTGTTTGTTTGCCCTGCAGCAACATAAATGCTGAATCCATCAGAAAATGAAAACAAGCCTGCCCTTCTAATAGCAGTCTGCAGCTTCGCAGGGCATCTCCACGGACGAGGGACCGCTATAATGGCCAGGTAAGCATGGCCGAACCTGCACAGCGGGTTCTCCTCTTCCTGCCAACGAGGAAGTTGCCTTGGACCACACACACACCCGCTGGAATATGCCACCCGCTCCAGCCCCCAGCCGCTTCCGGCCCACCACGCTCCGCTCCAGACCCTGCTTCCTTCCCTGCCAGGGGAAACAGGACATTACTTCAAACTTATCCCCCTCGCCGCGGCTACAGAGCCTGGAGCTTGCTTATACCTCCCTGCAGGAGCCTCGGGAACGCCTGCGGGCCAGCCGCCCCTTCCCCATCATCTCCTACCCGCCTTACCTGGTCGATGTACTGCCGCACCCGCTTCCTCAGCCGCTCCAGGTTCATCCTCCCGCAGGGGCTGGGGGGAAGCTGAGGTGGAGCAGCCCAGGCGCCGAGCCGGCCGCGCTGCACGCTGGCCGCCCACCCTCCCGCCTGGCGAGGCGTCCTGCCCGCCGGTACCACGCTCAAACCCGGCCCCCGTCCTTCCCTTCCTGCTTCCCTTCGCTCCCTCCAAGAAACAGCGCCCCGAGCGCATCGTTCCGGGAGCGCGCCCCTCTCCCCTGCCAGCACCAGTAACTTCATTCCGAGACGTTTCTCTGCAGCCCACCCCACGATGAATTTCTTATGGGGCTCTTCACCGCAGTTCTGAGGAGAAAGGTTGTGTCTTTGTCTCTATAAGGGCCCCTATAGATCCCACTGTCTTGAGGTTTCCCCCTTCAGCTACTGTGGCCTTGAGGTGAAAATATTCCCTCAAGATGCTGCAGGGATGGCAGATGGCGTGGCAGGAGGCTTTCTAGGAGTCTTTCATTGTCCAGTCATTTTTGGTATCCCACAAGTTAGGGAGTCATTATCGACTAGGATACTGCTGAAAAAATGCCAGCTTTTACTACTGAGCAACAGGTGATGTGAGCCATTAAAATGCCTGATCTGAAATAGTTTGGATGATGGACGATACATCTTGGAGCAGGTATGCCTGTTACAAGAATAGCAATTGTGTTTGGTGGAGAAGGAAAAGCTGTGTCAGAGTCACAGCGTGAATAAGCCCAGAAGTACAGCAACTGGTCGTGACCGACTGTTGGGTTAAAATCTCTTTGAAGTCAGTACAGTTAACAGCATAGGTATTTGTCAGTTTGTGGATCTTTCCATGTACAGTAAAAGATGTTTGAATGAGAGCTTGATACTGATACAGGGGGTTTAGCCAATGTACAGGGAGGTAGTACAGGGGGGTCCAACTAATGTATGAGGGGGCTTGGTATAACAAAAGCTAGTGCCTGAAAAACATAGAGTGAAGTTGCAAAAGTGAACAACGGTTATGTTGTAAGTCTGTGAAATTTGGTGGCCCCACTAAACATGAGTTAATTGTTTCACACTGGTCTTCGAGAGTATCTTTAGCTTTGAAGAACAGTGTCTGTGTTGTAAGTCTGTGAAATTTGGTGGCCCCACTAAACATGAGTTAATTGTTTCACACTGGTCTTCGAGAGTATCTTTAGCTTTGAAGAACAGTGTCTGTGTTGTAAGTCTGTGTTGAGATAACAGGATTTAGTGACCCCAATAAACATTAATTGCTTCACAGCATCCTTCAACTTATCAGTTAGTTTGTTAGTTTAGAAGCAGAGCCTCCCAAACATCACTAGCTTGGGATACTCCTCGCTTGCCCATCCAGTAATAAATGTTGCAGGAAGGTCACACTGTCTTAAATCTTTGCTAGTTAATTAGAAAGTTACAGATATGGCTGGTTTCAGCTAATTATGGGACCACTGGAGCACCCAGTTGTGCTAAAGGTGAAAAGTACACTGTGAGGAAGACTGCTTACTTCATCTTGAAGACCCCCACCCACAAGAGGAAGACTCATTTACTTCATCCTGAGACCCTTGCCCATGGCCAGAGGGGGGCACTGCACAGATGCAAAGGTCTTTCCAGCTCACTATAATATGAAGCAGGGATAGATAATAAATAGGTATAGGCGTATCGAGTAACCTAATGCATATGTATACCTTGAGAGAATAAATGTAAAGGGAAAATGACCCTGGGGTGTGCATGCTTTGAAGGAGTTATCCCCATGCACCTCCGTGCTGAATAAAAACCATACCTACTTACAACTTTAACAAGTTGTGGAGTTAATCTGTGTATCAATGCCATTTAGAAACTGCTGAGTGGTAGAGCCCACAATCTGCTTCTAAAGTGGCATGTTTCTCTCTTAGACCAGGTGTAATGATAACTCACCAGAGCTCAGCAGCTTCTATTCAGCATTAGACATTGGGCCAACTAACTGCAGGAACTCAGAAAATGAGATTAATTTAAATATCATAAAGTCATAGAATAGTTTGGGTTGGAAGAGACCTCCAAAGATCATATAGTGCAATGCCCCTGCAATGAGCAGGGACATCTTCAACTAGATCAGGTTGCCCAGAACCACATACCAGCCTGGCCTTTAATGTCTCCAGGAATGGCACATCCATCACATCTCTGGGCAACCTGTGCCAGTATTTTGCCCCCCTCCCTTTAAGATGTCTTACATCTATTCTGAACCTACCCTCTTTTAGTTTAAATATCACAGTAGTGGGCTGAGTTTGAAACATTATGAAATGAACAAAAAGTGAAATAAAATATAGAAATTCAGAGTTTATGCTAATGTCTAAGGTAAAAGTCTAGGCTGGGGAAGAAAAAAAAAGATGCACAGGAAGTGTGGGGGTTGGAGGAGAAGAAAACTCTCTTGCTGGGGATGGGTGATGGTTAAGAGCAGCCATAGTCAACAGGGAGCTGGTCTGAAGCATAGAGAGGATCTGTGATCTGCAGGATCTTGGAGAGGCCCAGGAAATGCTCTATGAAGGTGAGAAAACAAATGCGCACAGAATACATTTTTACTTTGTTAACATCTGTCTAGTTCTTACATTGTCAAAGCAGAGTGCATCATCTCAGGTTGCTCTGCGTGTAATGTGCTGCTCTCTTGTGTCCATCTATTTCTGGGGCTGGAGCAATAAGAAATGGTTGCTCAAGCTTTGCTGGGAGGCTGTAGCAGTGCTACTTCAGTGGCTTTGCTCAGGTGGGTTCTACTCCTGTTTTTGCAATGGGAAGATGCTCTGACATCACTGCTCATAAAGTAGCTGGTCATTCAAAGAGAGTGTCCTTTCTGGATAGATTCTAAAGTTATGATTCTTCAGTGGGAGTCATGTAGGCATGTGGGCAAATAGATAGGGCTGACACCTGGTGCTGTGAACTGCAAGATCTTTGTGAACTGGTGGGTGAGGCTTAAAAAATATCTTAGGTGTGAGCAGGGGAAAAATTGAATTCTAAGTCATTTCAAGTAATGCATAAGTTTCTGTTTCAAATTAAAAACCAGTAATGGGCAAAACTACTCTAATGATTGAGTAGTGTTGATATACGTACTGCTTTGCCAATAGTATTTGTAACAGTTGAAAAGATATGAAGGGATCGTTAAAAAAATCTGCTTTATAAATCTGCACTTTAGTATCTTAAATCTTGAGAGGAAGGGGAGGGCTCCACAGTCATATTAAAACTGCCTCACTTTGTGGAAGTTTCTGGGGTTTTTTATCTGCATTGAGAACCTTCTTTCTTTCTTTTGTTCTAAAAATACCTATAGGTACATTCTGCTGGTGCTAGCACATAGCTTCTTCCTCCTGCTTTTAAGGAACTGTTTCTGAATTAGCTTGACATTTGCACATGTGTCATACTCATAGAATGATTTGAGTTGGAAGGGACCTTAAAGATCATCTAGTTCCAAACCCCTGCTACAGGCAGGGACACCTTGCACTAAACCAGGTTGCTCAAAGCCCCATCCTAGAATCATTTGGAAGGGACCTTAAAGATCATCTAATTCCACCCAACAAGCTGGGGCTTGGCAAGTAATCTCTGGGGGCACATCCATAAGAAACCAGCCTTTTTGGGGTCTGCTGCTTGCAGAACGCTCTTCTTCCTGTGGTTATCTGGATGATATAAAGCTATTGCTGTTTGGGTCTCTTTTTTTTACTAAAATAAAGAATCTTGGAATTTATATTTCTTTTCTTCAGCAGTTTTTGATTCTTTGCAATGGTGAGGGGCGAGTCCTGTTGATCGTATAGATTAATGAAGATCACATTTGGCTTTGGTTTTTCCAAGGGTTTAATTTTGGAAGAGTGGTCTCTTTCATGCAGATTTCTCTTTCCTACATGATATATTCATCCATTATGGCTATCAGAGGTGCTAAGGTTGTACTTAAGAACATTTCATCCTTCTTGCTCAGAAGCCAACAAAGAGAATCTTGCTTTAAGGAAACCTCTTGCTGCTCACAATAAAATGTAAAGCCTTCAGGATAAATTTTAATACTGAGAAGTAAATAAATATTTGCACCACGAAAGCCAACTTCTATTACAAAGCTACTGACTACAATTATGCTCCTCTTTATGGAAGTTAAAAGAAATCGTGTGAATACAGGTAAAAAGCAAGGCAGCCCTAAGAGCTATTTTCTGCTTCATTAAGATTTTATTTTTAATCTTATATCCCTTAGATTTCTTTTGAGAAGCACTTGAATGCATTATGTTGGCCAGTATGCAAAGTAATATTCCTCTTCTTTTGCTGTGTGTATGTAGCCATAGTTCAAAAATAATAAAGGTGGTGCTCCAGGCTAGATGTACTGGGGGGCAAATGAGATGCTCTTGGCTTGCTTTGCTTTGCCATCAGTCTGAATTTTGCCATTTAATTGGAAGCTTCTGTTGTTAGTGGAGCAAAACAATAATTCAGCTGACCAAACATAGGTGTCTGCATTAGGGGAGCTGACTGGCTTTCTGGACACCATTGGTTGTGTTAATTAGATTTCTGCTGACTGGAATGAGAGCTTAAGCCCCTATCTCACATGTCCAAGCACAAAATGTATGTGTCTTACTAGAGCCTACCATCAGATCAAAATTAATTTCTCCACGTGTAAGGGTGTAGCTAAATTTGAGTATTATCTCAGTTGCTGTAGAGTATCTGACACATACATGGGACTAACGTGCTGAAGAGCTTTGCCCTCCCAGTCTGGTGTTGGGAGGCCAGATGAGTTCACAGCATTATCTAAACTGATACTAGATGCCCATGTTTAGGAAGGTGAGTCCTGTCCCGTGTGTCTACATGTGCGCAGGGCATTAGGTTCCCAAAGCAGTCTGTAAAGTCCTTATGGTAGTGGGACTTAGTGGCTTGAACCTTTTGAAATGTTTTCTCTCTCTACCCTTCTACTTCCCAGAACTGAAACATGTGGAGGGGTAGCTCAGGTGTGTATGTTTTCATGCTCAGGGCTGCAGCAGAGCTCTCTGCAACCAAAACCATATTTTGCATGGCATAACTGTAGCTCTTACTGTTTGACACAGCACAGGTATGGGAGCAGAAGGTGGTCATGTAGTTGAATGCAGGGAAAAGGGAGAAAGCAGATCAAAACATGCTTGTGAACCATAAATGATGCAACTTGCATGTGCTCCAATATTTTAAGAACTTTGGGGCACAGTTTTGATTAGTCTGATATTTTTTTTGAAGTAAAACCACTAATGTTTACTTGAAAGGTGCAAGCTGTGTATTATAGGAATGTGCCTGCTTGGTTAAGGGTTTGCTCTCTGGATTTTGGGACAGTGAAGTAGTGAGTAATGTGAAAACTTTGTGTGTTGACTATGAGAATTAGTGTGTATTGCATGAACTGTAGCTTGAATAGATGTAGAACTTATTACTCATCTCCCTTAACTGTGAAGTGGGCTGCTCACTGCTGCAGTTTATCACCAGCATGGACAAGGAATTTCATGATGGGTTATCTGGTTAGCTAATGTGAAACCCAGTTTGTTGGCATTTCTTCTTAAAGGCATATGGACTTTGGTTATTCTGTTATGCAATGTATAAAACAACCATATAGAGAAAACAACTTTACTTTTCTCAGGTCACTGTACCAAACAGAGGCAGACTTCTTAAACCAAGAAATTATACCTTGGCACTTGTATCCTTCAGTTCCATAGAGAAATGGAATCAATGGCTGCATTAGATGCAACAGATGTGAAACATCTAAAATGAATGTAAGTATGTATGCTTAAACTTTTGATTTCCTTGAAAAGTAGCTTTGTAGCATGTTTGGAATGAGTTTTTGTTGTGGTTTTTTCCCCTCCCCATGTTTATTCTTGTCACTATCGTTACCATCCGAAGGCTCTTTTAACTCCTGTCATTGCTGTTGCTCTGAAGCTAATTGGTTTTCAAAGGCATGAACTATAAGGTAATTACATGCAGATTCTATTTTCTTGCATGTTTTTGTTGTTCTGCTGAAATGGATGAGAATTTCATTTAAGAGGATGGGAACAGTATTTTAACTAATCATCCCCTCTCCTGAGATGCTGAACTTAATCCCTTTAATATATTGCCAGGACTTTTATTTATTTAGCTTCCAAAATGAAAAGCTGCTTTAATCCCTTTGCTGTCCTTTTGCTGAACCTTGTGTACTGAACCATGCATCAGCATGCATTGCATGCATCAGAGCAGCACACCACCATTTAATGGAACTCTTTAGTAACAAATGGCAACTGGACAAAAACTTATGTTACCTTAATATGTGATAGACAGCAACAACTGTTCTTGCAGGTGTGCTTGGTATTTTGCATAATCACATTTGCATTTTGACAGATTTGTGCTCATGGTGTGAATCTCCTCTTCATTTTGCATCCCTAGACACTTGTATTGTGTAGTTGTGAGAACTGAGCATGCTTGTAACTGACTGTGGAGCCTGTGATTTGTTCAGAGGATGCCTATGTACTCCCATTTTAAGATAGCACTGGCTACTGCAGAAGTTCATACCCTGGGGTTCCAAATTGGTTTTGTTTTCTTTGTTTTAGTGCCAACTTTCAGATTTAAAAATGCTCTGATGTGACAGATAGTTATGCACATCTCTGAGCAAATATTGTTGACACTGGTGCCCAGTGACAGGACCAGAGGCAATGTGCACAACCTGAAACACAGAGGGCTCCATGTGAACATCAGGAGATGGTTTTTCACTGTGAGGGTAACCAAGCACTGGGACAGGGTGCCCAGGGAGGTTGTGGAGTCTCCATCCTTGGAGATATTCCACAGCTGTCTGGACATGGTCCTGGGCAACCAGCTCTCCTTGGGTGGCCCTGCTTGAGCAGGGGGTTGGTCCAGAGTACTGCTAGAGGTGCCTGCTTCCCTCAACCTGTGATTCTGTGAAATACTATGTCTGGTCAGAGACACTGATTCTCATTGAGGTTAAATAAGATCACGTCTTCCTTGTACAACAATCAGAAATGCTTTTGACTCAGGAGTGGCTGTTCCTATTTTTATCAAGGAAATTAGCTGTGACACCAGAACCTGACAGTCCTCAGCACATGTATGAGGAAGGAGGCCCAGAGAATATGAAGGCTGCTTTACAATTGACTATATCAAATAATATATAAAATTCCTTTTCAGGAAGAGAAGCCTAACAGAACATGAGCTAAATCTGTCAGTAAATACTACATGAGTGAAATAAATGGCTGGAGGGATGTTGCTTGTATTTTGGAAAACTGAAAACTTAGAAATTGATCTTTAGTAGAAGTGGAAAATGACACTGGGAGATTAAGGGTTTTCAGTAGTTACCTGCGGCGTTAAAACACTTTCCTTTTTCACACCAGCCATTACTGCATATTCTCTTTTTCCTTTTTCTTTTTCTTTTTTTTAATTCCCTTTTCCTCTCCTGCTCTGATTTCTAGATATGTCTCAGTCTCTCCCTTTATGATGGTCCTACATAGCTCTCATCACAAATAGCTAGCCAGCCTTTAATATCCTTTGAAATCCCTAAACATAGACCCTAGCTATTGCCAAAATAGATAGTCTGCCATGACATATTGCACTATGTATATAATGAGAACATATGAATAATAAGAACAAATATTAATCAAGTTTGTAACTATACATTTGACTGCAGAAAGAAGAGAATTCCTTAGTGAGATGTTTTTAAAATAAGAAGTCAACAAATTTGTTATCTGGAGCTCCATAATAGGTACCAGTGGAAGTTTTTGTGATTTTTCTTTTTTCCTTTTTTATTGTTTATTTTTGATAAAATGTGAAATAATCCTCCAGTCCTCAGCCAGACATTGGATACGTGGTCTTTACAATACTAAGGCTAAAGAGGAAGGGCTAACCAGTGCACAGTAACATAGTGTTGCTTTCTCAGCTGGATTACTGTGAGCCCTTGTGAGGCTGTGATGGATACACTTGACCTCCAGCCCTAGCTCAGGCTGACTAAGGAGCAACAGGCCTCACAACCTATGCTGAACCTGCAAGCTGGGAAGCCCCTGGCTCACACAGAAGGGAGTGAAGGTGCTCATGCCCCGTGGTGAACCTGCAACTTGAAAAGCCCCTGGCTCATGCAAAAAGAAGTGAAAGTGCCTTGGAAAAATATCTCAAAAGGTGGTTTCAAAGCCCAGAAAAGTAAGATAACTGAAGTACAGAACAAGATACCAGCACTAAAATGAAGACATGTATCTTGTCTATACTTCACTCTATAAATAGCACCATCAGGATGGGCCCAGTTTGAGCTCTGCCAGAATTGCAGCTGGACTGCACATCAAGCAACTCTCCCTTGAGAAGGGATGCCTCTCAAGGCTTGAGGTTCCTTACCTGAGACTAAGAGATCCTTCCTCACCTAAGGTGGAAATATCTCTTACTCATGACAGGTACTTGGTAAGTGACTGATAGCATGCTGAATTATTATTAATGAAACATCAATACTCTAAGTAGCTACTCAATATTATAAGTATTATATAAATTATTATATAAACATTATATAATATATACTATATAATGTATAACAATAAATTCTACTTTATAATTATATATTATATATAGTTATTATAGTTAAAGTATATATAACTATATACTTATATAGTTATTATATAATTATACATTATATAAATATATTATAAATATATATATACAACTATTATATGAATAATATACAAATATTATCAATATTATTGCTAACTTGGTATAGATCCAGCAGGCGTAATGTATTGTCCAAATTTAAGACTAATATTGGACCTAGCTGCACCTAGGCTCCGTAAGTTTAGAAAGCAAGGAGGTCCGTTCTGAACTTCATAACTCAATGGGAGGGTCCTCCTTACTGTGTTTCTTCTGTTCGACATAAGCCATTGACCAAGTCTGAGACTATGTTTGGATCCAGCTGTGCCTAGGTTCCATAAGGAATTTAGAAAGCAAGGGGTCAGCTCTGAACCTTGTAATTCCATAGGAGTTACACTTTTGTGCCTTCAGTCTCTGTGTGAATTATTCCAACTCTATTCTATTTTCCTTTGTATGTCTAATCCATGCAGTAATTAATAAGGTGAACCTTGCCATCAAAGTTAATGAACCTTGTTCAAATACTGCTAAACTTTGTGAAATTCCATCAATTTATTAAATTTTGCCACATTAGTATTTTACCTAAATAAAAATATTGCTGCTTCTCTCTTTTGACTGAGGTGCATTCTGCTCATCTGCGACAGTGGCTGAGCATTGATATGGTCCTGAAGTATAAAGACAGGTTCATTTTAGTCTGGTTTATTTGTTTTCCTTGCTTAACACCCAGGCAAAAGCAAAGCTGCTGCCGAGCAACACTAGGGGTCACTGTTAAACATGATTAGAATGAGTCTTGGGGCAGTTCATCTGCAAACTGAACCTGTATCCCTCACAGCGATACATTGACCGTTCCAAGATATGGCCGTGGTTTATTTCTCTGGCTTTTTTATTTCATCTGGAAATACGATAAACAAATGAATACCAAGATTTAATTAAGGTGGCACAGCGTGGAGTGGTCTTACATGTAGTTTTAGTCTTTTTGTGATGAGCAAACTGAGATAAATGCTCTGTCTCAGTCTAGATTCATGGAACCAAACAACAACCGCTCCACAGCATCTGATGTGTCACGGGATCATGTCAGCAGGGGCTGAGGATACCCCTTTGCAGAACCAGTAACCTTTTGCTCCTGTTCAGCATGGCTAAGCAAACAGAGGCCTATTCCTTGGCTATTTTATCATAGAATCATAGAATAGTTAGGGTTGGAAAGGACCTTAAGATCATCCAGTTCCCACCCCTCTGCCATGGGCAGGGACACCTCACACTAAACCAGGTCATCCAAGGCTTCATCCAACCTGGCCTTGAACACTGCCAGGGATGGAGCACTCACAACTTCCTTGAGCAACCCATTCCAGTGCCTCACCACCCTCACAGTAAAGTATTTCTTCCTTATATCCAATCTAAACTTCCCCTGTTTAAGTTCTAACCCATTACCCCTTGTCCTATCACTACAGTCGCTAATGAAGAGTCCCTCCCCAGCATCTCTATAGCTCCCCTTCAGATATTTTATTTTGAAGAGCAATTAATGAAGTCTGCACACATATTTTAAGTTTGAAAATAATATCCCCTTGTTTTTTAGGTTAATGAGAGTTGCATCAGCCTCAAGTCCTTGTCCTGAGTTGCATGGGAAATTAGATACCTTTCTGCAGCCTTTGCTATTTTCAACTTGTTCAGTGTGTGAAGCTGCAGGCACTGGCTTGTGCTGTGAGGGCACACCTCTTTGGGTTGTATGTCTCTCCTCAGCAATATCATATTAAGTGATCAAGATGTACTGCAGGACAAGGCTGCAACTCTAGAAAGTGTTTCTTGTAGCATAGGTCCTTTTTGTTTGTGAATTGGAGGAAGGGAAGGAAAAGAGTTGGTGGGAAGCACAGCCTTTGTGGCTTTACAGTGCAACCCCCTCTCTTCTGCTCCAGAACCACAGGTCTGGAGTAGGTGACTTGCCGGTACCACTGTGATTCAGAGGTCAGCTGAATGAGTTTTAGGCACGAGACTTGACAGGTCTGCTTACAGTATGCAGGAGTATGTCCTTGCTGCACTTGTCATGCAAGTGGCTCCTAATGTTCAGCTCCTGTTCAGCACTGGGGAGAATCAAAGAATGGCATCTTGTATAAATGCCAATATGGGATGATTCAGGTGGTCCTGGCATTTTTCAGCCTTGAGAGCTGAAATGTTGACTGATTTGTTTGGGAATGTTTTTCCTGATTTTAGGGATCTTCAAACTGAAAGTTAAATAAACAGGGGAAAATAGAAACCTTGCCCCAAAGTATGCACGGTCTGTGATTGTTAGGGAAGCTGAAACTGTGGCAAACGAGTTTTAGGAAGGTTTTGCTATCATGCCTCTATTTTTTTTGCTGGCCAATGTTGTGAGGCCACACAGTTCTTACCATCTGTCAGCTTGGATGTATTAGTTTTTAAAAGCTATGTCTAATCAATGCAGATATTTTAGGGAATGCTTTAGGCATCGGTGGGCAGAACTGTAATGGTTTGGGCATTTGAGACTGGAAGTGAGAGGCCATCACAGCTTCAACCACTGCACAGTTGTTTGCAGAACAAAAAGCCTGGCTTTGATGAACAGTTTATCGGACCTGTAACTCATCTGTGCTCAGAATTTTATGTGGTAACACTGTGAATTACTTATCTTCAGACAGGAAGGAAACAACATTTTGGTGATATAAACATGACAAGGGAGAAATACACTGAGCTCTCACTATAGATAGGAGAGAGATGTAAGAATTGCCCAGGGACCTTCTAGAGTGAATGTATGTGTGATGAATTTGGTCCTAAAAATGCTGCTAGACTGTAATCCCGTGGCAATTTAATTCACTGCACTCACAGAACCTGGGGATACTTGCTCACTGCTTTTAGAAAACAGAGAAGTAAGGTTATTGCAACTGTGGTGACTGGCTGCCTTTACCACAGGAATGATTTAGGTTGTTTTATTGGAGTCTGCCTATGAGCTGCTGAAGAAAATGTCAGCCTGCTCCGCTACTCATCTTGATAATAAATGAGCTTGTATCATAGGCAGATATTTTCCTGGGCTATGAATAAGCACCATGTTCTTGTACAGCATATTCTTTCAAAGCAGGTCTCATGATCATTGTGTTAACACACTGTTAGATTTGTTTCATTTTATTTGTGCCTGTGGTATTTCTCAGTTTATCCTAGCTCCCAATACTTGCAAGGAGCTGTGAATGTGTGTATACATACCTGTTCATCCCTCTACCAAAATAAATCAATGAAGTCAGGAGAGACCCTGAGCTGCATTCCTCAGTATATTAACCTAGACCAGCCTGCCCGTCCTTCAAAGGCCAGAGAGGTAAATCCTGCCTGGACCTTCTGGGTTGTGCCTTGCTACAGTTCAATAAGCTTCACAGAAAAGTAACAAATTCCATAGAATAATTTACCTTCCTAATACACATCTCACCAAAAAATATGGCAGGAACTGGAATGTTGCTTGTCAAGTTCAGGCTTAATATCCCATTTGTTCCCATTTGGTTCCTTAGTAGATTCTGTGCTTGCCCCAGGCAATAGCAACATGTTTCTTCGTGATGAAATGTGATCAGTTATTTGTATGCTAGCTGTAAGAATGTAAGTGGCATTTCTGTTGGCTTGGCATGAGTCTGATGAAGTACTATTTTTCTCACCCGCTGGCTTGATTGTTCTAGCCTCTAGATTAATGTGCTCTTTTAGCAGCACAGCAAACCGGCCTCGGTGACTGTTACATATGTTATGATTTTTGCTAACTGACTCACCTTTGGCATGCATTATGCCTCCCATGGCTTCTGGCAAAGCCAATACCTGTTGACTTCTTGACTGAACACCATTCAACTGACCTCATGGTTCATACAGATTTTCATATCTACCTGGACCTTGATCAAAACCTGCTTGGAGACCTTATAGACCCCAAAGGTTGTGGCTGGAAGGAGGACGTGTGCAGCTGAGGAATGGCTTGCAGAAAGGTCCCAGGTTCTGTCTCTCATCACCAGCTTTCTCTAGTTTATCAGATTTCGTTTTTCAGGTGATGCAGGGAATTGAATTGTGCTTGCAAATGGCCAGTAAGGAATTCCCCTGGAGGAGGAAAGCTCCCAGCTGCCACAGAGCCAGTTTCTGCATGCTATTGTTTCCACTTCTCCTGCCTGCCAGCAGCTGATAGGAAAGGACTGAGGCTGAAGAAATGGGATCTGACTGAGCTTTATGTGGACCATTGGACCAAATTCCAAGTTACTTTCTCCTGCACTGGAGTTACCACAATCTGACCCAAAGGTGTGGGAGGCAGGACCTGCTCAGATGTGCTCCATTTTCTTGTGCTCATTGTCAGGAGGGAGAGCCTGACCCACAGCACCTCTGGCAGTGTTTTCTTTAGGCATCTTGGACACCCAGGACACAGACGTAGCTGACAGCTTGCTTATGCTCTCTTTCAACAGGAACTTCTGAGGCTTATTGCACTTTTGATGTTGATTGTGCACTAGGCCTTATGCATGTCCAAGCTTACTGCTCAAGGACATACATTTGCTCTGAGTAAGCATGTGTCCAAAATGTGCCAGTTACCATGGATGAGTAGAGTCTGATGTGGCTGGGATAACAGTTCTGTTGTTCATACAGAACAGGGTTGTTCTGCACAAGAATTGTAGGTCATGGTCACTGCATGTGTGCAGTTGTGGTAGCTTAATCTCCAAAGCAGCAGGGTGAGAGATGAAAGGAGTTAAGTTGGCGGCAGCTTTCTCTATCTTCCTGTCTTAACAGCCTGTGCTCTCTTCTGAATGAGCTCGTTCTGGTGTCCGAGCTTTCAGTCTTAACGAACTCAGTTAAGCTGTTTTTTTGCCTTCTGGAAACTGAGCATTTGAAAACCACTTCCTAGAATATCATGTTTGCCACAGTCAAATTAAGATGGTCACTCTCTGCAAGAGAGCCACAAGTAGCTGGCCTTTAAGAGCGCTGTGCATTTCACTTCTGTGGGATATAATTTCCTTATTGGAAGATTTGAAATAACATATTTCTGTGCTGTAAAAAGAAAACGGTCTTTTTCTCCATATATAAAGATGCACTTAATATGTTTATCAATAATCTGATGAGGGGATTGAGTACACCCTTGATATGTTTGCAGACAACATGAAGTTGGGTGGGAATCTGCTTGAGGATAGGAAAGCTCTACAGAGGGATCTAGACAGTCTGGATCCAATGGCCAAGGCCAATTGTGTGAGGTTCAACAACACAAAGTGCCTCATCATACATTTGTGTCACAACAATCCCGTGCCATGCTCGAGGCTTGGGGAAAAGTGGCTGGAAAGCTGCTCGGCTGAAAAGGACCTGGGGGTGCTGGTTAACAGCCAGCTGAACATGAGCCAGCTTGTGCTCAGAAATAAGCTTATTTCTTTAATTGCATAATTGAGTGAAACTGTATCTGAGTAAGATACATATCTCCATCTCTATGTCTGTCTGTGTATGTCTATATGTTGATTCGACCATTCATGGTTTAGAAGTTTCATCTTAAAAGTTTAACCCAAAATGTATTTGGGAGCAGTGATTTGGATAAAGCCTTATCCAGGCCATTCAGGTTGAAGAATAAATTCTAGAGCTGAAAAGTGGGGACATGACTTGTACTCAGATGTGTGGACTCTCTACAAGCTTTTGTTTAGATTAATTAATATGCAAGATATGCTAGGTATGTTTAGATGAATTAATTGCCTCCTCTAATTGTTAATCACACGTGTGCCAGTATGTTTGCTTGAGTTTATTTTGTGCAGCTGCTGCAAGCCTGTGCCAGATGGCAACCTACCTCTTCCAGCATGAAAAAAAGAGCTGAAAGAACCCGGAAGGTCTTGGATACCCATGTAAGGCCTGATCCTGTAGGCAGTGGGAGTTTTGTCTATGAAGGGCTTGTAAAGTCAAGTCCTTTGCATGCTTTAATCTAATACAATTAGCCTAACTTTTGATTTTAGTGGCTTGAGCTGTTTGCCATTCTAAGTGTGGTCAGATGAACAGCATTTTTAAAATGGAGGCAAACATCATAATTAAAATTTGATTATCTAATTAAGATATAGAACCATATTTAGACAGCCAGCAAAAGGAGGCTTGATTCTTTTGGTTTGCTTTCCCTCTGAAAATGCTGGGTGAGTTTGAACGCAGGATATTGTATTTGGGCAACTGCTTTTAAACTTACGAATCTGAGATACCTTTCTCCCCAGCTTTCAGGTGGGTTTGGCATGTAGGCCATGTATCTTACAGTGAGAATGTTCATAGCATAGAGCATGCAGACCGAGTATGTTGAACTCCAATGTCTAACTCTGGTATAGGAGGTAATACAGCATGCAAAATATTCTTCTTATAATAGGACTGAATTACAGGGAAGATTTTTTTATTTACAAATTTTATTTACAAATTCAGTAGCAGAAAGTGGTTCTCATTTTGAGAAATGATAGACATAAAAAATATGTTGTGTAAAAAAAATACTGTGTTTACAGTGTAGTAACTAGTTGCATCAGGATACTGGAATGGGTTGCCCAAGGAAGTTGTGAGGGCATTGTTCAAGGCCAGGTTGGATGAAGCCTTGGGTGGCATGGTTTAGTGTGAGGTGTCACTGCTTATGGCAGGGGGTTTGGAACTGGATGATCTTAAGGTTCTTTCCAACCATAACTATTCTGTGATTCTATGATTCTATAATATACGATAGAAAAAATGTTGCCAGTGTGTATTTATGCCAACCTTGGTCCTGTTCTCAGAAAGGTCAGAGGATAGAAGTATTATGCCCTGTCAGGCAGCCAACACAATTTTATAGCTGTTATCAGTTGCTCTCAGCATAGAGGAAGCGGGCTCTTGCTTCAGCTCACAAAATCAGAGCCTGAAGCGAATTGTGCAAAATGTTCAGGTTGGATCTCTAATCTATTTGAAATCAATCTTGATTCAAGTCCAGACTTGCTCTGCGCATTTGCACCCGTTTGGTGGAATTTTGCCTGATGTTTTCTGGCAAAGGTGATTATGAATCTTTCCCCCCCATATCTGAAGATTTGTAAACTTTTGCAGGTTTTCATGATTATCACTAATGTGATCTGTACTTTATACTTTTTTAGCTGATGCTGTCAAGGCTTTGCAAATATCCCTTGATATTGAGGTAAGGCTCACTTCAGCTGATGTTCTAATATGATCTGATAGACAGAGAGCTGCCTCCATGTTTATCTGCACCAACAATGAATTTGAACCAGTCAGGTGGTCTGTACCCTTATCCTGTGTCTGCCAACCTCTGTGTCTTTTCATGTTGCTTACTCTTACCAGTCACGTTTGTCTTAGACTAGAATGGATATTGAAATGCTTTAGCTAATGGCTGCTAATATGTTCTAGAAGTGTGAAATAGGATGTACTACTACAAAACACAGTTAAGAAGTCTAAGCTTTAACTCAGATCAGTTAACCAAAGCTAACTAACTCAGGTTAGAATAGCAGCAAAGATGAAGTAATGTGAATTTCAACCTTGCATAAGAAGCTTGCATTCAAGGCTGCATGAACATGCTTAACAAAAAGGAGATGAAACGGCTGCAAAAGACACAAAGTAGAAAAAAGCTGCAGGGACTCATATGAATGGGTAACCAGTATTTCCTGAGGAGTTATACCCTCTTTGCTTGTCTTTTGTAGGGTGTTTTCACAGATGTAAGTAAGTGCGTCCAAGCTATAGCTGGCACCCATTTTGCTATGTAGCAGCTGGCCAAAATTCTAAGTGTATTGTCCTCTGAAGATGTGAGCTATGCCTGGGTAAGACCACGCTTTCTTGCACTGTAACCTGTTAGGATATATTCTAATTCATTATAAGCCTCAAGCTAAGGAGTCTAGAAGTGAAATGAAGCTTGTGCTATGTTGACTGTTAAAAGAGCTCATCCAGGTTTGCTTTGCATGCTTCTGTTGAATAGAAGCCTGGCAGACACGGGGAGACCAAATTAAACTAATTATCAATAACATGCTGTTCAGCAAATGCTTCTGTTTCTGATGGCGTTAGCAAAGTGGCTAGAACAATTCAAAGGCTGCAGTCCCCGCAACAAAGCACTGGCACTGCACAAACAATGCAGCAAGCGGATCCATGAAGGACAACTGGGGGTGGGAAAGGCAGAGGCAAGAAGTGATTGTCTGTCTCCTGATAATGGGACCAATTTTCACTGCAGCTATGCCAGCTGAGCTCCAGGGACACACCAGGGAATCCAGCTCAATGGGCTTTAATTCGGGCAAATGTGTATAGATTACATATGGCAGGCACGATTCCACATGCCTTCCAAATCACAGCACTGTACTTAAACCCTGATACACAGATAATGCAGATGCGAGATAATCAAAGCAACCTTTGTCATACTGAAAACTGAAGCTCTTGAGGGCAGAGTTTAATCAATGTATTATTGGAATGAAAATTCCAGCCTTTCTGTAGTGATTGTATTGCTAGGTGCCATATTTAATTCATGAAGAAAACGATGAGTTTTAAAATTGAAATGAGGCTCAAAATTTGCCGGTTGATGCAGAATATAAAATTAATTTTCTGTTGGTGATGGGCATCAAAGAAATAGATAAGAAAGAGCAAAAAATCTTTCTTGTCTGCTTCTGGATTCCTTTTTTCAGGTTCTTGACGATCTCAAAAACGTTACAGGGAAACATTGTGGAAAGGTAGCCATGATTCACCCTCACAAATTGCATCTCTGTTTTTACCGAATCAGTTTTTTCTTCTATTCCTTTAGCAATGTATGTAAATCTCAAGCCTCTGCAGGCTGAAGAAAGATTTCAGCATTATTTAAATATATATTTAGAAGAAAGTTATTACTTCCCTATGATTTTGGTAATACTACCTCATTTTTGTTATTTTTTTTGTTTTTCAGGCAGGTGAATTGCTAGGAGGTGGTAATGTACCACTTCCACATAAATACATAACGGCAGTAATCGTTACCCTTGTGTACTTTCCTACAGCTTTAGCAAGATTTGCTTTAACTAAAAAAAAAAAAAAAGATAAAGAATCTGCTGATTCAAAAGAAAATACCAAAGTGCAATAAATCTGGGTTATATTTGGCTAATAAGGAAGCAGAGGATGATGCCGGATGTGGAGGTGACCAGGATGTTCCATTGTAATTTTCCTTCCTCATTTAACTTTTCTTTGGCTTCTGTAGCTAGAAATGATGCATGAGAGCTGGAGCAACAGCAGTATGGAAGTTTTTCATTACCTGCCCCTCCGACACAGGAGCACAGCAATCACCGCACCTCCATATTCCTTCCTGTAGGCTCCTTCTTTCCCCCCCGGGGATATTCTTTCTCCTGATGTTGTATATCTTCCCATATGTATGGTTTTATGAATACTGTTTGCAAAGTCCCAGTAGAAGTTTGCATGTAGAGCTGTAACAGTACCTCAGGATGACAAATTACAAGTGTCTTCCTGCAACCCAAGAAACTCTAATGCTTCCACACACTGTAGTTCACATGTTTATTCAGACACTGGCTGTTCATTTGTAGAAAAGCAAAAGAATAACTGGATCTCTTGTTGGCAAGGAAGTTACAGCCACACATGATATTTTGAGCACCAACCTCTCTCACTGGCTTGTGAACCTGAAGCTCGAACTCTGTGCTCATCTGTGCACAAACTGAAGTGAATGTGCTTGAATTTGCAGAAGTGGCTGGGAACAGTTGAATTTATATTATATTTAGGAGTAGAGTTCAGAGCTTTCTTGTACGTGAACTGCTTTGCATGGTGATCTATCTGGCTCATCTACCTATCTGAACGGTGAGTTTGGAGTCAAGTGCAAATATGACCATCTGACTAATGTGACAGTATGCCAGAAACCCTTGTATCTGTGGTGGAGGTAGCATTTCCATCCTTCACAGGATGTATGGAGGCATAAAACCATTTTAATACCAACGCAACAAATCAATAGGGTAAACCACAGATTTAAAGAAACCACCATGCTCTATTCTGTCATGGTAATCTCCAGTTGTTGCTGCATGCTGCTGCTGCTTTCTTTGCACTTCTTTTGTGCTGATTTCATTTTCAAACACATCCACGTTAAGAGTGTTAATACACATACTGCATCCCTTCTTAAATAAACCTTCCCATTTATTTTTAGAAACACATTCAAAACATAAGCAATTAAACTGACATCAGTGAGGGTAGCAAGGAGAGTCAAACATGAGTGTTGGGAAGGAACAGATCTTCACAGTTAAATTTTATTACAGCTTTTGTGGTATCTCGCTTTTTTGGGTTCTTTTAATTCAAGTTCCTGATGGGCAGTCAAGTGAAAACCCTTCAAAAGAAGGTTTCTTAACTTCTTAAGAAGAAAGGAAAACTTGAAAACATGAAACTTGCATGTCCTGTAACTACAAAGCAAGTAAAAAAATCACAATTCAGGTTTCAGTTTCACAACTTTTAATGCAATAATACAAGTGCAATACTTTTGAGAGGCACTTTTTTTAACTGCAGGCAGTATAGTTTCAACTTATCCTTGCTAAACCTCAGGAAATCCAGGTGAATAATTTTCTCCTGAAATTATAAAAGCTACCTGCTAAAAAAAGTGTAAAACCCAGGAATATTTAAGTAATATTCTTTTTATTGTGGTAAATATAAAGAAATAATAAAATGAATACACTCATGCTTGGTGTTTGTCCAGTTAAAGGGGGGGGGGGGGGGGGGGGGGGGGGTAAGGGGGGGGGGGGGG
>NDXB01021349.1:0-60248 GCA_002631895.1 Agapornis roseicollis
ACAATGCTCCAGGTGAGGTCTCACGAGAGCAGAGTAGAAGGGCAGGATCACTTCCTTTGACCTCCTGGTCACGCTCCTTTTGATATGGATTTGGCCACACAAGGGCAGGTTCTTTCCTTACCCGTTTGGGACCTGAGTTGGGTTGACCTTGAAGGAGATGTTGGGAGAGTTTACGCTGAGGGATAAGCACATACGATCTAATTCCAACGCTTCCATCTTGCACTGGTGGTCACTGCTCAGCTGCTGGCGAACTTCTTGTAAGAGGCTGCAGAAAGCAGGGCTGGGGTCAGCAATGAGCATGCCAAGGGGGAGGCAGCTCAGACTTTCCAAAGCTTTCATCACCACATCAGCCATCTTTTCAAGATGAGTGATGGGCTCCTGCCCTCCCAGTGAACTTGGCCCAACTGGGTAAAGCAGCCTGCCTGACTCCCCTATGCTCTGCTCCAGAATGATGCTGCTGAGCTGAGCTGCCCACACTCCTGTAGCAGAGCAGTAACCCAGCATGGATTAGACCCCAGGAGCTCTAACACCTCCAGGTCATGAACCAAGGCAGGTGGCAGAAGGTGTCTGTCTGGGCCGAAATGTTCCAGGGATGCTGATGAAGTCTTTCCCCTGACATGCTCTACCTTACAACCTCAAACCCCACAGACATTGACAACAACCCTCAGAGGCTCCTCCGAGTGGTTCCCTGCCCCTGGCCTGCTTGCCACTACTCAGCATGGCACTGGAGGCATGTTAAACTGCTAGGGCCAAGCAAGGAGGACAGAGCCTGGTCACCTGTGCCTCACCAGAGCTGTTCGAAGGCTTCACTCGCTTTCTGCTGCAGCTCTCTCTTGGCTTTGTCTATCAACTTCACCTCCTTGTGCAGCTCCTCCTCCACAGAGTCCCTCACCACATCGATGGCACGGCGGCTCTCCCGGAGGGTCAGGCACTCAATGGCAACATCCAAAGGCAGGTTCTTCGCCTGGAGAGCACGTTCTGCTGCCTCCTTCACCTGGAAGAAGCAACCTGGTGGGTGGGTGCAGTCTCCTTCAGGGATGGGAGGAAGAAAGGAAAGGGAACCCTCCGATACCCTTGTTAAGAGGGCTTTGCACTGCCTATCTTGACAGTTCTGAAACCTTTTAGCAAGTCTGGAATAAAATTACAAGCACATTGGTCTTCTAGACCTGCTATTTGCGTTGGCCTTGGCTAGTCTAATGACTGCAGGAGCAGCACCCTCTGGGTTTAGAACTGAAAGAATCAGAGACAGGTCCCACTGCTTTCCTCTATTTAAAATCAAGCAGTTGTGAATGATGCTATTAACATATTTCTCATCATCCTTCAGAACTTTATAAAGCCCCAAACAACAAAACCAAGCCAAAAGCCCAAGAACAAGCATGCAATGCACAGCTCCACCAAATGGCATGGCTCAGGCAAGAACACAGTGATGCGCTTTCTCCATAAAGCCATTTCATCAGATATGGGTTTTGGTAGACCTGCAATAAAACCCCTCAAACTCCATATGGGCTTGTCCACTGCAAAAGAAAAGCCTCAATTATTTAACATCCCGTGTTAAGAGCGTAAGTTGATTCCCAGCCATCTGCCTTCCCAACATACTTTGGCTAAGGCATCGATTTCCACATCTACATCTGCGAGGCATTTGTCCAGAGTCTCCTTCCATCTGTTCACACTCCTGATACGTTCAGTCAGGCGGGTTCGGTTGTCGTGCTCATCCCATTTTGCCTGGAATTAGGGGAGAAACTCTTGTTCTTAACTTGCAAATGGGAATATTGCCGAAGCTTTTCCCTGCTTTCAGGATTGACTGACCCCTCACAGAGTACAGCACCGCGTTGCCATTCAGTCTAAGGATCGTTTACACGAGCAGACAGCACAGAAAACAACCCAAGTTGTCAGGGATTCCCTGGCAGTGCATGTGCACCACTGCATGTGGGTTTACAGGAAATGGAAGGATATAGCATGTTCTGTACGGGTACAGCCTTCTCCTGTCCCCTCACCCATACACCCAGATCCCGACACAACCCCATAGTCCTCAGCCTGCCTTTCTGGCAAGCCTGGGAGCAGCCTCCCTGCCGCAGGGCCCACCTGGTTGCTGGTTTCGTTCCGGAGAGCTCGTGCTTCCTGCCGGATGCGGTGGGAAGCAGAGCGCAGGCGCTCGCTGTCGGCGGACAAGAGCTGGGAGCTGGTGTGCCAGTCGGGCACGGTGCTGCGCTGCCCCGGCTTCACACTCAGCGTGGCCATGGCCCTAAGCAGGGGGCTGAAAGGGAGGGGAGAGTTTTGTGTTTATTCACAGGAATGCGTTGGAAATGGAGGTGCGGTCACAACCTGGAAAGCTCTTCAAGAGAAAGGTGGCAGCAAGCTCTAACCTCGCACACGGTACAATGCAGACACGTGCTCACACAGCACGGGAAGCACAGGGGTAGGAGACTGAAGCTCCCCTCTGTCCCACAGGGGTAGGAGACCGAAGCTCCTCTCTGTCCCAAGGCCAGGAGGAAGCCCTGGAGAATGGTGTTGGTCGAAGAGAGACAAGGAGATGCTCACTGCACCCTCTCCCGTTGGTATTCATTGAGCTTGGACAAAATAGCTGATTGCTGCTCCTGTTACATGGGTGTAGGCTCAGCCCAAGGCTGCAGCCCCAGGGGAGCTGAAGGCTTTGCAGGGCCAGGAGAGCACAGAGCCAGCCCCTTGGCTACCCTGCCCAGCCCTGCAGGATGGCAGAGAGAACCCCAAAACCCCACAGTAAGGAGGAGATCTGGGGCAGAGCACCTGGCTCCAGAACATCCCATGCCTGGGCCCCCCACGGCCCTCTACAGGCACAGATGGCTGGAACAGAGCTCCTTGGGCAGCCCCAAACACACCAGAGCCTACTGGGGAGCAGCTGGGTTAGGAAGGCAGCCTGACGGCAGGGCCGGGGCTGCGGGGCCGCACAGGTCCCAGGGCCCTGCAGGGCACAGGGGCTCCAACCGCGCAGAGCAGGGCACCCACCCCAGCTCCTCCGTGCCGGGGCCCTGCTGCTCCTTTGGGCCCGCCCCGCAGCTTCCCACCCCGCCAGCCCCGGTCCCGCTCCCTCACCGGGCGCTCTCCTCACAGCCGGCCCCGGTCGCGCTCCCGGCCCCACTCCCCTCACGGCCGTCGGGCCTGTTGCCGGTAGGGCGGCCCCGTTGCTCGGCAGCGCGCGTGGGGCTTCCCCGCCTTCCTCTCAGGGCTCCTCGGCCGCAGAGCCCGGGGCAGGACGGAGGGGGGCAGCGGTTCACGGGGCCCGGAACGCTGCAAACCGAGGCAAAACAACACAGAAACCGGTCATTATCGTTAATATGACTTTAAAAATCAATACATAACCAAGGGGAAGGGGCGAGGGGAGGCCCGGCCCCGGCATGGACCGGCACAGAGCACAACTCCGGGCTCGGAGGACAGCAGGAGGGTTTAAAACCACTGATCCCAGCACTTCCACAAGTGATTCCTTGGTTTTAAAACGATCCCGTGGCGTTAAATCAAATCCAAGTAAGACAATAAAGCCGTTTAATGGCAGAGATGCACAGCACCTCCCTCCCACTAGCACCCAGGCCAGGCCAGCGCCTCGCCCTCCACCCAGCCCGGCTCACTCAATGCGATGTGAGTGTATAAGAAAGAATAATTAAAACATCACATATGCGTTTCCAAAAACAAACAAACAAACAAGAGAAGTTTATTTTCCAAACGAATGCGGTTCGTTTACAATACACCCAACTCCATGGTATCTAAAGCCAGCAGAGAGCTGAGGACCGCTCGCTGTGTGCACTACGCACAGTCGTACAGAGGTTACAGGTGGGAGGGAAGGAACAGTGCCAGGAGGTGATGGTTTTACTGTGCTGGAAAGAAAGCAGCTTGGGACAGGTAGAAAATTTGGCATGAACAATTGGTCTGGAAAGGGAGAAGGGGCAGAGGAGACCGCGTCCACCCCGCGAGGACAGCTCAGGACACAGCGACTCATGGATGCCCTCCCGTCCCGCTCGGCCGCAGCCCACATCTGCAGTACAAATAGGCACACATGGTCGAGATGGGTAAGTAAAAATAAAGGCTTTTACCAGTTTGTTTGCCATCCGGTTACAATCTCTTTGTGCAATGTTCTCAAGTCACGGCTCGACTTCAGTCTTGAAACAATTCCCTTTTTGCTTCAAATCCCCCTCCCCCCCTCCCAGTACCTTCACGGTGGGAACACAGTCAAGTTCCTGCTTAACAAGCAATGGTTAACACCAAAACGAGGGAGCAGTTACCAGCATATCATTAAGAGCAAGACACATAGAAGGGAATCAGGGAATCTCAATTCACCAGACTGGTTTATTGGAATTTTACTCTGAAAAGGAATCCCAAACAGCACAATATTTCTAATTCAAACATATGGTATTCAATACGCAAAATTTATATGCACGACATTGCTTCCAGAAGTCTCCTAAACACACACAGCTCCATCACTAGCAATGGTTATGGCACACACTATGCCACCTTCTCCTGAAGATACTTTTAACACCCATATTGGCTCACAACCGAATGCTACCAATTACTGTGAAAGCTTTAAAGTAATACCTGCTGATACACAATGCTTTTATCCACGATCAGACACCTCCAGGCCACGCAAACAGCCCAGTTTTTCCCCATGACAACCTCGGTTTTCCCCATGACAACCCTCAATCCACCAACAGCCTAGCTAGGGAAGCTGAACTGCTTACAGCAAGTGAAGAAAAGGCGAATACAACAGGAGGATCTGCATACCCTGTGAGCCCAAAGTGCATCACCTAAGCTGTGACACACAGGTGCTTATGCTGGAGTCGCTGGTTGTGGCAGTAGGAGCTGGGCAATGAGCCTGTAAAAATCAACGTTTCAGACCAAAAACTTGTTCTGCCAACTTTATTGCCATGCTGAGGTTAGCTTTTCCAAACTGCCTGCGAAACAGACACCAAATGCAACTCTCTAGAAGCAGGTTTTTCTACAGGAAAACAACATTAAGTTGTCTCAAGGCTAGATTCAACACTGAAAACTGCAGAAACGACAACATCTTACTGAAGGATAGAAATCAAGTCCAAAGAAAACTAAAAAGAACCCTATAACCACAGGAGGAAAGCGATGTACAAAACTGAGTACCCAAAAGAAGCCATTCTTCACTGCCAAATTGCCAGAAGACAAACTTCATCTCTAGCAATCCTCCTCTTGCTGAGGTTTTCTGCCTCACCACTTCAAGAGCACTACTCAAGTTTCCACTCTGCTGGCTCACTAGCACGTTCCCAAACTTCAAAAGGTTCTTTACAGTTAGCATTGCCCCACTGGGTGTTACTCTGCTGTTATGGCTGAGTGAGCACTAACCAGCAAGACATGGATTTTCTATCGAAGAAACTGGTTTTAAATGCATTGAAGAGATTTCCAAGTGTAAGCATAATGAAAGTTTAGGAGTTATTATTTTAATCGCTCTTTTTTGCACACCTGGATGGGTTGTGGACCTAGGATTTATGGGCTTGCACAGCCCTGATCTCAACATATATTTTTCTGTGTTGCTAGGTAGTATTACAGTAGGTATGAATATTCAAACTTCCAAATGTGTTTGAAAGATTTACGTAATTCTCAGCAATGGAAAAAAGCCCAACTTACATTTAAATGAACTTGCTCCCGACAGTCTGTTTTGCAACAAATGGATTTCCTTAAAAGAAAGCAACAGGCAAACATCATGGGACCAAACCCAACAGCTTTCCTCGGCAGAGCTGCAGTGAGATTAACTGAAGAGCACATCCTCACGTCAGAGATGGGCTCTGAATAGAACTGTATTCACCAAAGATGCAAGAAGGTGCTCAGGTTTGTAGAGGTGACAACACTTGCACATTGTGGTTCATCCTCAGGATACCAAGAGCTAGCTCTCATAAGGCCATGTGAATCATCAGAAGTATTTTCTAGATAGGGTGAAAAGCAAGGCAGGGTGGTTTAGCTGAGGTCAGGAAGAGAAACCATTTCAGAGCCAGCATTGAGACCAGAGTTCCTGGACAGATAACTCATCAGTATCACCAACCTGCATCAAAACCAACCTATTTGAAAAGCTCTTCCATTTTGGTCGAAGAATCCACTTTTTTAGCAGCTATAAGCCCAAAGTAGCATCTAAGGACACAAGTGCTCACTCTAGCACAGCACACAGTCTGTAATAGCCTTCCCTCTCCTAGTATCTCAGTACCAGAGGATGGAGGATCTTTTCTCCCCGCATACAACTTTGCTAACCTCTTCCATACCCCAGAGACCACATGGTTTTCTACAGACATCACTACTCTCAGCTGCTGGCAAAACAGGTTCCTGAAGGATGATGTTGAATCCTCACCTCCACATTCCCACACTCAGACCCCTGCTCCCTGACATTCCCTGCACAACATTCTTCTTGTCCTTACAGCTACCAAAGGGGAATGGGGAGGAAGAAACGATGGAGTGTATGGAAAGCTGGAGGATCATGATAAAGAGTGAAGACATTGCTGGACAGGCAGCATTCAGATAAAGGCAGAATTAATGATTCTCATTAGATAGAGAAACATGAATTGCAAGTCTACCAGGAATTACGTTTATTTGATGACATTACTCTCCAGAAGCCATTTCTTTTAAAGGCTTCTCCTCTCTGGGTAGTTCTAATTCATAAATAATTCAGGGATCACTTTGCTTAAGTAAATCAACACAAACCCAACTCCATCCTGACCTAGGACTTCAAGCTTTAAAACCAGTTCAAGAATAATACTAACCATACTACCAATGCAAACACAAGTTTTCCCAGTTCTGTTCTTGATCAGAAAAAGGCACATGTTTGCTCTCGGTGAGCTCAAGTCTGACACCAACAGATCAGGACACCTCAGCTCATGTTTGATGTTCCCATTGATTTCCCTGAAGTGGGAAAATCCTGACATCCACCCAGCTCCTACCCAGTCCTTTCTTTCTACAGGCTGTTGCTTTCATCGCTATCACACCTCTCCCACATCCAGAGCTGATTCATCTTCCACACAGCCACAGCATCCTCCACACGGCTAGTTCTACACAGGCAGCAAGGGAGAGCATCCTGCTTAAGGGAACAGGGAGGTAGGTAAGAGCTGAGGAAAAGCAGAGCAACTGTAGTGCTACAGCAGAATTAACTCTACAACTGCCTGCTGCTGTTTCTCTTGGTAGCCAGGCACACTTCAGTGTGAACTGCATGAAAACTGCAACCAGAAACCTACCAGAGCATCTGTGTTTGGAGGGGTCAAATACTGCTCACAAACCCCTCAGCTCTGCTGCTTCAAATAGCACCGGTCTGCTGGAACCTGTATCTGCTTCAAACAAAGTAAGGTAGAGTCAAGGTTGAGATACAAAACACAGTTTGATTTAGTTACACAGCTGTTACAGGCACTGCCACCTGCTTCTCAGCACTGGCCTTGTAGGATGTGAACAGGCACTCAAATACAGGAAAACGCTTTTCCCCTCATTTTTCCCCCTAGTTTTTGAAGTAGTCATATAAGGTCTTTCAGGGTAAACTGTGGGTACAAAGATACACGTTCACAAGGCTTTAGCAGCATGAGTTTTTTGCAGTATATCCAGCTTTTTCACTACAGAGACAAGTTTCCTCCTTGCATGTTTTAGAGCTTTTTACTATTGGTTTAATAGCACAGTCACCACTACCACTTCTCTTCACAAAACACACAGCTCAGTCAGCTTAGCTTTAGGATTAATCCCAGCACCATTTACTGTGAGTAGCATCAATTACAGCAAATCCTCAGTTTCAAACTTTGCCAGGAAGGAGGATGAGTTAAAACTATCCATGTGAATTAGGTTACTGGGGAGTTTTTGGCTTGTTGTTTGGCTTTTCTTTTTATATTTGAAGTATTTTAAGGGAGTATCTACATCTTCAGCAGTTTATTAGCTTGTATTTAAATGGGATACTTTAAATCCCCATGCACCCTCCAATGACTTCAACAGAAACACACAGAACATTTCTACTGTGATTAAACCCAGGGGTGCTACAGTTCATCATCACCAAAGCAAGACTTCTAGGAGGAGATCTGTGCCCAGCAGAAACCAGCATCATCAGATGCAAAGTCCACTTCATTTCTTTGGGTAGAAAGAAGAGGCAGCAACTTCCTTCTAAATCTCAACAGCTTCAGGTGTTAGCTAAATGTAGATAGAAAATAAACCGGTTGATAGGCAGGGGAAGAGAGTATTGCTGCAAACAAGCTGATGGTGCAAGATTTTTGGCCCTTTTTGTCTGAAAGATAAAAACACCTACTACTAAAAGGGACAAAAGACAGAGTTTTGGCTCAGACTTTAGACTGAAAAGATGCTTTCTAAATCCTAGCCTAATAACACTAAGAGATCAGGAATATAAAATAATTTAACATCGTTGCAAGCTTAAATACCAAGTGGCATCGGGCACTGTAGTAAGACAAGAGGCTTGGTAACAAACTACAAGAAACATCAGTTAATTTCTCTAACTTGAATCAGAAGAAATCTACACAGCAAAAATACTTGATCCGTAGTCTCGGTGGGTAGGAGGAGTGCTGAGCGTCCCTCTCAACACCGAGGTGTGGGTCACTGCCCCACAGGGGGAATGCTGACCCCAAGTATTTCATTGATCAAATTAAGAGATGTCAAAAAGCTCTGCTAAGTCCTAGAAATACTCTGGACATGAACTTATTCCTGCCAAGATGCCACTTGCAATAACAGTGGGAGTTTTGCGCTTAAGCTCCTGATATCCAAAAATATCCCAACTGACATCAAGTTATTCCACATCTGAAATGCCCAATACTGTATGAACAGTAATAAAATGAACCTAAATGGATTTCAGTTTTAAACAAACAAGGTACCAACTGAAGCAGTCTGTCTAGGAAGGTGTTTCATTGTCTTCTCTCAAAGAGGACTTGGAGAAGAAACCCCAAACGTTCACAAACTTCTCCCTCCTAAAAATAAGTGTTAAAAGCAACACACAGACCAGACACACAGACCCATGAGCTGCACAGAGATTACCAATAAATATACAGGAACACCACAATAAAGGACAAGGCTCATCATAAAAGAAAAAAACAGGCTGATAACTGCTGTTAAGACTGTTACAAAAATGAAAGTTGTGTATTTTTTGCAGGCGTGTGCAAGCACATTACAGTGTAATCAAAGCAGAACTTTGCTATTATTATTACTTTATGCAGCATTACAAGGTTACTGAGGTGCAGTGTTTATTAGTCTAGTCTACAACTTTTCCTGACCGGAGGAATGCTCACCAAACTCACCATGGACTCAAGCCCTGAGTGGGGCAGCACTGCCCATCCCACCCAATGTATTGGTACTCCCAGTCCCATTGATACATGGCACACCTCTCCTTTAACCCTCCAAGCAGGCTTGCTTAGGACTGACCATCTCCTAAGCCTTCAGAAACAGCTCTGAGTGTGTCTACATCTTTGGGAGCACACTACATCGAAGAGATGACATCCTTCAGTAGCTATGGATTCCCCTTCAGCACTCATTACATCGCCCAGAGTCCCGTGCTGCTGCTTCTCCTACATTTCCATCCCCAAATCCCCTCAGTGTGAAGAGGAGAATTGCATTGACCAAATCAAACTCGATCCTAGCCTACCAGCTGAATTTGGTGATCGCTCCTCAATGCCTCTTCCTCCAAAGGAAAACACCTTCCTGGTTATTCTTGGTCCTGACTCAGAGAAGCTGATGCTTGAAAGTACCTGAAAGATACCATCAAACACTTGGCATTTTCAATAATTTATCTTAAATTTTCAGCCACGTACAACTGTAAAATAAAAATCTACAGCACCATCTTCTAAAAAGGCACTTTCTGAGGACTGTCTTGCTTAAAAACAAAAAAAATAAAGATCACTCCAAGTTTTAAACAGTGGAACTGCTTGGTTTGAAAAGGACCCTATGTTAACTACCCGTGTTAGGTGAGGGGGTACCTCAGACAAGACAGGAAAAGGCCAGGGCACGAGGATGGCAGCTCTCCATCAACACCCTTGTTTCTGTAAAACTGATGCTTCGAGATCTTCCCTCACAAGCCTCTCCCTTAAACTCCTTCCCCTCTACATGCACCTTTGCCTACTTGGGGACAACAATTTGGTTTTGTTGTAGTGTCATAGAGATCAGGATTCTTGAGACTCTGCTAAGGAGGTGAAGTGTAGGGTCCTGTACCCATCTCACAACTACCGTCAGTACAAAATCTTCTACCAGTAGAAGCATCAAAAAGCTCAAGCTCTAACCATGATCTTTTCAGGTTTACAAAAAACAATGAGTGAATTGGCTAAATGAAGCTTTATTTAAACATGGGCCAAACCAAAGATCATATCCTAGCACCCAGTATCGGTCTAAAGTAGAAAAGCCAGACAGGAATCTTTCCCTTTTACACCCTAACAGATTCTTCCCACTAGATGCAATCAACCTGCCAGGAGCAGCCACAAAACACCACAGCATGGAAAGGGACAGTATCTGCCTGGTGTGACCAGACACTGGGATGGTCAGCTAGAGATAATGCTCTCTGAAAACTGAATGTACAGTTTCAATGTACATAACCGGAGCTTCAGATTCCTTGGTTATAAAAGTGCTTTGAGAAAGGTTCTAAACCCTCAGCTCACAAAAGGGAAAATATTGAAAGAGGACAAGATATGAAGAAAGTACATATATATATATAAAAAAAAAAGGCCTCAAGCTTTTTTAAGCGTAGGCTGAGCTTGGAATTTCTCCACAGTGGATTTCAAGACTAGTAGAAAACCAGTATTCGTAGTTGGAATTCGTACAGAAGTTGACTATCCAGTATCTTACATTGAGCATTTTATAGGATGAAAAACTCATACATGGAGAAGTGAAACTACTTTAGGACCAATAGCATCTTGAAACAGTTTGACTGACAGCTTCCAGAAACCCATTTTACTCCCAAAAACCATTTCTGTGGCCAAACAAACTTCCAAAAGGATGCTAGAATGAACACTATAAAACAACTGCTGGACACGTTTAACCAGATTCCACACTGAACAGTAATACAGCAATTCTGAGTCAAATGGCCACAGCTGAGTTGCCCTACAAAGGAAACAAAAGCTACTTCGAGTGGAGTTCATCATTCTGATAGCAGATGTTGCAAGCTGAACGCCTCAACCACAGAACACTCTACTTTCCTCTCCAAATCTGGATCTATTAGTTGCCACAGCACAGGTTTTGGCTGGCTTTCTGCTAAGTCACAGAGCCCTGCACCAGCCCCAGGAGCAGTTCTGGCTGCTGGCACAGTACCAGTGCAGCAGGTTTGCGTGGCTGATGCCCGAAGGCTCCCCTTCCCCAGCCTAGGGCTGGGCCCTTGTGCTTGCTCCCACCACAGGAGCGATTAGTGGCACTTGTTAGGTACAAGTGAGGTCTCCTGCAGTCCCTGGTACAGCAGCCTAGGAGACAGGACCTGTCTGTCTAGATTGGCATAAACCCAAGGCCGGGATGTCTGCAAAGGAAGCAGAGAGCTGTCAGCCATCACCCACATCCCTCTTTGGACCATATACAGACAGCTCCCAGGCAGAGGGGGGATCTGGGAATCTCACTCAAGATTTCCCCAAACAGCACATAAGCTTTTGAGATTAATTTTTTTTTCTATTTTTTCTTTTTTAAAGGAGAGCAGGTACAAAAATAAAAGAAATCCATATACTCTGAAAATATACTGGAAACTGCCACCACAGATGAGGTACCATTTATCCCGCCCCCCCACCCCCAAACTGCAAACATCAAAATATATATGTTCTTAAACAAAGGAAGAATATCTGGCTATTTAATCTCAGTTAAAATGACAGCACCCTTTGTTACACGTGATATTTCACACCATTAATTCTCTTCTGAAAAAACAAACCAAGATCTCTAACTAACCTTGATTCCTTGCTTATTCTCCTCATTCCTTAGTGCAGTAATTGTCCATCTCCATTTAAATAAATATAGCAGCTACAGCATCATAAATGTGTGGCCCTCACAACGTCAGTAACTTGATATTGTAATACAAATAAGTATCGGCACTTGACGTAGATATTTGCAAAACCAAGAGTAGAGATTAAAACTTCCAAATACTCTTCACATGAAAACCAGGTGAAATGCTAGCTCGACAAGTCACTGAAGTCACTTCCCCACTGAAGTTTGGCTAGCTTAGGTTTTGGTGAAAGTAGCAAGCCAAAAAGCTACTCAAATCGTAGTCGCTGAGTGTGGGCAGGATGAGAAGCAGACGGTGTCTTTGAAAGGAGCTTTAACAGACTGTTTTGGAAAGGAATTTTCATCTGAACGCCAGAAATGCACGAGAAGTCTCTGTAAAATATTTGGTTTTCTTAAAAAAAACTATCTATTTCAAAACAATTTGCTGTAAAAAGCCTAACCTGACCCTTTTCCAAACGGAACTACAAGCTCGAGTGCTTCTGTGAGAGAACCGTCAGGTCACAGATGAGGGAAAACATCTCAGAGACTGCCTCAGAAACTATCCTGCTCTAGTTCTTTCCTTACACCACCCTCCCTGCAGCAGGTATATCTGAAGGGGCTGAAAGGCAAGCACATTAAGAGGTCAAAGAGCACGGCTGGGGGTCTCAGGGAGCAGCTGATGAAGGCACACGGCTCCCCAGGCTCCAAGGATCCCAGGGATCCCGGTCTGCTGAGCCTTCCTTGACCCTGTCCTGCCTTCTCTCTGAGGCTCCCCAAGCCAAGTGCCCACTGTCACGGCTATTCCAGTGCAATTGAACGTTGCAAAGTTAGTCTTTTTTACATTAACCTCCTTGACACTGGGAGATAAAATATGTATGTACACTAATGGTTTAGTAAAGCTCTTTGAGACAGTGTTGTGAACAGCACTACGTACACTTCAATACAATATACAAATGCACAAAATACAGTACTTTTGTTTTCTGGCAGGAAAAAAAAAAGGGGGGGGGAGATTCATGCCTGTTGAAGCAAAATGGGCTCAGATTTTAGGCTCAAAATACAGTATATTGGCAAACAGCGGATTTCATGAGAATGACAGGAGAGGAGCTACTTAAACCAACACACTGGTTTTCATGTGGAGAGCAGGTGGAGGTCAGAAGGGCTGGGATAACAGCAATGCCCATACAAAGGATCTGCAGTATATATACTATGAACCAGTGCAAATAAAAACAGTCAAAAATGCAGTTCACGAGTTTACAAAGTGCAAAACTCCCCAGTCCCCTCGTTGAATAAATGCTTATCTCTGACATCTTAAATATTGTTTTACCTTTAAAGTGGAATGAAAGAGTCCCGTTAAATTTGTTTCACATTTCAGTGATTTAACATGTTAGAACTATCCCAGCCCTCTTTATTTGCAAAGTGAAATGAAGTTACCAATAACTTAATTTTAAAAGGAAAGTCATTATCAAAGAGGAAAAAAGCCTAAAAACTTCTATTAATTCCAGACATTTTAGTGATGTCAAATAGATTTAACTACGCATGTAAAAACTTAGAGCTTAATAAAAAACTCTTTCCATTTAATTCAAATATCCTCCACGTTTCAAAGCCAAAAATAAGGCCAATTCCTTTGTTAAATCAAAATCCTGCCGTGACAAGTAAAGCTTGCAGAGTTCTAGAAGCATTTTTGCTATTGTTTTTGATTTAAAAAAGGAAAATTCAAGATTCCTTCTGACTATAAAACTTTCCTTTCAAAATTAAGGCTTTTACTTTGTCCTTTTAAAATCATGGAGGTGTCCATTCTTCCACAGTTAGTGGGACAAACACTGCTTCAGCACAGCTCAATGGACACAGGTTTCCTTTAGAACGCTTATTGCACTAAAAGATAGCAAACCAAGTTGTCAGTTTCTTTTAAAAATAAACATGGTTACATTTCTAAAAAATAAAAGTTGATGTTGACCATATGTTCTGTCATCATTAAATTAAAGCATTATTATTACTCTAATAAATATAAAAGAAACAAAAGGAAGCTAAACTTCAAAAACACATACATATGAAATCACATTAAGGTGTGAGAGGCAGCAAGTAAACTAGCATTTCTTTTTTTTCCCAGAAAGACCTCAGCTCTAAAGTTTCAGTTCTGGTGTTTAACAGATGTCATCCCAGAAAACGTGGGACACTGGATCTCACGTGAAGCTTCACCATATTTGACTTGCCAGATAGAAAAGAATTGAAACTTTTGGACTAGGTAAAACAGCAGCTTTAGTAAATTCACCAGGGAGCAAGACGAGTTTGGATCACTACTGCCTGCACAGAATACCACTAGCTTCTTTGTTTGCTTTTAGAAAGGGAACTATTGGAGCCGAGAACTTCAAAGCTGTGAAGAAAGACACAGAGGCAGCAGTTGGCTAAACTAGGTTCGAATTGCTGGGTTAGTGTGCAAAACATCTTTCCCCCCCAATCAGCTGTTTCTAATTAGTGATGTACATTCAAATGTACTTGGATATGTTGACACTCGAATGCTTAACGGCAATACTGAAAGATTCCTCAATGCAGTGGGGGTACAAAGCTCGTTGTTTCGGGGGCTTCTTTTGCACACTTCCCAAACAATCCTTGGGGTTGTTCCTCGAGAGGTGCTTTGTTTTTTTTAAATTACACCATCAATTTTCTCATTATTCTCTGTGGTTTTTTTGCAGTTGTGCTGCCGAGCAACTTGAGGTAAAGGCATTTTAAAGAGGGTTAAACTACAAGAGAGTCAAAAAAGAAACGAAACTAAAACATGATGGTGGTGCTGCCTACAGGAGCCCGCACCAAGAAAGCAGTTGGCTGGTTTCATATTGCATAATAGTGCTGTGTTCCTCAATGAAGTAAACAATCTTCCTTGTGTCAATTTAAGGGTTTAGCCTCTCACCCCTGCACAGCATCAACTTCAGCACGATCGGAGGCACACCCCCTAAACCAACCCCACTGGAAACATACATTGTATGTGGCTTAATTGTTCAGTTCTTCCCTTCAGTGAGTATGCTCCCCGTCTATTGATTTAAGCGAAGTACATCGTGCGTAAGGTGTCCTGGTGAATTTGTACAGCCTTCGCGAGGGCCTGCGGGTCTCTCCCATTGCTTTGTCCTGAAACATGGCTTCCTTCAGCACTGCCACAGAACGAGACAGAAACAAGCATTGAATCGCATTAATTTGGATCAAAAAGCTGCCTTCACACCTCTGCTTTAGGTGAGCAACGTGGCAGTAAGGCACAGTACTGGATACCAAGCAAAGGCTGCTTTATTCACCCAGCAACCCCAAGACTTTTGACGTACCCCTTTACCTTAGCTGCTCCGTTTGTTCATCTCAAAATAAGCCTATTACAAATATACTGATGGCTTGAAGCATATAAAATACTTCTGCTGTACAAAGTGGAGGGAGGTAAACGGAAGGCACTTAACATTTGCTTCATTCATACATACTCTAATCATATACAGCAAAAAGGCCCCTAGATGGGTGGCTTGTTCCCTCAGACAACATTAAAGTAATAACGGAATTCTTCATTAAACTAAACTTCATTCTTTTATTCCGAGTGTTTTTCAGTTGAATCCACCAACCCACTCTCATCTCATCCTGAACAGCAGCTGTCAGGAAATGAGTACCTTAAGATTAGTCTTAGAGGTAACAGAAATTAACTGCAAAACAAGTAGTAATTAGCTGTAGTCAGGTGGCTTTATGCCTGACAATGCAGCTAAGACCAACAGGGAGAAAAACCTCTGGCACATGTTTTCATTTACCTGTCATGTTCTTTGTCCACGAGATGGTATCGTGCTCTGAATGCTACCAGGTGAGCATAATACGCTGGTGCAGGTATAGAAACTGATCGTGTACAGCGCACATATGTGTGGCAGAGCTGGTAAGTCAGCAGCTGGAGTTCATCTGCAGTAAAACAGTTATCATCCCACAAAACATGATAGTGTGAGGGACGGCTGGTACCCTAAGGAGAAGGGAACATCAATTCACTTATCTGGTTTTTCCATACAATCAAGTCAGATGTTTAAGTTCAGAAAGGGCCAGACTATCAAATCTGAACGCCTGTGTAACAGCAGCCAGAGAAAACAGTCTTGGGTCAGCCCTAAATGTGTTTATGAAGGTGAATAAGAAGTCTAACATCTACATGATTATGTTACCCCAATTATCTTTGCCTAGAAAAAAAACACATGCCTTCTAGATAACCCTCAACGCCTAAAACCTGCTCCCAACATGACTAAGCCATGATTACACCAGCTCTTAACTACCTTCAATTAAAACTTTCTCACCAAAACACATTTCCCAGAGAAATAACTGCTGCTTTTAACTCGTTACAATTCCTTAGGGATTTCTTTTTCCGTTTTTAAGCCATATCTTAATAGAATTTGTCATTAAGTTGACTCTCCACTGTACTGCTGGCAATACCACTACACTATTGGATTTAATTCCACAGCCTGTAATTCACCAGTGTGCATATAGTAAGCAAATCAACACTGCCTTCAGCCTTTGAAACAGTTTACATCTGAAAACTTGATCCTACATTAATTTCATTGTGGCTATAAATCATAAAAGTACTGTGATATCCCAAATAAAACTGAGCTAAATGACATTTCCCTACTAAGTAAGCATCTGTAGACACAAGTGTCACAAAAGGGAGAACAACATGTTCTAAATTCACATTCACTTCCAAAGAAACAATCATACCTGTATTCCAGCATGGCTACAGAGGTAAAAATCAAACTCATATGGATGTGTAATGTCTGTATCTACAGTTGTTCCAGCTGGAATATTGCCACTTCTTCCAACCTAGAGAAAAGGTTTTGTTTAAGAAGTACAGCTAACAACTGTTTATCCATCTCACCGTGATTACAAATACAAGGTTCTATTCAACCCACAACAAGGTTTCCAGGAATAAGCTGCCTGAGTACAGTTTGCAGTAAGTCAATAGGGCAGCCAGGGACGCCTGACAAGGACACTGTGTGGCACTTACCATCTCAATACAGAACACTGCACTTAAAGCCCTTTAGAACCTTCAGTCTCAGAAAGGCAGAAGAACTGCATGTACATTTGTATTTGTAATTGCCAGTTTGAGTTTGGACTGACTCACTCAGGAGACAAGTGATTTTTCCCTTTTGTATTTTCTTCGCTCACAGTTGCTGCAGACTTGGTTCTAAGTTTGTCCCACACACATCAGCCATAGTTCACTGACAGACGAGGGCAACGTGACAAAGCCTGCTGGGGATTATGGGTTTTGTGTGTTTTGGGTTTTTAGGATCTTTAAGGTCAACCATTTTCAATTTTGGGCTGCATTTTGTGCTTATCTCTTCAACATCTCCCCTGAATGCAAAGACACTCAGACTCAGAAAAGCACACACCAAGATTTTCCCCAACAGCGTAAGTGCTTGACATCAAGCTTTTCACATAAGGCTACTATGAGAGAGGGCAATGATTACCCTTTCTGTTCTGTCAGCACAGAACAATCGTGTATGATGTCGCTTCTGCACCACAATATAGGTTATTCCAGGCTGGTAATCCTTCTCCAGACTGATGCAGGCTTCTCTAATGGCTAGCAGTTCATAATACAAAACCTATAAACACAAGAACAGAATAGTTTAAGTTTCTTTCCATCGTATCCTACACACAACACCAAATAGTTTGCAGTTAATACTAAGTGCAACTTTGCCACACAGTTAGTAACCTTAGGAAGTAGTTTGAAGCGTATTTTCCCAAGTTCTAAGACTTTGCCTTCCCAGACAGGAAAGAAGTTGTAACTTTTCTTACCCAACATGCTTAAGAAATTCTCTCCTTAAGTCTCAATTATTTTGTGGTACCTTTGTGCAAATGTAAGCAACTCAAACAGTATAGCTACTCAAACACGAGGACCAGAGTTGTTCTGTAGTACCAAAGTCCTTGAAGAAACCCACAAATGAACCCACCTGTCGAAACTGTCCTTCAGAGACCCCGTCCCTATAGAAGATGATACGTGTGGGCTTGAACCGTGTTGACTTGTAGAACTGGATGAGGAGCTCTCTCACCATGGAGGCTAGGTCTTGGATGATCTCCTGCCGGGGTCGCTGAACTCTCACTGTGGCACAGTACCGGCTTGGATGAGCATCCATACTACCTACAACCTTCAGGGGAAGATTACATGAGGAAAGGCTTCAGGACCAAATCCATACCCATTA
Organism: Agapornis roseicollis; assembly: GCA_002631895.1. Lineage (NCBI taxonomy): Eukaryota > Metazoa > Chordata > Aves > Psittaciformes > Psittacidae > Agapornis > Agapornis roseicollis. Next base: position 18,078 of record NDXB01021349.1, read on the forward strand.
AAATAGACAAGAAGAGTGATTGTCAACATATTTATGTTAAAGGATCAACCACAGTAACATGTTCAACTGGAACTTCTAGGAGATACAGGTTTAATGCTTTCTGAAAACAGGTATAAAACTTGCCCTCTAAGCACCTCAAATGAATCTGCAGAACTGAGAGTCTGCCATCAATGGCAAGTAAAATACCAAAGGCACAAGATACGAAGGTACTGACCATGCACCCAGCCATCACCTTGACCTCCTGAACTGTACCAACACAAAAGGTAAACCATTCCTGCCAAACCAGGCCTTTAATGACAATTTTCCTCTTTAAAGATTCAGAAGTGTTATTAGCTAACATCCCAAAGCTGCATCATTACCTTTAGAACAGTTTTGCAGAAGTACATTATTTAACAGAACTGCCATTTTAGCTCTTTAGGTTTTAAATTGAGGTAAGAAAAATCTGAAGTATCAAGTTCTTCTAAAGACCTGACTTTTAGTACCACCAGGAATGTGTACAAAGAACTGGCGTAAGCCCTGGAAGACATTTGACACAGCCATAGTGCATGAGCTGCATTTCCTGTCCTAACCTTTACCTAAGATGAAAAAACAATGCTAATTTAATAAAACTTACAGCAGCTATAGAAGGCTTCTTCCCGTCTCCAGCAGGAGGGTGAGTGACATCAGCTCCCAAAAAGATCACTGGCTGCTGGAACACAGAAGGTCTTCAAAAGAAAAAAGGGCTAAGTCACAACTAGTAGGTGAACAGTTGGTGCAAGGTTATTGCTCACTGTGGGGTTTTGATTCTCTTTCAGCTATGCTGCACGGAGAAGCCTTCTTATCAGGACCTCTGGCCAAACCTAGACAAGGATGTCTTTGTGCACAACACGTGAACATCAGAACACCACCACAGCAGTCATTCCAAAATACGCTGCCATTTACTGTGGCATGATTCTAGTGGAGAAACACCACAGAGCTACACATGAACAGTACAAACAGCTTCTTGCAGAGGCTATCATTCTACAAGATGATTACACTGGCCCTTAGAGGTTGGCTAAGCACCACTGAGGTACTGCCACACTTAAATTTTAGGTGCTAAGTAGCAAACGTAACCTCGTCTGCTAAAAGAAACCCCACATCAGTCTCCATGAAGTCTTACCGTTGATGAGGTACGAGGATATTGTTGATTCCTCCAAGTTTAACATTAATCTTCAGGCACAGATTTGATAGGGTCTGTGGAGATGTTTTAATGACGTTCTTGACTTGAACACACTGCGTGGCCATTCCCAAGAGTGTATCTCCCACACGTTTCACCTCCGCTGAGAAGCAAGCATTAGGATACAACTTGAGTCCCTTTGAAATTACTGCTCTTTCGTGAGTTTAGCTTAAGTCACAATAATTTAAATGTACATACTCTGCAAAACACTTCCAACTTATCTACCTGCTTCCAAGTAATTTTATTTTTGGACACAAAATACTGGTTTCTAATGCCCAAAGAACGATCCTGAAGATCTCTCTAACGTTGCTGGGCAGCAAGTTTCTCAGAACAATACTTGACCAAGAAGGTAAAGACAAAAGTATTCCCTTACCATACACTGGTGTCTTCCCTGGCAGGATGACGATGATGAGCTGAAGCCCTGAATAGGTGTTCTTGAGGTGTCGAAACATGGGCTCCACACTGTCTGCACCCTGGGCGTATTTGCAGAAGCAGGGCTGGCCTTGGATGGGCATCCCTGCGTCCTTGGAGATCTTGCGCAGCTGGTCTGTGAAACCCCTAAGGATGAGAAGTGTTTTGAGCTTTCACAATATCAAACAACCAAAGCAGAAGGGGACAGACCTTTGCTACTCAAATGAAGACAATTCCAAACAGCTTTAAAGGCCAGAATGTGACAAAAAAAAAGTTTAGGGACATTCAGTGCTTCATTCAAGATGCCAAAAGAAATGCTACACGAAACAGCAATATCACAGCACCAGAACCCCACAGTGTACTCAGGTACAGAGTTTTGACTATAGCTTCCGGTGAGGAAGCAAACCAGAATGGATTCTCTCCCTAGTATCTTCAATGATTAAAACCTGATAAAATACTCGCTAGAAGTTCCACATTCATGTTTTTATTAAGATGGCTTCTTCAAAGCCTGAACCACGACATGCCTTACTTCAATATTTCTTCTCTGCATTGTCTCTGTGTTGCAAAGCAAGCTATGGCCCACATTTTGATCTCAACACCGGTGTGAAACTGCTTCCCTCTCATGTCCCATACTCCATGGCTTGGGGTTGCCACTGTTCGATTCTGTGGAAACAAAAGCAACAGATGTTTAAGTGAGTGAAAGAGGAAAAAAGCCTATGCGTGCTGAGTTTCAGGATAACAAAACACAAGTCCTACCATTCAAACTCTGATACCTGCATTGCACAGTGCAATTGAACTGACTAAAATTGTCAACGTGCACAGGAAATTGTTCTTCAAAAGGGAAACAGAAGAATGAGCAAAAACCTCACCCGTCCTCCATACTGCAGCATCGGAGCTGGGAGCACGCGCCCCGTCACATGGGCCATCTCATCCCGGACTTTAAACTGGAACTCTTGAACAAATGGATCTGCATCATAGTTTGCACTCCTCACCTAAAAGAAGAGTTTTCCCATGTTACACAAGTATCTACTTACAATTCATGGGATAAACAAAAGACTAACAGGATTGAAGCGGAAGGGTTCTACAACCATTCTCTGTTATTGAACAAGGCTCAGATTTAACTGCTTAACACCATCAACCTATTTCCAGTGAAAATAATTAATACCATGAGATATGATATATTGGATAAGGTCTTTTTTGTTCTCTTCGTTACTCAAGTGCTCATCTGGCATGCTCATTCAAAAGCATTTCATTTACTCACAGGACAGATCAAAAAGCATCCTACTTTAGAGACAAGCAAACCCAAGACAACCCAAATCAATTTATTCTATTACTGCACATTCAGGTCTTCTGAATTTTCCAGAACAGCTTTCTTTAATTGAAAAATTATGGCTGATTTGTCAGCTTAATACCAGATTGTGTCCAATGAGAGCTATCTGTTCATAAGAGTATTCAACCAAAATTATTCAAGTTTGATAATTCAAGTCAGAAAAACACTGGTGTTTGGTGTTTGGATTCAGCACCAAGAAAGAATATTGGACTTAACCAGGTGAAAATATGTAGTGTTTACTAAAGAAAGCAGTCAAACATCTCAAGTACAGAAGATGCCACCACCTTCAAACTACTAACAGGAAAAACAGGGCTACTGTTGCAAGCTCTTTTAAATAAATCCTCTTTTAAAAAGCAGTTAAAAGTCCATTAGCTTAAGGGCTGGAAGGAATGCAGAGACAAGGTTGGTCACATCAGAAGGTTTTGCATACACGTTATCTAGTGCGGTGTCATTTAGTGAGCAGTATCACACCAAAGTGAAAGTGAAGCACTAACCAATCTGCTTATTTCCTCCTGCCTATCTGGAGCAGATCTCGCTGTGGCCTTTATCATAGTTGATGTCTGATTGTCCGTCAGTTTCTTGATACACCGCTGGCCAGCTACAATATTACATACCTGAAAGGAAGGCAGAAGCGTCAATACACATTAGGAGCTCTCAGAAACTGATCCCAATGTAACATTGATACACAACACTATCACTACAAAACACATCCCAATGTGTTTAATCAACTGCATGGTCTTACTTTAAAGCACTAAAGAATTAAATAGAAGAATGAGGATGTAAACATGGGAACACGTTTGTACTGCAAAGCACACAACTTCTTAACCTCTTGCAAAGTGATACAGCCCACCACCAACAAGCTGATTTATCAGACTGAGTTCATTACTTCTAAAGGCAGGTAGGTGTGTTTCTGTTCTTGTCCCACTTGTAGGCAGGGAAGATGAGGGTATTTCAGCTGGAGGTTGTATTTCTCTCTGAAATACTGTGCTACCGTTCTCTCCACTGTCTGACCGTTTTCTAACTGTAAAGGAAAGCTGAAAAGACATACATTTAATAAAACAGATGGAAATCTTAGTTGGCAAGTATCAACACCCTCCAAATTCATACAGTTAGGCCCTGTTACGCATTCAGTGTTAAGCTATCACAGTTTATGCTTTGACAAAAAGCATCTTACGTTTGGTGACTTGCAGGCCTTCTTGTTACATTACAAACACGGTATTTCCTCCTCATTGTTCCACAGTGAGTCACTTCTACCTTGAGACCTGCAGAAAAGGAGCACAGAAAAACATGTCATAACTACACAAAGATCTCCACAGGGGACAAGGTTTCACACAATGGAGCATGTTCTAACAGCCTTGGTAGTCAGCCTCAAATGGCACAACAGGAGAAAGTATGTTCTCTAAGCATTTTATTTTCATTATTAATTGATTTCTGACTAATCGGGCGCTATCCTCCAAACCAAATCAGAATGTATAACATTTAATGTTCAATGTCATCTAAATTGCTTGTAGCAGCTTCGTTTAACAGGCATGTGACTAATCTCAGACACAGACACTGTCTTCATCATCTTCTTTTGTTCTCGTTCTCAATGATGGATGTCTCTTAAAACTAGCAGTTCCCATATAACTGAAATTAAAAGGGCAAAACCAGATTTCTCCCTTATTGTTCACTTCCCCAACTTTGTGTTTCAGCCTGTAATTCTCTTTAATTTCACTGACCAAATTTAACTTTAGCTTTTGAGCAGCTGAAGATCTCGTCTAAAAGCACTCAGCCTACATACCAGAGGCACGCCAGGCTTATCTCTCTCTATCCACGATAATAACAGCAGCAATAGTGGCAGCTTCAAGAGGCTTTCAGTGGCTCTTTCTACTGACTGGGCACTCACTGTCTGCACTGTACACAGCAAGTAGACTCAACATCTGCTGGGAGTGCTGAGCTTATCACACAAGTGCTGCATAGCACTCATGCACTGGTATGTCTTTCCCCAGTCCATGCAAAAGAAATCAGTTAAAAACAAAGCCTTGTTATCCAGAAGATCCAACCTATGGTTGAGTAGTGAAGGCTTTTGAGGAAGCAGCTGGATGACTTGTCCTGTTGAGGCTCATGTGGACTGTGGGCAATGGATTGAATATCCCACATCAAATCAGGTCCCAGAGTACAAGGCGGCAGATGCTGTGCTCAGTTTATCAGGGACACAGACATCCCAAAGACATATCAACTGCGTTTCATTGATTCCTGACAACACTAACAGCAGCATTAGAGGATGGCATCATCAAAAATAAACTACCACTGCCCTGATACAGCATGAAGAGAAAACACAAAAAAGACACCATGAAGATGTGTGGCCAAGGAAAAGACGGTTGTGAATATAGAGCTATCTGGAACCATTCACTGCTCTGTCATTAATTTGCTGTGACACTACAGAAGGCACTACCCTCCCACAGAGCTGCTCACAGACCGCCAAGTCTGTAATGCAGGGTTTGTTTCACTATGAAGATCACATCTTGGCTGGCGTTCCCAGATACTACAGTAGTAAAACCAAATATTGACAGCAAAGGTAACCTCTCGAGGTTTTCTGACTATGGTAGCAGTGTCTGAGGCATCCAAGATCAAGCAGAGACAGCTGCTCATTCTCCAGGATGAAGACAGACGGGCAGATGTAAAAAGGAGGCATGTGAGGACAACTACAAAATAATTACATTCCCCCCCCCCCAGTGCACGTTCCATCNATCAAGCAGAGACAGCTGCTCATTCTCCAGGATGAAGACAGACGGGCAGATGTAAAAAGGAGGCATGTGAGGACAACTACAAAATAATTACATTCCCCCCCCCCAGTGACTGTTCTATTTCTAAGTTTATTATTTCTAAATTCTACCTTCAATTTTACTTTTTTGCTGCCCAGCATTTCAATAGAATCTAATCCTGCATCAAGAAACACAAGTACTTAAGAGCGGAGCTTTGGAGAGCTATGTCCTTTCAAGGCTTTTCTCTCTGCCAATTACACTGGAACAAAAGGATATGGGAAAACTCAAAGTAAAGTAGCATATATGGAGTGAACCTACTCCAACCAGCAGCTTATGCAATTTCTTTGGAATGCAATTTGGCCCTCAGCTGCAAGTTTGCAAGTGGTACTTGTTTTTCCATAAAGCAATCAGTTACTTTCAAAGAATCAATGATGTTAGCTTGGAAATCAATTTTCTCATTGCCTTGGCATTTAAACAGCAGGAGCTCTACAGAACAACACAACCATGGCCTCAGTGACCCTCACTTATATAAGGTTGGTCATCCAGCAAGGCAGGAGCACTTACCTCTACCCAGGCAGTAAACAACACGCTTTCCTTTGCCCTCTTAAAGCCACTGGGAACATACAGCATTTTTAATCTCTCTGTAGAGCTGCATTGTTTCATTCAGGACAAGAACCACAGACAGGGTATACTGCAGTTCTCTTGGCAGTTCCAGGCTCTTCTGATGTGTGCTAACCAGGGTTCCAGTTAAAACAAAACCCTTAGAATTAGCTTGATTGTGTTACCTGGGACAGAACAGATCTGTTCCTACTCACCCTTTATCTCTTTGGTGAATTTTACCCGATGAGAATCAGTCAGAGGTCTTGGCTGCTCATCAATATTATGAATGTCAAGAACTTCACACATAAACTGAATTACAGGTTGTGCTTTGTAGAAGGCAGTGGCAGAAACTAAAAAGAACAAAACATTCTGTGTCAGAAAGCCCAAGTGAGACTGTTGTGAAGCAGTACATAAATGAATGCTCTTTAGAATTCCACGTGACCCTCAAGCAAACGTGCAGCACACTTTCTTAAACAGATTAGCAAGCCTCACAACAACTGCGTATACAACAGCCAGCGTGGGGCCCACAGTGAATCAGTCTCCAGCACAGTCATTCTGCAACCACTCTGTGTTTCAAGGTTTTGAAAAGCTTTTTCCCCAGATAACATTTATTTCTAGAGAACTGTAATGCCCCAGAGAGACGTTCTCTTTCAACTCGGTATGGAGCCGCAAGCAGAGGCATTATTAATGTCTCTCTACTGAAGAGTGCACATGAAACACTAAGATTATTCAATACGCAATATGATTTTGTCAATGCTAGGATCTGCTAAGTTACTAAAACAATATTTGGTAGGAACATGAGCACTATTTTGACTGCGCATCAATTACATTAGTGTAGTGGTGAGTGCAACTGTTGAGCTACTAAAATCTCTTTCCCTCCCTGCATACTAATGACACATTAAGTGCCAATATACTGTTTCTAAACAGGGCAGTTAACTCACTGCATGGCAGGAAGACCATAAACAATCTGCTTGACAAAGTGACAAGCAATGGAAACCATACCTTTTGGTAGGAAAGGGGAGGTGGCACCAGATACAGCTCAGACACAATTAAACTGCCCTGTACTTTTAAAACTTTAAGTGGCAACAACAGAAAAGAAACACTTGACCAGCATTTTGTGAGCTTTGCAGATCTCACGTCCCCAAACCACCACATCCCCGCACTAATTCACAAACCATTCTTCGGAGATGTGTCACTTCAGGAGCCTGCCAACTTCGCAGGATGCACCCGGCCCACACCTCCGGATGTCGATTGCTGAATGAACACCAGCGGCTTCCCCCCCAGCCACTGGCAGCGTGTGCTTTGTCTCCCACAGCAACACGAGTGACACAAACACATTCCACAGAGAACCTCGTACAAGTTCAACAACTAAGCCAAAACTCAAGCACTGGGATTTGGAGGTAATCTTCACAGCCTCAAACCACAACATGAGGCCAGCGCTCTGTAAACCGCAGCTTACACAGGTCTGAAGTTTCTCATTCACAGAAAGGACTGAAATATTACTACTGTCAGAGTTACTGCTATGCTTTGCAATGCTGGTAAGATACACTTGCTTCACAGAAAGTAATAAGTTGATGTAAATTAATACTCTTATCCCACCTGAATAGTAGTTATCACAGTCCCTACCACACAGATACCGGTACTAGTTATTTCTCAGGTAAGATTTCTACATCCATTTTCAAACAACAGCTATACTACAGCTGCTGATTGAAAGGCAATTTTACACGAACTATAAAGTCATATGGGTACCATCCACAACTGAAGTAAACCAGAACACATGGACTTGGAAATGTTCAGCCTGAAAGCTCAGTATCACCTGCAACATGTTATTATGCTCCAAGACAGATGCTAAGCGCAACCTGACAGAATGCTCAGCCTCATGCAAAAAAGACAGACTATTTACCTTGGGTTTATAAAGCATTTCAAACAGACAGTGAGAACAGAATGTGAATTGGAGAAAACTTTAGGCAGCACCTGCATCTCAAACGCTGACATTTTTCAATAGGGGTTTAGCAACTAAATAGACTCAGAGCTCTTAGAGAGCCAGGGAGCCTGACACACGCACCAGTTGATCTCAGATGCATTCATCTGGGGCTTAATAAAGTGGAGCAAAGCAGATCTGAGTTTGCATAAGAAAGCCCTTCTCAATTAGCCCAATTCACAAAAGTGTTTGTGATAAAGTTTACAGAGTTTTCTTGCCAGTATTGAACAACACCTACTGTGGGCAGCTGCGTGGAGACACATCTTAAGCAACTGGCCTGAACCACTGTGCATGCAGCAACACAGAAACTCAGTAAGGAAAACAAGCTATGCCAGGCTTTTTCTTCCTATGTAGGATTATAGGGTTATTGGGGTTTTTTAATCTGGCAGGTACATTCCTGCCATCACTGACAGGATGACAAATCCACAAAGACAGGGATTTCTAGGTAGCCTTTGCCATATTGGTCTGGTCTGAAGTGACTGAACAGGAAGCCAGTGTATGCATACTTACACTTCATTATTACAATCTCGCTCTACTATTATCATCACAACTTCTGCAGTAGGTTGACTTCACAGTCAATGTATTTTATAAGGATATTACAAGAAAAAGCTACTAAATCTCCCAACTCAGCAGCGAGACAAGGATTTTTCAAGTGAAAATCCCTTGTGTATAACGCATATAAGCTTTAAGGTTTTCTTACTCTGCTGTAAGTTCAAGCAAAATACCCCTGAGCTTCTTTAACTCTTTATTATCTACAGTATGAATGAAGAAATCAGTGTAGAAGGTAGTTCCTGGTTAGTAAATCCAGGTGCACTACTGGCACCAAAAGTTATCACCACACAGAGACATGGTACCACAAACTCAAGCAAAATGACTGAATACTGAGATCTTAAGGGCTTGGTCACTATTACCTTTATTCCTGACCCTGAATCCCAACTTACCATCAATATTGAGCATCATCTTCCACATGGCAGGCCGAACAGACTGATGGAATCCAAACCAGACCTCCCTACCTCCACCCAAGGGGTGATCATAGCCTTCTGGAGCTGAGAAAAAGGAGCGGCCCACAGGGGTATACCTGGTGAAAAAGAGGAGCACGTGGTCATGCTGTGGCTTTCCAAATGAAAAGTTCTATCATAAAGATTAGAATATGCAGCACTGTTATTTTGGGTGGGGATTTTGTGCACCAGAAATCTGTGCTGAGAACCAAGTTTAAATGATAACACTTCAAATGCCTCTGTTCCTGTTGCAGTGGTTTTAAATTGAGACAAAACATTTACTGGTTTTAGCAACCACCTTCAGTTTTCACAACAAATCGAGGACTAAGTTAGCTTACCCTTTCTGATCTTCCACTTTGACAAAGCATGATCTCCATCACAGCAGATTTTGTACAACAGCATTGTACACACTGGACTGACCTTCACATCTCACTCTGAGTGTTTTAAAATGTACTCTGAGAAATGCAGTAACGATGGTGGAAACAAAGAACCAGGGAAAGTCCTGCTTCTCTCTCAGACAACAACTGCTAAGGAACCTTTATGCCTCATTAACACCTCTGCTGGTCCCCCAGGATCGTGGGAGGTGATGCCAGCAACTGAGCTTTGAGCGTAACCTTCACGGACCAAATAAAGCAAAATCGCTTTGGCCTTCTCTAATGTTTCAGGGTTCTGAGATAAAGAATCACAGACTTTGTTAGGACACGTATCTAGTCTCAACTATGTATTTAAAACATGAGAAGCATGCACCATTGATGGGTGTTATAGATGAATTAAAGACTCGTGCTTTCAGACAGTCACTGCCATCCAGTCACCCTACTTGAGTTGAGCAGAAAACATGAAAGCAGTGCTACAACCCCTCAGTATTTCAATTAAAGGCCTATTATAAGTGTCTCCTATTTCTTGAGCTGTTCAAATACATCACCCGCTCTTGGAGCCTACATGTCTACAGAAACAGACACTTGTACATAATTAGCTTTAATCCCCTCAGTCAGTCCAGCTAACCAGCTGTGCTGCATCAGGGGAATGATCATTTTTGTCTTTTCACCTGTGAAGAAACAGGGATGAAGGTCTCCCACTGGGGATACTTCAGCTATAGACAGACTGCAGGAAGACAGTGAACCTACTTCATGGAGGGTAGGTGTCGTAGCACCACATCGACAGCATGAACAGGGTTAGTGCTGATAGGTTTGTCTAGTTCCAGAGGCTCAGGCAAGGTTCTTCCTGTCAAAACTTCATGCAGCAAGTGCCAGCTCACCCGAGAAACAAACTTTATTGACACTTTGAAGGGACGATCTTTTCCACCTTCCCCTGGCAATGTCACATCCAAATCCACCTGCGTGTGGGAGGGAGAGAAAAAAAAAGGCAGCTGCTTAATCTGAGCCTGATGGCCTTGAGATTCCACTCCTTCTATAACTGGGCCAGAGACTCAAAACCTCAGGTATTTAGGACACAGCACATTTGATAGAAGTATGTTATCAAATACACAAAACAAAGAGAAGTGGGTCTTCACCAAGCAGAAGAGGATCACATAACTTTCTGCCATCTTGAATCAGAAAACTCTTCATCCCAGAGAAACTGTGGTTTGTTTTTTTTTAATAGGACTTCATACAATAATGTATTAGTCTGTAAAACTGAGTATTTGGTAGCTTTTGCTGTAGAAAGAGGCTGCTAAATTCTCTCTGAATGCAGCTATTGCATGTACATTTACATACATTGGTAGTTGCAGGAAAACACATCAGAAGAACTCCATTCCCACACAGATGCTGCAGTCAATTCCAGTTTTTCTGAACTCAGCAATACTGGAAGCTGGGTTTGTTGCTTTTTCTTTCCTACGAGGCTATTACAAGTGTATTTTTGTTTCTAGTTCTTACCCCAGTAGTGGCCACAGGCAGTGGGTTGGCTGTATAGAGGCTTCTTTTCCCATCATAAACTGGTCTACGGTCCCCAAATATTGTCACTTTAAAATGCTGCACCATTGAGTCCACCACCTCCCTGGAAAAGTTGATATTTACATTGAAGATGTTTCCAAAGAAGTATCAGACTGGAACTGGCTCGTTTCAACAAATATTACTTGAGTGAATTATAGAACACCAACTGGTGCTTCAAAAAGGGGCTTCACATCAACTAAAATCACAGATAGACACTAAAGAATAAAATCAGAATCAATGCAAATGCTCAAATACTGGGAAATATTGTTACTGAAATAATTTCAGAAAGTCCTAGAACTGAGACCTTCATATAACCTTTATTATAGGAAACAAGGGCACACTTACCTTGGAAGAAAACCACAAGATAGTGTTATGAAAAACCAGTACAAATTCATGACTGAAAGCTCTGCCAGCTCATGGACGCAGTAAATTGTTATGTCTACCTAGTAAGGTCCATCTGCCCTTCCATTAAGTTATGAATTCTGCCCACACTGTATGCAAAAACAAGGTACCCTAAAAATGTCTTGGCTTCAAATCCTTAACCTGAGTTTTTGCTTCAAAATCAAGTAAAAGCCTGATCAAATTTACACATAATTACAGATTCTCCTAAACCACTTTGGTATAAGCTGGTGGCAATAAAGAAAATAGCAGGTTTGCTGCCTGCATCCAACCAGTTTTCACAGTTTACCTTGACAAAAACCAGATGACTGCTTCTACCAGTTGATAACACGAATAAGGAAGACAATGTCTTTACTGGTAGAACAGAAAGTTGATGAGCTTCTGGACAAAGTTACATGTGCATCTGAACTACACCTATGCTATAGCAACCAAACCTAACAATAAGAAACCTCAAAAAGCACTTAAAGCTAACTCTGGTCTATAAAAAGCACTTTGGGGAAACAATCAACTTTCACAGGACCTAATAAAAGCCTAAAGGAACAGTCAGAATCCCAATCCTCAGATTGAGACTCAGAAAAGGCATGCAAAGGTTTTATCAGCTGTAAGCACGCTCTTCAGCAAATGACCATTATTTAGGTGAGCAGGAACACTCAGCATTTCCCAAAGAGTTACTTTACAAACTCAAACCAAATGCTTTTGCCTCTCTCCACATGAACTGAAAACTTCAGGCTTTATCTAACACATAACCAGCTAAAGCAAGCTGTGACAAACAGCAGTTCTGGGTTTGGATGCGAGCTGAAATCACCCTACAAATGGCACCACAGAGAGATTTTTTCCCCTGCATACTTTAAATAAAATTGAGTTGCCATTTTAAAAACAACTTATTTCAAATGCTCTCTTTTTCAAACATCTGTAATTTCTCCCACTGTTATGGAAACAACTACACAGATTCACAGACTGCAACTGCTGGAGTTCTTACAGCTTTGTCGCCCTCAGTCTCTTTTAATCAAGCATGGCCATACAACAGACAAATAAATGGGTTTAGATAACGGATTTTAAGTGAAATGATACTGATCTTCATTAAAAGATCACACTAGGAAAGAATCAGGCACACAAATCACTAAGTTTAGAGCAGCTGATATTCCCCTTGTATCGTGATGGACATGGCTTCACAAGCATCCTTCATTTAACAATACAGGAGTAAATGAACCTTTGATAACTGTAAGATTATATTAAGTATTAATTCACACAGAACTATTCTATCCCAATTTTAGCAATTTATTACTCTCCTTTTAATGAATCGTAGCTATTTGAATAGCCTTCATATCTGCAGCATGCAGGGGAAAAATAATCAGCAGCCAAAATCAGGCCCATGTGAGATGATATTGTTAGAATGTAAAAGAAAAAGTTACAGGTGAAAGAGGGAAAAGCTGCTTTTGAGCTCCCCTCAACTTTCACTGATGAAACAGATTTCACAATACAGGAAATACAAAATGTTGTAATCTTTTTGAAACCAAGAAATATTGTATCTCCAATGTCAGGTTTTCAGCTAACTCCTTTTTCTGAGGTTTCTCTGGCTCCCAAAATTTGTAAGGTTTAGTACAAAATACACAAAGACCATACATAAACAGCTGTACTGGCAATCCAGCACTTAATACATACAGTTTGTTGGATCACTAAATGATCAAGGACACAGAACATGACAATATTCTCTCCATATAATCAGCAACCTAGACATAAAGTGGCCTAGCATGGGATTTAACTGACCCTAATACATCGCAGACATGAAAATAAGATGAGATACAATGTGCTATATGGAATGCTATAACAGAGACAGGACATAGATGGAGCTTAAACCATGTCTGACCATTTCAAATATACTGATTGCATGAAATATCTATTAACAAAGGGAACATCGGTTTGTTCCTTAACTATTTCAATATAACTTCCAATACAAATGCCATCTTCTTACCTGTTCACCCTCCGAGGACACTTATCTGGTTTGATATCCACCTCATAGAGGTAGACATCAATCTTTGGGATTTCAACTTGGAAGCAGTTTGCCAGCAGTTTAATGGGTTTGCCCATGGTGCCATAGCCAGGACGTCTGGGCACCATGAGGAGGGGCTGGGCCCCGACGGGTCCTATGGAGACAAAACCAGCACCGTTTAGGAGAGAAGCACAACAGAAGCTGCTTTGCAAAGGTACCACTTGCTTACATTTCAGCAGTTTAAAAATGCATAAGGCTCCTTGTGTTTGCAGGTACACGTACTTGTACCCCATTGAGCTTACTAATGTACTCCCCTTTTTCAGTCTCAGGCAATTCCCTGAACCAATGCATCAGACAACCAGGAAGGCACCAGAGCCAGCACGCTGGAAGAAGGGAAAATTACCTGCATCAAACAGCACACATCAAACAGCATGATAACCTATTAAGTTCCAAGTGCTTGCCTATTTTAACTCCTTGAGCCTCCACCCACACCTAGCCTGTTTTCTTACTGATGAATTTCAGCTCAGATTCAGATTAGCATGAAGAAAATCACATTTCCCTAACACACAAAACCAAGGATGCTTTTCCTTGTAGCACTTTACTATTGTGGAAAGCCATTAAACACAAAACGTTTCACAGATCTCTCCTGAACACCCCAGTAGTAACAACATCGTGCAGAATAAAAGACTGATGCACGTTGTTTGTGATAAGCTCTTCATTTCATTGTCATCATTAGTTCAGTTTTGGAAGTCAGATTATTCCTAAACTTTGCTGGCTGAAAACAGATGAAGAGTAAACCCACTGCCTCCTGGATAACTGCACTGATAAAGCTGACTGGCCAGAAGAGGAAAGACACAGATTAAGACACAGGATTGTAAAACTCTTGATTACTTCTGAATAAGGGAACAATTCCCAAAGCTGCCTAAAGAAACTATCAGCATCTTCAGTAAGGGACAGGTACTTGAAAGGCAGCTAAACCCACCTGTCCAGTAACAGATGTCACATTCTCCTCTGGTTACCTATTTAATTCACTTTGCATCACTTAGATGAGAATACTCAGCTCTGGGCTACTTCTGCCTCACAAGACCAAACACGGTAACAAACACAGTCCACTTTCAAGAACTTCTACTGGTGTTTCCATGTTGAAATGGCTCTTTCCAGACGAGAAACAACAACAAAAGCAAACTGCTCTGTAGCCTGAGCTTTAAAAAAATTACTCATTGTACAAATGTCATGATTTCGAGAGCATTCAATTAAGTGACTTTAAAGTTCTCCCCTCTACTCCTACTCAGTGACGCAGACAGCAATTCCAGCCCCCTCGTTTTCCCGGAAAAGTTAAAATGTCAAGTGCTGGTAAAAATGTCTGATTTGCCTTTTTATTAACCTCCATTCCTGGAAAAAAATAACTGCCTTATCTTGAAGGAAACCATGTACTGAGAACAGGTGAACATCAAAGCTAAGTGGAAATTTGTCTGGCTTTACTCAGAAACCTACCCAAAACTTCTGAGTGGGCTTGGCTTCGAGCCACAAAGCAAAACCATGAACCAAGAAGCATCATTTAAACCACCCTCACAGCCTATGCTTACACAGAACTTGTTCCAAGCATCTGTTCTTTTCAACTTTTTCTCCATTTTAATACTGTCACCCGAGTAAAAGCAGTTCTACAATTTACTCCAGATATATTTTCAGAATAGAAGCATATGCAGAAAGTTACTACCAAACATTTGAGTGACACAAATGACTCAATAGCTTATTTTAATACTACAAACACATACAAACCATGGTTTCTATTTAGTTCATATCTGTAGGAAACGCTAACAAACCTGCTGGAATAAAGGTAACATGAAAAGGCTGCTGTAGTCTGGTCTGCCCTGCTTACCCCCCTCAATGAATGAAAAGTGCAAAACCAGCTGCTAAAATAGGCAAGCACAGAAGCAACAGTGTAAATTCAATCCTCATGAGGGTTAGGGGAAGAAGAGCATGGGAAATACAGTGTAGCTGAAACCTTCCTCATCATCTCCTCTGGAAGCTGCATCAAGTAGAACTTATTAACTGATAAGCTCTCTTATGGGAATGCTATCCCGTTGTTCACCCCTCTTAACAGAATCCTAGTGATCAGCTGCACAGTGGCAAAATCCTGATCAGAGACATGATCCGAGGCAGGGCAGTTCACAATCCTGGGCCACAAAAGAAACGCTCTCCCCAAAGCCAAGTACGTGAGCAGGCCCCCAACCTCTGCTCCTTGGAAAACAGCAGTGAGCAAAACTCGAGAATGCCAGGACCGAGACAAAGGCTTTCTTCAGGCTCCCTTGTTCAGCTGCACCACACAGAGCTCCTCAGGAAACGGCTCACTCTGGAAGAAGTCAGAACCCAGACTGTGGCGAACATGACTGAAACGACCAATAAATGAGGAACAAGTGCAGGTCCACGCACTATTCAGGAATAGTTTTTAAGAATTAACCTGATTTTGCTATCATTTTGTGTGATGCATACGCTTCCTTGAAGCAGTTATCTTAAAAAAAAAAAGGAGTATGTTGTTAATTCAGTTCTGCTCTCCCTGCCCAAATTCACTAGCATCCACTCGGAATATCCTGCTTTCAAAGTACACTACATTCCCAGATTGTCCATTGTGAAAGCCTGTGTCACCGGCTTCAAACCTGTGACTCAAACCCCAGTAAATCATAAATAACAAGCGACACTCCTCAAGGCCAGCTACTGCTCCTGTATCGCAGCAGTGACTCACCCAACCTCATGCCTAAATCCTGTGTCAAGCTAATGGAAATAAACGCATGACCCAAAAATACTGAAAGCAGTATTACTCTAACTATCTCAGACTATGATTGGCAGCCTCATTAGTTTGTATTACTTAACCATTGCAAATCCAAAGTCTCTAAAGCTCCAAAAACCCTTTGCAAAAGTGTTAGAGATGCCATCAGAAGAGAAGCCTTTCACTGTTGAGTTGCCCACAAGTTTTAGAGGAGAAACGCCTTTGGCTTTAAGAAACTATTGTTAATCTGCCATTAGTTATGTACTGATGCCTAGTATGTTCTTAAAAATCCAAGATAAAACATAACCCGAGCCTGTTCAGCCTGCCAGAACAGCACTTAATTCCTATCACCAGTTAAGGAAAGTCCCCAGTGTTGACAAGTCAACTGATTTATAACACAGAACAACAAATACCCAGATAGGAACTACAATGAATGCTTCAGATTCTTGGAAGGCTTTTATACAGCAAAGAAGTACATTTCAAGAAGACACAAGATCCACCAGTAAATAACTTGAACCGTCAGGATTTTACTCATTACAGAACATACTGGAAAAACCTGCAACGGAAATATTGAACTAAGCATTTAAATCAGTAATAAAGCAAGGCAAGAAAAAAGAACCTCTTTGGGAACTAAAGGTATATTAATTTATAAATTACCATTCCTAGCATTTGCTGAAGTTATTCATGGAATCATAGCAGAGTTTGGGATGGAAGGGACCTTACAGCTAATCCAGCCCCAGCCCCAAACCCTGCCATGGGCAGGGACCCCTTCCACTGGAGCAGCTTGCTCCAAGCCCCTGGGTCCAACCTGGCCTTGAACACTGTCAGGGATGGGGCAGCCACAGCTTCTCTGGGCACCCTGTGCCAGCGCCTCAGCACCCTCACAGGGAAGAAATTTGTNTGCTCCAAGCGGTCCAACCTGGCCTTGAACACTGTCAGGGATGGGGCAGCCACAGCTTCTCTGGGCACCCTGTGCCAGCGCCTCAGCACCCTCACAGGGAAGAAATTTGTCTAATACCTAATGTAAATCTACTCTCATGGGCATCTACCTCTAGGCTCATTATGAACATCAAACACCAAGGCCAGAAGACTTTTTTTTCCTCACAAGTGAATGCCCGACAGGCAAGTAGAAGCAAAAGCCCTCACAAGATAACAGCAAAACAGACAAATACTAAACCAGCAATGTTCCATCTCTTCCATTTACCAACAGCACCCAATGATGTACTGCGTGACCATGCGCTACTCCCTGCCACGTTCTAAGTGGGTACCTTGAGTCCCTGGTCCATATTGCAGGGGGTTTACACTGGTATTTCCCATAGGCATATACGGGATATTACTGCTCCAGTCCAACAGACACAGGACCATGATCTGTGCTGGTCATTTCTGCCTGCCACACCAGGCTGAGTGACACGTCAAAGGTCTACATCCTGTTAGATGTACAGGAATGTAGGGAATAAGGGAAGGTTGATTTGAAGAGCTTTGCTCTGACTGAATCTACCATTCCAATAGAACCCAAAGAGAGAAGAAAAAAAGAACAGTCACTTTTCGAGGGCTTAATGAGGAAAGTAACACTTCAAAATGGTAAAGAACATCTGCTAAAATGAAGTGGATTGGTTCTGAGATGCATTCTGAAGGAAACACTCATCCCAATACTACTTTTTCAAAGAGCTGAAGTTTGGAGTAATGTTAAGCATACATGGACAATGAAACTAATTTCAAGCGTGACTATGTGGCACCTCTGCCAACAAACCCATGTCCTCTGACAGGGCTTGAAACCAGTGGAGATCTGCAGTTGTCAGTGTTTGGAGCCACAATTCCCATTCAAAGCAGATAATATTCCAGACCAACATGGAAGCCCCTCTAACAGTTGAAATAAGCTTTGAATCAGATGCTGTTCCTCCATGGAATTATAGATGTTATAATAAAGATTAAACACAACAAAAATTGACTGTAATCTCTATGGCAATGCAGCCAGCAGTATAGAACACATCTGGCATGCATCCAACACACAGGCTTGAATCTACCTAGCAACCAAACGAAGCCTTCATCGGAATAAAGCCTGAACGGAAAGAGCAGAAGCACAGAAACCTGCAAATACTTTCAACAAACCATTTTACAGCGAAGTGAAGCTTTTGGCATGCAAGAGGGTTTTACAGTACAAAGGAAAACACTGATTCCTAACAAGATGCTAATAGAGAATACAGATTTGTTACATGAGCCTTTCTTTATAGAGAGACAGCACCACACTTCCAGCAAAAAAACAAATCCTCTTTCCTACTGTGGCTTCAGCATTATAAAACCAAAAAATATGAACAGATGATTACTCACTAGTTTTATTTCTGCCTATAAACCAGTTCTGATTCTCTAACTGAATGGGTGACTGAGCAGCCCTGAATGCATGACAGAGGACTTCACAGGTGAAACAGTATTTAAGCTCTGGCTCAGTAACACAAGGCAGATTTTGTCTACCAGCTCCTGTCCTCAGGCTGCAGCCTGCACATGGGAGAAAGCTCTCCATAGAGAGGATGGAGGGGGAAAAAAAGAGATTCCCTTTCAGAGGGCCCCTGGCCTCTGCCTGGGCTCAGAGGCCCAGCCTGTGGAGCTCAATGAAAACCCTTTTGCTACCAAAAAATAATCCTAGATTAAAAAAATAGATGGAGAAGATGATATTTAAACGTTGGTTTCAATAATCGCGCTCTTCCTCACGCCAGAAATCATAAATTGCCTCATTTTTGTAGCTGCAGCCTCACTGGGTGGCATTACATTATTGATGCGTAACGCAATCCGCGTTTCCTCAACATTCCTACTCACAAGTTGGACTTTTTTTGCTTTGAAGGTTTTCGATAATAAGTCATGTTAAAGGCCATCAAAAGCCAACACTCTGCTGCCATGCTCAGTAACAGCCAACTGCACAAGTAAATACCAGTGTGCTGGCTCGCTCTGGCCTAACGAAGCTCCAGAAAGCACAGGGAAGCGTTCAGGAAGCATTTACAAGATAATAAATGCTTCTGAACCATTGAAAAAATCTCATAATAAATAACTTCAAGCTCAAAAAAGCCACTTATATGACCCTTGTAAAGTTAATGGGAGAAGAGAAAATGCAATGCTTTTCCCTTGAATGTATTTCCACACACTTAAATCAGGAAGTTAAACTGACACAATCTTTATTGTTGTGTGTAGGTATACGGCATTTTGCCACCAAATGAAACCTTTACCAATGTACTTGCATTTACATCGAAGAAAAAACCACTTTATAAGTAAATACACTGATTTTCATGCACTCATTTTTATTTTCCTGGTTTCATATTCACTGTTTTGAAAACTACGTAATTCCTTCTCGCACTCACTACCTCCGAACTGCTGCTCTGGAGAGCGCAATGCGTTGTTCATAGCATCCTAGAATGGTTTGGGTTGGAAGGGACCTCAAAGCCCATCCAGTTCCAACCCCCTGCCAAGGGCAAGGACACCCTAGGCTTTCAAGATTAAATGCAAGCAGTCCCCTTGTTTTCAGTTTACTGCCTGAAAAATATCTAAGAGCAGAACACCGCGATCCAAGACACAGTCATATCATTGAGTTTAGAGAGCCTCCTGCAGCATAAAACACAACTTCATGTTATCTAAACATAATACTAACATTCCCTTTGCCTCCCAACAAGTTCTGCATGTGAACAAACTTGAAAGAAACAATAAATTCATGGCATATGTCACCGATTTCAGAAGAACGCACTGCAGCACAAAGAAATGAGATCCTGTGACTGAAGAACATGAAGAACCAAACGGACTTGTGTCCAACTAGAAACTCTTCTTTAATTAAGAGGCAAATGCTTTGCACAACAGCTTGGTTATACAGTCTAATGAGAGAGAAAAATATCTTCAGTTATCAAGACATCTCTGGTCACTTGGCAGCTCTCCCTGTCTGCTGCTGCTTCTCACTCCCAATTCAAGTCAGGTCTTTGGACTCTCAGCTGCATTTTCCTTTTACCCAGTAAAACTGCAACCCATGGGCTGCAGGCTGGCTCTCAGCTCCCTGTTGTAGGAACTAACTGGAGTTAGCTACGGTGAGGAAACTGAGGTTCGATCGCAGTGTTGTTTAAACATAACCCAGATGTGTTGAAAGGCAGATAACCACATATTCCTGTCATTTCCTTCAGTTTCTACTGGAAATCAGCTCAAGAAATACCCCAAAACCTTTACCACTGAGGAAGTGAAGCAACACGAATGAAACACTTGTAAAGTTCACCCTGTGAGTCAAACAGCATCCACCACAACTCCAGAGGAAATCTTCCATTGTATCTCACACCACACAGAGTAACTTTTGACGGCACCTATGAATCATTCCCCTTCCCTCCTCTACCCCACCCACAAAACTGTGGCTTTTACTGGTCCTCCCAAATCACTACTCTTCACATGGAAAGACAAAAGCAAATTCACAGCGGTTTACTTGCCCCGAGTTTGTATAGAAAAGTGAACAGAACATTAAACGTGTCTGTAGTGCTCCCTTAAAACACACCACACTGTAATAAAATAACCCAAGCACAACAACTTGACATTGTTAACACAAAAAGCTGTGAACGTTGATGGAACAAGTTATGAAACCCAAGGGAGGCCATACGAAGCACTCTTACTTGACTCATTTATACCCCAGAGCATCCACAGGCCCACTGTTTTAAGGTGCATTGTAGCCTAATACAGGCACACTCACACCAAAGAAATCTACAAGGTTTACAGGCTACCCTTACAAATCTCTTGCTTAGGAGTCAACCAGAACTGCACCAGTGTGAATTAAAAGTTTATCTAACAGATGAAGTTTAAGGCTGAATTCCAACGGAGTGCTAAAATCCATCAGCTTCCTAAAATAGTCCCAACTCCAGCACTGCTTAGGTGGCAAGTTTTCATCATTAACTTCAATCTCTGTGCGCGTTACAGAAGTATCTAAGCAGGAGGAGGTGAAAACGAACCATCTGCATCGGCATCTTCAGTCTCTCGCTGTGACCAGCTCTTGGAGTGACAGACCCGGAACTCTAGGGAGCTCTCACCCTTCCCTTAGCCACCCAGCTACATCACTAACACTGCCCAAACCCGAGCCCTCCTTCCACTGTCCCGTCAGACATGGACAGAAATCCCCTCGATAACCTTAAGTTCCGACTCTGAAAGCACATTTTAAACATGAGGTTTGTAACTACCGAGCGCTGGTGCCCCATACAAAGGGATCAAAGGACTGCAGGGAAACCCCTAAAGCTCTCGGGCTGGACACGGTGCAGCAGCAGTCCCAAACGCCTGAATATTTCCGTGCCCAGCGCCCGGCCGCACAAGGGGCAGGTCCCGGATCCGCCGGGTGCGGGGAGCGCAGGGAGCAGCGGTCCCGCAGGGGAAAGCTCCGGTTTTCAGGGCGGCATCTCCCAGGCACCATCCCTTACCGGATTATGCAAGCGGGCCTGCAGCCGCCGCCCGGGGAACACGAGTTATGAAAGACGGAAAAATTACTTCTCGAGCGCCTTCGGCACGGGGAAACGGGCGGGACGCGGTGGCCGGGTTCCCCCACGACGGGAGCCGGACCTGCATGGGGGCTCCACCGGCTCCTCCCCGCCCTGCTCACCACACGGCGAACCCGCTCCGCCGGGACCCACCGCGTAGCTCCTGCCCGCCAGGCGAGAGCCGGGGCCGGGAGGGGGGGGGGGGCGGGTGTTCAAACCCGCGCGGTGAAGCCCGGCCAAGCGACGGTGCTGCGGCTCAGGGCCGGAGCCCGGCTCCCTCCCAACCCCCCCGCGGCGGCCCGCGCTCACCTGCGCTGCCGATTTCCATTCATGGAGCTGGGCGCAGCCGCTGGGGGCTGCGGGCTCCGCTGCTCGGCCGGGCCCGGCTCGGGGCTGCGCGGCCCCGCTCCCCTCAGGCCCCGGCCCGGGGCGTCCCCTCCGCGCCCGCAGCTCCCGCTCCCCTCAGGCGGCTGCGGCGGCGGCGCGCGGCGCCCCCCCCCCCGGCCGGAAGTTGCGTGTCCGCCCCCGCAGCCGCGGTCGCAAGCGCCGACCCGCTCTGCGCCCCACGCACCGCCCCGCGCGAGCGCGCGCCGGAAGTCCCGCCCCCGCACGCCGGGAGGTGCGCGCGCGCGCCCTTTTTTCCGGGGGCGGGGCTTCCGGGCGCGAGCGGGAGGAGGAGGCGGGGCCGGAAGTGGGCGGGAGCGCGAGCCGGTGCGGTTACCCGGCAACGCGGGCGCTGGGGCGGGAAAAGCGGCGGGACCCATCCTGGCCCTGCGGCCGCGCTGGGTCCGTAAGAGGAGACCTGAGAGCGGCTGCAGGGCCTGATGGGGCCTGCGGGAAACCTGGAGAGGGGCTTGGGACAAGGGATGTAGGGACAGGCCAAGGGGAATGGCTCTAACCTGCCCGAGGGGAGACTGAGCTGAGCTCTTAGGCACAAGCTCTTTCCTGTGAGGGTGCTAAGGCGCTGGCACAGTGTGCCCAGAGAAGCTGTGGCTGCCCCATCCCTGGATGTGCTCAAGGCCAGGTTGGACACGGGGGCTTGGAGCAAGCTGCTCCAGTGGAAGGGGTCCCTGCCCGTGGCAGGGGCTGGGACTGGATGGGCTTTAAGGTCCCTTCCACCCAAACCGGGCTGTGGCTCTGTAACTCCTCCCTCCAGCTGCCAAGCGAACTGAATCCGGGCACACTGAAGCAACGGAACCCCTGATAACTGCACGCTATCCTCCATTGCCACAGCAACCACAGCACTGACATCAGGCTGCTGGTTATTGCCCGTTTGCAGAGGAGCCAGGAGCCTCCAGGTACCCGGGGCCTCTGATTGACTGCATCAGCATCGACCCAGGGCACCCGTCTGCTCTTCTCTCAGGTTTGGCAGTGTTTATAACCATGTTTAGCACCGCTTCACTATAGATGTAATGACACACAAACTGTCATTGAACAAGCAGAAGCTGAAACGAGCAACGCAACTGGGGGATGCAGCAAAGTCAGCGGCAAGCAATGGCACCCTCGACCCCAAAACATCACTTTTTGGGGTAAGAGCAGTACTGGCATGGTTTAGTGTGAGGTGTCCCTGCTTATGGCAGGGGGGTTGGAACTAGATGACCTTAAGGTCCTTTCCAACCCTAACTATTCTATGATTCTACCGTCTAAGCAGGCTTGAACCTGCTACTTGTTATAAAGAAATTATATCCCCTCCTGTCCTGTTGATGAAAGGGGCGTTTTCCCCATAGAAAGTGCTGAGGAGCTACTAAAGAGCTAGGACTTTAGGCCAGAAGAGGTTCATGCCCTAGGTTTCAGAATCATTACTGAGAAGGATCATCCCGAGACTGCCCATTAAGAAGTGTCAATGTAGTTACGGATTCCAACCCCATGCAAACTGAAAGTAAATGACTAATATTCATTTCCTTGGCTGGAATCCGGAGAGGAAAGGGGTAATGTGATCCCCGAGATCAAGCAGATAGAGCAGAGGGAGGCATCTCTGCAGAATGCACATACTTTGGAGGCAGGTGAGCACTTCTGGTTCTGCTGTAACCAGAACCCCAGGCCGGGGCTCAAATGCCAACCTAACATCTGAAACCCAGGAGCCCGACCTCTTTTCCTGGCCCTCAGACCCAGCTGCACAAGGCACCTCTCCCAGGAGCTGCAGGAGATGATTTCTGTTCTATGGTAGAACTCAGCTTACAGTAAGGTATAATGTAAGGTATAAGGTAAGCTATAACCCTAAAACCAGCAGCAGGATGTGTGCAGAATCCATATGAGTGCTCGGTTTGGTAGCACACGTTCTGAATGCTAAAGTGCAAATCATCTAATGAGGACGTGTGTGTCTTTAGCAAGAGCTTCCTTAGAATTGCTTAGCATTATTCAAACCCCAGTTAGAGCTCAGCTGCTAAATAATCCATTGTCTATAGGTACCTCAATACACGTTCGCAAGGTGAAGCACAAGTGGATCTAAGGATTCAGAGTATGGGAAACAGCCTCCAGTTTTGGACCCTATGACACAACCGTAAGCTGTTGGCATTGGAGAGGCCTGGGATGCTTGCATGGGATTCCAAAGCTGAGAAAGGTAAAACAAGAGAAACCAAGAGGATCAGGATTAACCCCAGTTCAAAAGGGATCCAAAATCTGTCCACTTAAAGCACCGTGGAGCCAACAGCCTTTTATAGCCCCACAGCACACAACATAGCTGGAAAAGCAGTGTATTTTGATGCACAGTCCTGCTATCCGATGACCCAAGGAGCTCAACTTAACCCAGTCCTCAGACAGATACGCTCAAATAAGGAGCAGAATTGGCTCCCATATTCCAAGAAGTTCTAAGAGATGTTTGTTCACTGAAGTGTTTCCCTCCTTATGGGATGGGGTTTGGATCCTCTGCAGTTCCTGACGCAATCCAGCTACAGTCAGCGCTCCCCCCTGGGTCCCCAAGCCTTTCCCAAGGGCTGGGCTTGTTCATGAACCTTCCCCACGCAGTCTGACTCAGGAGGGTCACCCCAATGTGTTCACATTGCTTTTATTTAGGTCTTCTGCCAACAGTTACAGGGTAACAGACACTTGGGACTGCGGAGTCAAAGTCGCAAGCAAAAACCAGGACCAAGGCAAAAAAAAAAAAGAGAGGAATCCACAAAGGCAATCAAACCAAATCAAACCAAATCAAATCAATATAAATACAATGTTCTGGAGCTCTTGAATCATACTGTTCTCTTTAATAAAGAGGTGGTTATGATCTTACAGGATTTTCTTTTGGCCTAATCCAAGGATTTTGTTACTCTTCACCAGTCTCAATTCCACGCATACAAAAAGGAAAAGTGATATCCAACCCTTCAAATATAAGCCGTATTTTCTTAATAAAATAAGTTCTGTGCTGCTGCTTGTTCAGTAAGCACTGTACATCAACTGTTCACGTCTATTTAACAAAGGGACCATACAGAGCTCAAGCAAAAGCCAAAACAAAATAACCCACAAGGAAAATAACAACCCAAACAGAGCGTCTCGTAAACACCCTATGTACAGTTCAACACTTGCTCGTATAAAGGAGGTACGAAAGGGGCTAGAAATTGAACACAAAAGCACTGGAGTCCTGCACATTTTCTTTCACAACTATTGAAGTGCAAATCACTCAGGCAAGATATGGATTTCACTTGGTTATTGCTCTCCTGCTGTCTGGCTTTCTCTTCCTGAATCACATTCTTTTATGTCACACTAATTTTTCCAAGAAGAATACTTTCCGTGAGGCAACGTTGAATGCTTGGGCTTTTGGACACTCAAGACATTGGGTCTTATGCTTGTGCATACCAGAACACCCCGACCGCCCCGGAAAGCTTTGGGGAAAGGGCTGCTCTGCCCTCTCCCTCCCCCCATTATACTCACACAGAAGATAAGGGAATCAAACAGCATTCAACAGCTGATGGGTAAATCAAAGTTACTCCTCCTCCCACGAAACGGCAGGCACCCGGAGATGCTTCCAGTTGCAGAAGGAACACGTGCACATGGAGAAGGCAGAGCCTCGGGAGCCATCTGGGATGTCCATGTGGGGTTTGTGACTTTGTGTTTGCAACTACAGGTCCTGATATGTATCTGGGTTAACATCTATCCGCTACGGGTAGCAAAATGCACAGCACCTCAACATGCAGTTACTTGTTTGCATCTCAGACAAGAAAAGGGCAGAAATGCTGACTGCTGGAGCCATGTCGAAGGTACAGTGCATAGTCCATTATACAAAACACGTGGGTAACTCAAACCCCTTCTAAATGTCTTCAGAATGGAAAAGGGGTTTAAAGGGCACAGCAGCTACTGAGTTTGGCTTTTTTGATTCATTCAAACCCATGAAAACCCAACGCAGAGAGAGAAAGAAGGGCAGAACACAATCTGCAAGTCAACAGCTGAGAGTTTCAGCAGCTGTGAAGCTGTCGCGTAGTTAAAACGCTGTTAAAAGTAGGTGCTACATCAGCAAGTCTTCATTCATAGTTTCCTATGAACAGCCACCTTACAAATGAGTGCAAATCTTAAAGGTCCATTTTACATTTCAAGTCTCAAGGTTACAAAAAATTGTTACAGAGCAAGAAGCTGTTTCTGTAAATGCCCACACTGTCTCTTTTCAAAGGGTTAAAAATGGCACGTGCGATGCCACAGCTACGAAAAGACATTTCAGAATCCTAGACCCAACTAAAACACGAAAATAAAACACTAGAACCCAAAATAACTTTGCCCCTCGCTGCCCAACAGCAACCAGGGGTTTTCCATCGTAATGCTGGTGAACAAACTGATTTGCAGAGAGAACCTTGACCTCAACCCCAATCTTATCCCTAACGAGGAGCTTTCTAACACCAGGTGAGTGGGTACAGCCCCTCTGGGATCATTTTGCTTGCAAGGAACATGAGCCAGAGTTCTGAGGATGAGATGGAGAGGTGCTGAATCTGTGTCGCTATGCAGGCACTTGTGTACAGGAATGTAGGCTTCTCATGTTGGTGCTTAGTGTTGATGCGTTCCCTACTCTCTAAAAGCCTTCCTAAGAGTTTGCTACCCTACTGACCACGAATAGTTCCTGGTCTCCTCCCCGTCACCTTGCAGATATACAGCAGTGGAGGTTGACACAAGGTGCAAAGGAGAATACAAACAAAATACTGTTGTCTTGAGGCAAAAGAACTGGACTGTGCTAAACGCAGGCTCTTCGCAAAACGTGGCATCAGTGGGCTCAGCACTCAGTTTGCATAGCATATGGATGTCTTCCCTTTTCACAAACACGGTGCCCCCAAAAGAGAACAGGTTGAGTGAACTCCCACTGCTCAAGGGGCCAACATGCCCAACGTGGTTCTTTTCATGAAGGCAAGTTTAAACATCAGAGAGTACAAACCAAAAAGGTGTGCTTCTATCCACGCGTACTGACACGGGGCAGTGCTGTGGTGGATCTGCCTCGGAAACATGCTCATGGCTGGCAGGAGAATAGTTACACTTCAAGCTCTAATCTTGAAGAGCACTGGAGGAGCATGCACGTCATTTGCTCTCTTGCAGGAAGCGCTGTGCACACGTTCATGTAAATAACCCAGATAATCTGCCCACATGGCATTGGGAATGAGTTGCTACTACTGCCCCACTGTGCACAACGGCCATTCTGTGCGGCAAAACGAGTCTGAAAAGCAGTCACTACGTTACTGTTGGGAAAAAGGCTTGTTTTTCTGTTGCAGACACAACTCAGTAGGAGTTTTCCCCATGACAATAACAAGGATTTCATCATTCTGACTAAAGGAACAACCCTGGTGTGCTTTCAGAATAAAACAAAACCCCTGTGCATGAGATCAGTGACACCATGACACGAAGAGCAGCAAAACCTAGCAGCAGAGGGGGGGGGGGCGGGGGCGGGACAGTTTGGAGGTGCTGGATTTGGGGTACACGGTACTTCGGGAAGCAGCTGACCCGGGCAGACATGTGCAGAATGCACATGGGAGGTGGGTGCTGAGGAGCACCCAGCGCTGCATGGACTGTGGCTGGTAACACTCATGGGACAGGGAACGTTGGAAACCTCTGGTGTGAGCGCAGAGCCTCGGGAAGCGTGGTGATGTAAACTGACAATGTCAATGACTCGTGGAGTTTGGCAACAGACTCGGTCTCGTATAAAAATAATGTCTAGTAAAAAAATCCCGGTGTCCATCATAAAAATTCAGGGAAAAAGAAAACCAAACCAAAAGGGGGAAAACAACCGAGAGTGATTTCTGTCCTCATGGGATGAAGATGCCCCCATTTGTCAGAAACAGTTTTAAATAACAAGTAGTACATTGGAAAACAAAAAAAGAAATGGGTCAGCAGCCATTAAACGTGTCCTGTATGAAAGTGCAACATCTTTCAATGGAGTTTAACCACCATGAGGTTGTGATCTAACACAAACTGCAACTTAGGACCATAGAAATCAACTCCTTCCGATGGAAATATGGACCACCATCAAGACAAGATTACTGTTTTCCTCACAAGATTAAAAACATGGAAATTTTGCAGCATCATAGTAAGGCACTCACCCATGGAAAAGTCTGGACTGTTGCTTCAAATGGCAGCAGCTAACTAGCTTTTAACACAAGGAAGACAGTTCTCAGTTCCGAGCTAAGTGCTAGGGTGCCTTACATTATACGGGGGGGGGGGGTTTTTTCGGGGGGGGGGGAACCGTTAGTGTTAAAATTCTCCNTTCTCAGTTCCGAGCTAAGTGCTAGGGTGCCTTACATTATACGGGGGGGGGGGGATTATTCAGGGGGCGGGGAACCGTTAGTGTTAGAATTCTCCTATAAACTAGTTGGTTTCTTTTATTTCCCCTTAACCCATTAAAGCATCTCATAGTCTAAAATATTAGTTTTATAAATCTAGTCTTCTGTTTTAAGGCTCTAAAAATCCCCTCCCCCCAACCCACACAAAAAATACCTACCAGCGCCTGGTGGGCAACGGAGGACCAAATCCGCCAGTTCACAGTCAGAAGTCTATAGTATTGCATCTTATCAATGACACCCTGCGTCCGCCTCCCGGGAGGAGCCTTCTCTCCCTTCCTCGAATGCCTCCGTGTGTTTGGTCAGGTCAAAATGTTGCAAAGCCAGGAAAAAATGATCAAAAAAATAACCCTCGGTTTCTTGCGATCCTCCAGAGGTGTTGGCTCTTCCCTGTCCCGTGGTGCTGGTCTCCTGCCTCGACTCGACGCTGCCTGCCCTGCAGTGATTTCTCATTGGAAAATAAACAAGGTGTCCCAATGCTTCCTTTTTTGTATGGCTCCTACAAATCTGAAAGCTTTCTTGAGTGAGGTAACAAAAGGCTTTCAAGCAAAGTACATGGTACGTAAAGTGTCCTGATGAACCTGCACAGCCTTCGCCAAGGCCTGGGGGTCTCTGCCGTTGCTCTGTCCAGATATATGGCTGCCCTCACCACTGAAAATCAAGGAAACCAATGTGTAATTATTTCATGTCTCCCGTTCCCCCCAGGAACGCTGAGAAAACCCCTTGGAGAGCAGAGTCTGGCAGCACAGGAAGGCATCTCATCAGCATAGAGGAATGCGGTGCATGCCAGCTACTGTGCTTGGCACTGCACAGATTCCAGTACCCTGAGGAGGCTGGTATTGCTCACACACCCCAGGGATGCTCCTCCAGGCCGAGGCTTAGCTTGGGATGGGATTTAACCCTCCTTTAGCCCCAGTTCCCCCTGGGCCAGGACCTAAAAGGATGCAGCTATGTGCAGGTCTCCCCCTTGAGTGAGAGTCTGCTGCAGCACTGCTTGGATTCAGGCACTTTTGACCACCCCTGCGGTCTGAGAGCCCCTCACCTATCGTGCTCCTTGTCCACGAGATGGTACCGTGCTCTGAATGCCACCAGTCGCGCATAGTACGCCGGGGCCGGGATGGAGACGGAGCGGGTGCAGCGCACGTAGGTATGGCACAGCTGGTACGTGAGGATCTGCAGCTCATCCGCGGTGAACCGGTTGTCATCCCAGAGGACATAGTAATGGGATGGCCGGCTTGTACCCTGGGAAGGAGAGGGGGCAGCATGAGAGAGCCCTGTGTCCTCATCATCCCCTCCTCAGTCAAATCAACCCATCAGACAGCCTGAGCAGGACAGATGCCTGTGTTTCCCTAATGTGAGAACCCCGCATGCACGCAGGCACCATGGGGCAGGAAAGACCTTAGCACTGATGTGCAAACCAGCATTACTGCCACTGCCCAGCCCACTGCATCGCACCAGCTCCTCACTGACCCAGGCCAGCTCCCCGCTGTCCCTGCAGGAGGAGAGGAAGCCAGGAAGCCTCCCCTGCGGAAGCAGCTGTGGATTAAATGAGTGCAATTTTTGCAGTACAGTCTCTGACTAATCTTGGCTGCCTGAAGAAAGGCAGCTGCAAAGCAAAGCAGCTCTCCCGCCCACAGCCAGACAACAGGTCCCTGCTGACAACCAGGCACCCCAGTGAGCCCGGCACGCTCAGACACCAGCTGACAAGCTGCTGAATTGGCCCCTCTGAAGGAGGAAAATCTCGTTAGAGACATCCTTGGTTCCAAGAGATATCAAGTACGTGCCATATAATGCAGCAGCAGGGCAGTCCCGGCACCAGCTCACCAAAGGGCTGTTCGGATGGAGCTGCCCATGCCTCTGGAGCTGCACGGAGCTCTAACCAGGCTGGGTCAGATGCAAGAGAGCACAGCCTGCAATAACAGCCAAAGAAAACCAGCAGCACCACAACAGCCAGCTCTGCAGCGCAGTACCTGAATGCCTGCGTGACTGCACAGGTAGAAGTCGAACTCAAAGGGGTGGGTGATATTTGTATCCACTGTTGTTCCTGCTGGGATGTTCCCACTCTTCCCAATCTACAGGAAATAGAGAGAGAGATCCAAGCACTGCAGAGTTTAGTTATTTCCAGCTGCCTAGAGCACTGTCTGTAACGCACTCGCCCTGCACCAGGGCCGCAGTGCAGCATCCCCATCTCAGCATCTCAATTTGAGAGCACTGTGCAGAGCTCCTCCCCGAGTGCTCCCAACAGCGGACAGCAGCAGCTCATCCTGCTCTGCTCCCCGCCTCCACAGGCTTGCTGGCATTTCCTGCAAGCACTAACACCAGGCATCACCTGGAGACAGGGCAAACAGCATCAAAAGGAAAGCAGGCAGCTGAGAGCTGGGCACTGGCCCATCCTGCTGCAGAAATGAGGATCAAGGGAGCAGAACTTCAGGGATCCATACAGGGAGCATGCCAGAGTCTCTGCCAGGAAATCCTGGGGCTTCTGCACCCTGATCAAAACCTGTCCTCAGTTCCCAAGATTTAATCTTCATGCTCAAGTAGAGCCAGAATTTGGTTAGACTGGATCTAACCATTAAATTTAGATCAAATCTAGGAAAAGCTACAGCAATTGATGCTACTGCACAGCACACACAAACAAGCCGTGAGCAAGCAAGGGGTTACTCATCCTGTCACGTCAGTGGCTACAGCTATCACCAAAACAACAGATGTTTCCAAGCTGACAGAGGCTATTTCCAGAGAGCCACCGGGATCATCAGCACCCAGTAACTCATCATAACAGCAAACAGCTGTTTGGGTTTCTGGAAGCAGCCTAACCCTCATGGATGCAGGACCCAACCGAGCAGCACATTTCAGTCAAGCAGGAGATCTCTGCTGCCAGTGGTGAGCTTTGCCCTCGGCACAGTCAGGGCTGGCTCTTCCTAAGGGATGGAGATGAATCAGCCTCCTACAAGCCTGGCACCCTGTGGCACTCACCCTCTCATTCTTGTCTGCACAGAAGAGACGGGTGTGATGCCTCTTCTGGACAACGATGTAGGTGATGCCAGGCTGGTAATCCTTTTCCAGTTTGATGCAGGCATCTCGGATCGCTAGGAGCTCATAGTGAAGGATCTGGAGAGACAGTGGGCATGCAGGGTGAGGGGACACACTGGCACCCAGCCACCCCTAAGGGAGCCGACAAGTATCTGAGGGCTCCTCACCTGCGGGAGCTGTCCCTCGGGAACGCCATCGCGGTAGAAGATGATCCTGGTGGGTTTGAAGCGGGTGGATTTGTAGAACTGGATAAGGAGCTCCCTCACCATGTAGGACAAGTCCTCGATGATCTCCTGGCGAGGACGCTGCACACGCACCGTGGCACAGTACCGGCTGGGGTGGGCGTCCATGCTGCCCACAACCTGCAGTGACAGAGAACAGGGTCACAGGTGACAACAGCAAGGATGGAGGGCACATGGGACATTCCCAGCCTCTGCATGCTTCCAACACCCACAGCTGGCAGTGGGCAGAGCACCCAAGCTCACAAGAGATGGGACAGTGAACACCATACAGGCAACTAGAGCCCAGAAGGGAAATGCCTGGTCGTGGCCACATCCTGGTTTCACTCTGCAGTGCCCTTTGCAGAGTTTACGGGAATTTCCAGGGAGGCAACTTGGCTGGTGCCATTGAGTGGCTGTGGGGGCTGCTGCTGCTCTGCCCCAGCAGGACAAGGCAGGGCAGGGACCCCTTCCACTGGAGCAGCTTGCTCCAAGCCCCTGTGTCCAACCTGGCCTTGAACACTGCCAGGGATGGGGCAGCCACAGCTTCTCTGGGCACCCTGTGCCAGCGCCTCAGCACCCTCACAGGAAAGAGCTTCTGCCTGAGAGCTCATCTCAGTCTCCCCTCAGACAGGTTAAAGCCATTCCCAAATGGAGCTCTAGGGTCTGGGCTGCACCATCGGAGCTCATGTGCACAACAGAAATGTTTCCTTTGGCTTCAGCCACGGACCCCCTTCTATTGTCCAGTTAACAGCACACCAAGGACAAGATCAAGGCCATGTGAAGGCGCTGCCCTCCTCCTCCTCCTCCTCCTCCTCCCCTGCAGCTTCAAAACAGCTCTCACCAAAACGAAGATAAAAAAAACCCCGCCGTGGTCCTGCACAGCAGAACACAGAAGATGTTTTCAGAGGAGCAGCGCTGCCGCCAGGAAACAGCCTGTTCTGTCCCACCCACACCTACAGCAGAGAGCCAAAAGCATTTCCCAACCCCTGCTAATGAAGCAAAAACCCACTCGTTCCAAAGAGGCATTCGCATGCCAAGGAAAACCTGAGCTGGGAGCCCTGGAAAGTTAAGAACTTCGTAGGAAAATGCTGACGTGCTTAATTGAACCTGACACTCTCCCTCACTGGAACAACGTCCTACAGCCTGGTGAAGGGCACAAGCTGCCACCCAGCCCCACCAGCATGCCAGTGGCTCTTCATGGATGGATGCTCATTGCTCATTTGAGGTAAAGCCAAGTTCTCTTCCTCAAAAGGCTCTGAAGCAGTCCAGTTTCCCCCACATCTCCAAAGCCCCAGCTCTCCCGGCTGGGGAAGGTCCCTCCTAGGGCTGCACTGAAGGATGGGGATGCGCAGGGATGACTTCAGGGAGCACGGTGGCAGCACCCAGCTCCCCTCGCACCCTGTCCCTGTCTGACAGCACTCATGGGGTCTGCACATCACCAGCCCCATCTGCTGGCAGCTGCCAGCTCTCCAAGTGGCTCCCCAAAACCACAGCAGAGGCAGGATGGGATCAGTGACCCACCTCCCCAAGAGTGGGATCAGAACACCCAAAGGAGCATGGGACCACCGTGAGAGGTGTCACCACAGGGACCTCATGGGACACATGAGCCCCATTCCAGCTCCTGCGTCCCTGCAGGGCTCTTGGGCACCAAGCCTGGCTCTGGCCAAGGGACTTACAGCTGTTATGGAGGGTTTCTTCCCATCTCCTGCTGGTGGGTGAGTGACATCGGCCCCAAGGAAGATCACCGGCTGCTGAAAGACAGCAGAGCTGGTGGGAGAGAAGAGAAAGCAGCAGTCAGGCATTTGGGGCCATGGCAAGGTGAGGCACAGCCCAACAGAGCTGAGCAGACCACAGAGATAACATCTCCCGACTTCCAGGCTCTGGCCTGAGCACATCAGCAGCTCATTACAAGGCGAGACAGGCTGAAAACCTTCACACAGCCACCCACAGGCTCCCTCTTGCCCAGGTAAACCCAGGCAGGCAGCACCGCCAGGGACTTGGGAATCAAGTCCCAAACCCACGAGAGGCAGGAGCAGTACACACCGCTGATGAGGCACAAGGATGTTGTTGATCCCCCCGAGCTTGACGTTGATCTTGAGGCAGAGGTTGGAAAGGGTCTGTGGGGAGGTTTTCACCACGTTTTTGACCTGCACACACTGCGTGGCCATCCCCAGGAGGGTGTCCCCGACACGCTTCACCTCGGCTGCGGGCAGAGGAAGCAGATGAGCACAAGGCAATCAGCAACATGCACTGCCAGCAGCATCCTTGGAAACAGGGAGAGAAACCACAACAGGAGGAGCAGAGAGGGGAGGGCCGTCTCCTCTCCCCGCTCGCCCCAGCCCCACACGCACCGTACACTGGTGTCTTCCCTGGCAGGATGACGATGATGAGCTGAAGCCCTGAATAGGTGTTCTTGAGGTGTCGAAACATGGGCTCCACACTGTCTGCACCCTGGGCGTATTTGCAGAAGCAGGGCTGGCCTTGGATGGGCATCCCTGCGTCCTTGGAGATCTTGCGCAGCTGGTCCGTGAAGTTCCTGTGCCCGGGAGGAGAAGCAGTGAGCCTGGAGCTCTCCTGCACGGCACCGAGCAAGAGGAGAACCCCAGCTGGAGCGGGTCAGGACAGACACAGGGACATCACCTGCGGCTCTGCTTTGGTGCAGGAAGTGCAAGACCAGCACTTGTTAGAGCTGAGCTGTCCCCTCTTGGTGCCCTCCTACCTCAGCACTGACTTCCTGAAGCGATGGGGCCATCAGCCATCCTCTGTTGGGAGGCTGGAGCAAACCTGCTCATCTCCAGGTGATTTGCAAAACCAAACCGAAGTGCTCAGCCACACTTTGGGCTTTTGAATTACCAAGGATAAATGTGATGCAGAGAGCTCAAGGGAGAACAGGACCCCCAGCTCTGCCCCAAAGGAGTCAGAGGAGGAGCGCAGTGTCTCTCCCCGCTCAGTGTCACTTTGCTAACAGAGAATGTCTAAGCTACCAAAGCTTTTCAGAAAGCCTCAGACTGCTCTGTAATAAAACCCACGGCAAGTCAGGATGTTTCCTACATAAACTACAGTATTTCAGACAGAGGATGGGGAAACTTAATTCAACATCCCCCACGACCCCATCTCTCTGAGGGGATCCAGCTTAGAAGAGCTTTCGGGCTGGCAGTATCAGATCACAATGGTGCAGCTACCTGGTGCAAAGAGCAGATCGAGGAGAGCCTGACTGTCAGCTCACACGTGCCAATGTGCTCACCCCACCCTGGCAGGCTCTGTGACAGCTGTCTGCAGCCAGCATAAACAGTCAGGCTCCCTGGATAAACCAACAGAAACAAGACTGAACACCCAAGTGTGAACCCAGATCAAACCTGTACCACAAGCAATTAATTCAGCTGTGTACACATCAGGTATTAGTGATGGAGGATGTGCAGCCCCAGGCTGGGAGCAGCAGCGTGGGACCCCACAAGCCACCCCCACCCTCACAGGCTGCCCCTTTCCTTACTTCAGCACCTCCTCTCGACACTGCTTCTGTGGGGCAAAGCAAGCAATAGCCCAGACTTTGATCTCAATGCCGTTGTAGAACTGCTTCCCTCGCATGTCCCACACGCCCTGGTTGGGAGTTGCAATGGCCCGGTTCTGCAAGGCAAACAGACAGTCAAGAGCACTGCCCCGGGGAGCACAGGCTGTGGTTGTGCTCCCCATCGCCAAGCCACATGCCCTCACCAGCTCCCTGCTCTGCCAGGGTCAGCCATGGGCAATTCCCCATCTCAGCTCCTCAGCAGTGATGGAAAATTCACCCAAGCTGCTTGCCCTGAGCATCCCTCTCCCCTTCAGCTCACACTTTTGCCACTGACTGACTCTTGGTTACAACTGTCACGACACTTGTATTGATAAAACAACCCCAAACCCAAAGCCCTGTGATAAAAACCTCCTGCTCTACCCCACACACATGAAGGTAGCACAGGTTTTGCTCAGAAACAACATTTTCTGGTGTGAAGGCCTCTCTCTGCACAACACAGCTCAGCACCCAGGCAGCGCAGCCCTGCTTACCCTGCCTCCATACTGCAGGATGGGTGCTGGCAGGACCCTCCCCGTCACCTCTGTCATGTCATCCTTAACCTTGATCCCAAACTCTTGAATGTATGGATCCAGGTTGTAGCTGGCGTTCTTCATCTGCAAAGGGAAGGAAAGGCCATTGGAAGGAGTGAGACCAACTGCTGCATCCCACGCAGCTTCAGCTGGCACCTCAAGTCCTGTTCCCTACAGAGAGAGCTGCAGACCTCTCTGTAAGGAGAAGGCAAGTGGTTTAACACAAAGGGTCAAATCAAGCTGACCCATGGGGGACCTCAGTTTTGAACACACTGACCAATGCAGAGCAGAGCTAGGTTTGCTTTCCCCTGCCTTGCCCCGGGCTGACCTGCACACAGAGCTCCCATACCACAGCCCCCCAACACAGCCCCCACATTCACCCACAGCCAGGATCATTTCTCTAATTTGTTTTCCTATTTTTAGTTCCAGCTCCCTTTGGATCAGGTTCCATTAGTGTGAATTTGCTGTACACGAGTTTCCACAGTCACTTGGAGCTGGGCTCCTCTATGCATGTGTCCATTACCCCCATGCATGTGTCTATTACCCCCATGCAGGCATCTGTGACCAGGGATTCAGTGGCAAGAGGGGAATAAACCCAAGCCATTAATCCCACCAGCATCTCCTGAGCAGGCTGCAGCACTCCAGCACAGAGCACAACAGGGCTCATCACAGCCATGATGCTGTACCCACTACCAGAGCCACAGCCCAAACCCCATCCCTCCCATCCCTCGTGCCACGTACCAGGCGACTGATTTCCTCCTGCCTGTCTGGGGCAGATCTGGCTGTTGCTTTTATCATGGTTGATGTCTGATTGTCTGTGAGCTTCTTGATGCACCGCTGGCCTGCCACGATGTTACACACCTGCACGGCAGGGGAGAGACAGCAGCTTCGTGTTAGGGACAGGCGAGACATGGGGGATCACTGCTGAGCTGCCCCATGGACACAGCACTCAGCAAGCCCAAAACCAGCCTGAAGCTCTTGCCAAGTCAACACTGAGGCAACTGGTGCTCACAACACACAAGCTGATACTCACCTCTAACGGCAGGTACGTGTGCTTCTGCTCCTGGCCAACCTGGAGGCAGGGGAGGTGGGGGTATTTCAGCTGCAGGTTGTATTTCTGCTTGAAGTACTGAGCCACTGTGCACTCCACTGTCTGACCGCTCTCCAGCTGCAGGGGAAACCTGGCAGAGGCAGGACATGAAGGTGCGCCTACTCAGAACAGACACTTCCAGAGCTCAAGCACTACTTACTCTGGCTGGGAAGAGAGGGAACAGGCAGGCTCCCACCTCGAGCTACCATACAAGAATAAAGAGCACAACAGGGGTATTTTCAGAGTCAAGAATACTCTGACCCCAGTGTGGGACTCGGGTCCCTAAATAAAGCTCTACCTCACTAATCCAGCCCATCAGGGCAAATGTTTAGTGCAGGACGTGCCACACGTGCCACTGTCAGGTACATAAGTACAGCACACTGGGACTCAGGAGGAGCTCTGTGCTTGGTGCGCTCCCTGGGAGCCAAGCTGAGCTCCACGTTAACCAAACCCTCCTGGTACAGTGCAGCAGCTCCAGGGTGGGCAGAGCTAGAGGGGCAAGAAGGCTGCATCTCCCTTCAAACCCACAGGAATCAGGTATCTGTGCTGAGGGGGTGCTGTGTTGCGCACATAACCAGGGTGTGATACCCAGCAGCAGCTCTCTCCAGCTCCATGGAGAGCTCAAGAGTTGACTCAATAATCTTTAGGGAGGCCAAACTGAGGAGAGCCGGCCCAAACACCCTGGTGAGCCACTGCATTCCTCCTGCACTCACAAAGCCCCAGGGCTGGGACCCAGGGATGGAGCATCAAGGAAGCAGGATGCATGGGGTGACACACACATGAACCCCAGTGAGATACACCTGGAGATGGGGCTGTGGCCACGGGGGTGTCCCTGCTACACTGGGGGTTCCAAAGCCTGACAGCGCTGGGCAGAGCAGGCACCACTGGTTTGGGAATGGGCAAGAACTGGAAGATCTTCTGCTGGCGCTTGGGTTTGTACAGCATGAGCCAGGATTTCCTGCTGTGCTTCTTTGGGGTGGCTTTGTCCTGTTGCAGGGAGCAGGGCAGCCCCTGAGAGCAAGGGGTGCCCTTACCCAGCCTGCTCCCTGGCACACACACGCGATTCCAAGGCAGGGAAACACTTGGTCCCCTGACAAAGCTTCTGCTGTGGCAGTGTCTATCTTAAGAAAGAAAAAACCCCACCAAACTCAGAGGTAAAAACTAGGACAATTCCTGGCATGCCAGCTCCTGCCCACTGCAGCACGCTGCCTGCTGGACAAAGCATCCTCTGCTCTCCTGCTGTACCCTGCATCCTGCTCGCCTTCACCACAGCTCACACTGGCTGCAGAGCCCCAGACACATCTCCTTTTGCCATCACAGCCTTTCCCTAACGACACCAACAGATGCCAAAAGGAGAACTGCTCAGATTTTTCCAAGGGCAGCTTCCCACCCGCCTTACGTCTGGTGGCTGGCCGGCCGCCTGGTAACGTTACACACGCGGTATTTCCTCTTCATCTGCCCACAGTGGGTAACCTCCACTTTCAGACCTGATGGAAGACAGAGCAGAGTAAAGGCCTGTTCAATGTGCAACTCCTGTTCCCCCCCATCACCGCAGGGGCCGAGTGGGAGATGAGCCACAGGCGGTGCCTGGGCAGCATCCAGCTGGGGACGGGTCCCTGGTGCTCTACCTTTGATCTCCTTGGTGAAACGCACTCTCTGCGAGTCCGTCAGGGGCTTGGGCTGCTCGTCGATGTTCCGGATGTCCAGGACCTCACACATGAACTCGATTACGGGCTGGGCTTTGTAGAAGGCAGTGGCCGACACTGCAGGACAAACACCACGATGTGTCTCTGCTCTTCCCCAGCAGATGGACCTGGCCAAGCCTCGGCTGGATCCAGACCCCCTCAACACACCCAACCCCACCACTGCAGCTCCCCAGCATGAATAAATACATCACCATCAATGTTGAGCATCATCTTCCACATGGCAGGCCTGACTGACTGGTGGAAACCAAACCAGACCTCCCTGCCACCTCCCAGGGGGTGGTAGTAGCCTTCGGGAGGGGAGAAGAAGGAGCGACCCACAGGAGTGTACCTGCAAGGCAGGGCACACCAGGTCAGACAGCGCTCACCAGCAGTGACCAGAGCACCCCACAGCCCTTTGAGCCATCGCCTGCGCCGTGGCTGCATCACCCTGGCTGCAACCAGAGCAGCACGGCCACCTCCTCTCAGAGACCATCAAGGCCAGTCCCAGCCACAGCAGCCTACCAAGAGCAGCCAGTCCCTTCCTCTATGCAGGTACCTCATGGAAGCCAAGTGCCTCATGGCAACATCCAGCGCCTGGACGGACTCCAGGGGGACAGGGATCTGCCCGCTGACCAGGGCCTCGTGCAGCATGCGCCAGCTCACGATGGCCATCCATTTGATAGAGACCTTAAATATCCTGTCCTTGCCTTCCCCTGGGATCGTCACCTCAAAGTCAACCTGCGTGCAGAAGGGAAAGGGAAGTAATCACAAGGGCCTGTAGGGATAAGCCAAGGGGAATGACTTTAACCTGCCTGAGGGGAGACTGAGATGAGCTCTTAGGCACAAGCTCTTCCCTGTGAGGGTGCTGAGGCGCTGGCACAGGGTGCCCAGAGAAGCTGTGGCTGCCCCATCCCTGGCAGTGTTGAAGGCCAGGTTGGACACAGGGGCTTGGAGCAAGCTGCTTCAGTGGAAGGGGTCCCTGCCCGTGGCAGGGGTTGGAGCTGGGTGGGCTTTAAGGTCCCTTCAACACAAACCAGGCTGGGATTCTATGATCATGGCATCCCCGCAGGCACAAAAGGAAGGGGTCAGTTTAGCTTGTCCCTCCCAGACTGGAGGCAGGTCATGCTGCCAGCACCGGGATCATCACCCCTTCTTACCCGCTCATTACCAATGGGTAAGGCTGTGATTCTATGATCATGGCATCCCCGCAGGCACAAAAGGAAGGGGTCAGTTTAGCTTGTCCCTCCCAGACTGGAGGCAGGTCATGCTGCCAGCACCGGGATCATCACCCCTTCTTACCCGCTCATTACCAATGGGTAAGGCTGTGATTCTATGATCATGGCATCCCCGCAGGCACAAAAGGAAGGGGTCAGTTTAGCTTGTCCCTCCCAGACTGGAGGCAGGTCATGCTGCCAGCACCGGGATCATCACCCCTTCTTACCCGCTCATTTCCAATGGGTAAGGCTGTGACAGTGTAGATGTTCTTCTTCCCATCATAGACTGGCTTTCGGTCACCAAAGATCTGCGGTTTGAAGTGCTGTACCATATACTCCACAACTTCCCTACGCAGGTGAGGGGGCAAGAAAGAGGGACAGGGGGAGAAAAGGAACAGGTTCATTTTGCTGGTTTCTTTACAGCCTGGTCCCTTCTCAGAGCACTGCTGAGCCATGGGGCACCAGAGAGCAGAGCTGATTCCTCCTGGGGCAGGAGGGTCTTGCCTTGCTTGGTTCACTGGCTTCAGCACACACAGGGTGGGAGGGGACAGGCAGAGAACAGGACATCAAAGAAAACAAAGAACAGAGATG
Organism: Agapornis roseicollis; assembly: GCA_002631895.1. Taxonomy (NCBI): domain Eukaryota; kingdom Metazoa; phylum Chordata; class Aves; order Psittaciformes; family Psittacidae; genus Agapornis; species Agapornis roseicollis. The sequence goes on from NDXB01021349.1 coordinate 58,540, forward strand.
TACATCATGACCCAAGGTCTGAGCTGCTATTTTTAAACAAGGGATCACTGCCAACATAGCACAGCTGCTTTGAAGAAGCAGGGACAGGACCTCCGAGGCTGCCAGGGGCAGGAACCAGCACTGCTGCACAAACATAGCCAATGGGGACCAGCCACACATGGGCACTGGACATCACTGTGGCCCTGCCACAACGTCACCCTGATGGCTTCCACTGGTGAAGACAGAGACAGGCACTTATGGAGCCTCCACAAGGAAACTGGAAGCTGGGAATGAGTGCCAAAACCTCTAATACTTGCCTTACCTGTTGACTCTGCGTGGGCATTTGTCGGGCTTGATATCCACTTCATAATGATACACATCAATCTTGGGAATGTCCACTTCAAAGTAGTTGGCCAAGAGCTTGATGGGCTTCCCAACAGTTCCTATCCCAGGCCGACGTGGTGCTTGGAATACCTGCTGCAAGGGGGGCAGGTATGCGCCTGCAGCTGCAAGGAGAGAGCTGGTCAGGAGGGCAGGCACATGATGCAGTCCCAGTGCTCTGCATCAGCACATCCAAACCAGGGCTCCCCCTTACTGCTCCTGGCAGGAGGTGGTGGTGGCAGAATTTGGACCAGCACAGCTGGAAACAGCTTCCCTGGCACCATCTGGCAAGCGCCGGCCCCAGCCAAGCTGGCCAAGGGCAGTGCCGAGCCCTCTGCTCTGCTGTGCAGATGTTGAACCATCCTCCAGCACTGGAGTAATCCCTGCTTTGCCTCAGGGAAAGGAACTCACCCAGGACCATGTGTGGCAGCAGTACAGACCTTCAGAGGACAGGGGACTCCTGACCACACGCACACCCATGTCCTGGTGCACCTCCTGATGAATTATGAGAGGCAACAAAAAACCAATCCCAAATCCCCACTGCAGGCAGCCTGGCCCCAAACCCATAAAGAGGGAAGTACACTTTTTTCCACAAGGCCCATCATACAGACTAAGGAAGTCTGGAGATGCAGGGCTGGGTACCAGTGCCCAGCCCTGGGGCTGAGCTGTGTTTCTGACCTAACAGCACCCTTGGACTCCAAGGTATCTTATAACCCCAAAGAAGCGCTCAACACGGATGCTCTCCAAGGTGAGATCTGCCCTTCCTGCGCTCGTCCCACTCTTCCCATCTCCTCCTATCCCAGTTTCCACCTTCCGCTGTCTCTCAAACCCCACGAGGGCTCAGCCAGCTGGGCTGGGTGCGGGGAGCGCAGCGTGGGGGTACCCGCAGTGCTCCATCTGGGTGGCCAACTGTCCACGCCAGCCCCGAGCAGGGCCCGGCTCCTGAACACATGGAGCTCTTCACACCCCTTGCTCCCATCCACTTGCTTTTTCAATCCAGATTTCAGCTCTAGGCTAAAAATATCAGAAGTGGAAAACCAGAAGAGCAGCAAACCTGAGCTTCACACCTGCCTTTTGCTTTTGCACCCCATCTCTGTGAGACTTTTCCTGCTGATGGAAGGCCACCAAGGACACCAAGGGGATGGGATGAGCCCTGGGAGCATCCAGGGGCTGAACTTCCCATAAAGACACAAGCCTGAGAACTCCAAACGCTGCTGGGAACCCTGAGCCCGGGGCTAACCTGATCCCAGCATCTCTTTGCACAAGGCAGGATGGGACTAAGAGGAGTCCAAAGAGTAAGATCGGGATCTCCACAGGCACAAGCAGCAACCCCCCCCCCCCCCCCCCCC